>CM025849.1:35806263-35923679 GCA_003952965.2 Morella rubra
GAGAGTGCATATTAATGAATTTCAATAATTCAAGAAGAAAATATGACGAAATTAATAGTTTAAGTCCCAAAGTGATATTGATCTCATAATTTGAAATCGAAAAAGGTAATTTTTTTTTTTCTGTAAATTATGATTGATTCTATAATTTGAAGGAATGACTTTACAAAAATATTTTTCTTATATCTATATTCTTTTATGGAACTACCGTACGAGTAGAGGATCCATTAGCTTCTTAGAAGATCGATTAGCTTCGTGCTTATTTGGAATGCAAAAAGGATATTAGATTAGCTCAGGGAAGCCGAGCCGAAGAATGATAAGTCTCAATGCTTTTCTCAAACGAATTAGAAAATTCAATGGAAAGTTACTTTGTACTAAATATCAAAGCAAATCTTAAAGACTTTGCGTACAACTGTCATTGACTCATTATTCATCATAAGACAGATTAGTTTTTAAAATCAATCATTTTTATATTTGAATAAGAATTGACGATCAAATGACATAATTGACAACGATTGAATTTCTTTTTTTTAAGGGCAGTTGAAACGAAATGTTTCAGATTGTTTTGATGGCTAGGTTTCACAAAATCATTTTTTCCCAATAGAAATTACTTGCCACGTAGATAAAAGGGAACATGCCACATAGGACACCTATATGCCGGCTACGTGGACCAATACCAAACATGAAACCATTACCAGCGTCCGTAACCTCTAGCCACCGATTGAAGAGCCATTCGTGTGAGCACTCAGAGAGCAGAGTAGCATTCCGAGGATTCTCTGATTCTCTTATCAGAACTATGGCAAGCACTACTTCCCCAGTACTGCCCCTTTCAAAACCAGATTTTCCAGTTCGGTCCACTCGAAGACACAAGAAGACTACGGCGTCTTCTACCACTTCTGGCGGAACTCGTCTCCAAAAATATCCCATTCTCCGCAGAGTTTCAAGTTACATCCGCTTAGTTCAAATGGGTTAGTCGTACGTTCTCTTTCGAGCAATCAGCTGGACGAGGATTGCTTTTCCAGTCAGGGAACCGTATCGAACAGTGATCCCAAGATTGAAGTTCAAAGCCGGTAACAGGTTTCGGTCCTTGTTCTTCTAACATAGTAGACTGGATTGATAGGTCTGTTTTTATCCAAGAAACAAGAGGAAAAGACGTTAAAAGCTACTACTTTTTTTTTTTTTTGGTGTTTAGGGTGGGGGGGGCGCTAGAAGAGATAGATTAACCAACTATTTTATGGATTAGACTTCCGTCTGTGTTCGTGGTTAGCGGTAGAGAATTACGTTTCGCGGTTATGAACTCTTTGTACCACATTGCGGTAATTTTTTTGAGTAAGTGGTTCTCTTTAACATTTCCGCCCAATGTTTTAAGTTCTTGTTTTATTTGTTTCAATTCTGGCTCTATGAAAAGCTCAAGTATAACGTTGTTTCCTTAATTTTTACGGGATATACTTTCGTCTTGTAGAATGTGGAACTGGAGAGGTTATTCTATTCGCTACCAGTATTCTGGGAACAGTGGCCCTGCACTAGTTTTGATTCATGGATTTGGAGCAAACAGGTCTACATCAATCACATTTCCCTTCTCATTAGAAGGCACCTAATTGCGCTATAGGTATTAAATGCACAGACTGCTAAAAACATTCACGCTTCCTACAAAATCATTCATGTGTGAATTGCATGCACACTCTTGTTCTTGAATTTTGCTATACGGTTGGAAAGTTCCAGGCAAGGTTAAAATTGAACTACTTGTAGTATACTGTTGCTTGTAATGGAAATTCACGCAAGAACATGTTAGTACCTTCTGATTTGAAAGGAGGGAACCAGCCTTCTAGCTCGCTTGAAGGATATCACCCCAATATGTTATCAAAATGCTTACACCTGTTACTGAAAGTATAGTGCACTGCTCTCACTTGCATCTGATATGTTCTCTTTATTTTTTGCTATTTTTGTTCTTTTGAGCCACTTGTTTTTGTGTGTGGATGGAAAATGGTGCTATGAGCATAAAAATGAGAACTTCATGTAGCTGCTGTCTTTTGAAATCACATTAAACAAACTTGCATTCTTATAATATACGAGCTATTAGTACTAATATAAAATCTGCTTTACATTACATGGCATTAATTTCTATCTCTAGTAATTGAGGTTAAAAGAAGAACCACGAAGAAAAAAATGAGTATAAAAAAGAGCGTAGGAAGGCAGAGCTAATACGTGCAATATATTGTACTGTTATCATGGGTCAAGTTGAAGTCATGAGATCCATGTGCCCAAATACATGTGATTTACATAGTTTTTCTAAAAGCATATGGCAGAGTGGCCCACCAACTGGAAAAGTACGAGATATATAGTGATGATAATATCCTCTTGCATGACAAATTAATCTTGCTGCTTAAAATGATTTCTGTGTCCAGGGAACTATGGACAGTTTCAAGTCCTTTTGCAGGATTTGGTTGCAATCTAAAGGGTTGAATCTGAATTATTATTTTTCCCTTTGCAATGCTCATAATTTCATTCTCCCAATAATTGAATGTCTAGCTTCTCAAGGTATATGAATATTTCAATATGGGCTGTTGATTGCTTAAAAGTTTTGGGAATTCACTATGTGTATGTGCTTGTGACTCAATTGTGGCTGGTTTCAGCGACCATTGGAGGAAAAATATTCCAGTTCTGGCAAAATCACACAGGGTATATTCGATTGATCTTATTGGTTATGGATACTCAGATAAACCAAATCCTCGTCAATTGGAAGACAACTATTATACATTCGAAACATGGGCCACCCAACTAAATGAATTTTGTGACGATGTGGTAAAGGATGAAGCATTCTTTATATGCAATTCTATTGGAGGTGACCACTCTTCCGGTTTTTTAGCTTTTGTAGATTAGTTTGTGGTAATATGCTTTGACTCTCAACTTGGATCTTAAAGCAAGTTCCATACTGCTGAACTCTCTGCTTATGTATGTTCTATGTTTTTACATGGTAATATGTTGTTCGCTCCTCCTGAAAGAACCTTAAAAAAAAGAGAGAGATTCATGAATCAACTACAGTTTTGGGTTAATATATACAAGCCTGGAATATATATGGCTTACATAGTCTCAAATAAGGAACTCGGTGTGCTTCTGTTGTTATTTATTTTCAAGAGTCTGTTAGGCTGATGTGCTACCCCTGTGATGCCGTTGGAAAAGACATAAGTTATATGGTAAAGCCTCTTGAATTTGGTCACCGCACTACCTTGAATTTTGTCTCTTGCACATTTCATAAGTACTTATTTTCTTTTTACTTTCTTGTCATCTTCATATGCATCACCAGCTTAACTTCATAAGATATAGTTTCTAAATATAAAGTGCTATGCATGCTTAACTTTATGAGATATAGTTTCTTATTTAAAATTGCTATGCATGCTAATTTACTGAACTTTGCTCGTCCTTGTTTCTTGTCATATAGCTAAGAAATATACTTCTAGGCATATCATGTTCCATAAGTATATTAAGCAACCAGAAGGACTATCATATTGGCTTGCGTAGGATGCGGCTTAGGGATGAATTTTCATGTTTCTAACTCTTCTGTTAGATTTTTGTGAGGGAAGATACTGCAGTTAGAATATGCTGATGCTCTCTCTGTAACCTTCATCCATCTTCTGTCATGCCTGAGTTTAAAAACAATAGGAAATTACTATTAAGATCACACTAAGTCACCTCATTGAAACCCATCGAGATCTTTCTTGTCTACTGGTATATCCAATGCGAAATGATGAAGCCTTTGTTTTTACAGTCTCTTAAATGCAGAATTATGAGGTTGATCATATTGATACCATCAAAGAATTTTCTTTTGCTGGTCTTTGTGTAGGAGTTGTTGGTCTTCAGGCTGCGGTTATGGCACCACAGATCTGCAAAGGCATTATGCTTCTGAATATCTCTCTTCGGATGCTACACATTAAGAAGCAACCTTGGTTTGGAAAACCTTTCATCAGGTTATTCCAGGGTTTGCTGAGGTAAGAATTTGAGCAATAACTTCTTTGGATAGACTAAGAGTTAAGGTTGCATGTTGACTTTATGAAACTCATGCTGTCATGCCAGGAATACTGCTTTGGGAAAGTACTTCTTCAAAATTGTTGCCACACCAGAATCTGTGAGAAGTGTTCTTTGCCAGGTATTCCTCTATATAACATTGATATTGCTAATTTTAGTCATTAGTGCTTGTAATGTGTAAGGGTCGATGTAAATTCTGAATTGTAATCTTCTTGTTAGTGCTAATGACATGAAGGGCTTATTTAGAATGGTAGTTTGACTGAGCGAAGTTCCGTGAAATTTTGTTAAGGTTCATCATTTCCTTTGGACCTTTTCTGTGTAATCGAAGATGTCACTAATCATGCACAAAATGTTTCAAATGTTGCAAATTTTTATTCGGACTTCAAAAAGCTTCCAAATTGTCCAAAAGGCGAAACTATACTTCTCCTTTCTTTTATCCCCTTCATCTAAAAGAAAATAAGCACTCTTTTTTGGAGCTCAGTTGCCGCAGTAAATGTTGGAGTTAGGGAAACTAATGTTTTACATCATGTATCATAAGTATTTTGTTTAAATGGAAAGATTAAATCAAGCAATGTCATAGTTGGTGCTGACTGCTTCTCATTAATTGTATTTCCAGTGTTACCATGATACGTCCCAAGTGACTGAGGAACTAGTTCAAAAGATACTTAATCCAGGGCTCGAACCTGGTGCTGCAGATGTGTTTCTTGAGTTTATTTGCTACTCGGGTGGCCCTCTTCCTGAGGAACTTCTGCCTCAAGTGAAGGTCAGTTGTAAGAGTTTGAGTCTCGAGTGCAACCATCCATGAAAAAAAGAAACAAACTTCAAAGTATCCAAGCCACCCTTCCCCTGGACCCCATTTTAAGTGCAACCATCCATGAGTTTATTTTAACGAGACTTTATTTTTTTTCTTTTTTCCAGTGTCCTGTTCTAATAGCCTGGGGAGACAAGGATCCATGGGAACCCCTTGACCTTGGTAGAAACTTTGGAAATTTTGACTCTGTAGAAGACTTTGTTGTTCTACCCAATGTTGGGCACTGCCCCCAGGTTCTCTCTCTCTCTCTGATATTCACACGAGGGGAAGGGTGGCTTGGATACTTTGAAGTTTGTTTCTTTTTTTCATGGATGGTTGCACTCGAGACTCAAACTCTTACAACTGACCTTCACTTGAGGCAGAAGTTCCTCAGGAAGAGGGCCACCCGAGTAGCAAATAAACTCAAGAAACACATCTGCAGCACCAGGTTCGAGCCCTGGATTAAGTATCTTTTGAACTAGTTCCTCAGTCACTTGGGACGTATCATGGTAACACTGGAAATACAATTAATGAGAAGCAGTCAGCACCAACTATGACATTGCTTGATTTAATCTTTCCATTTAAACAAAATACTTATGATACATGATGTAAAACATTAGTTTCCCTAACTCCAACATTTACTGCGGCAACTGAGCTCCAAAAAAGAGTGCTTATTTTCTTTTAGATGAAGGGGATAAAAGAAAGGAGAAGTATAGTTTCGCCTTTTGGACAATTTGGAAGCTTTTTGAAGTCCGAATAAAAATTTGCAACATTTGAAACATTTTGTGCATGATTAGTGACATCTTCGATTACACAGAAAAGGTCCAAAGGAAATGATGAACCAACAAAATTTCACGGAACTTCGCTCAGTAGCCCTTCATGTCATTAGCACTAACAAGAAGATTACAATTCAGAATTTACATCGACCCTTACACATTACAAGCACTAATGACTAAAATTAGCAATATCAATGTTATATAGAGGAATACCTGGCAAAGAACACTTCTCACAGATTCTGGTGTGGCAACAATTTTGAAGAAATATTCCTGGTTTCATAAAGTTTTCTTAGTCTATCCAAAGAAGTGCTCCGGGAATAACTGAAAGGTTTTCCAAATATGTGTTTATTCAGAATAATGCCAGAGTGAAATGAAGATTGATTCTTTGATGGAATATGATTCATAATGCATTTAAGAGACTGTGATGATAATAACTTTTGATGTCAATATTTTGTTGGCTGCAATGAAGGTATCCAAGCCACCCTTCCCCTGGACCCCATTTTAAGTGCAACCATCCATGAGTTTATTTTAACGAGACTTTATTTTTTTTCTTTTTTCCAGTGTCCTGTTCTAATAGCCTGGGGAGACAAGGATCCATGGGAACCCCTTGACCTTGGTAGAAACTTTGGAAATTTTGACTCTGTAGAAGACTTTGTTGTTCTACCCAATGTTGGGCACTGCCCCCAGGTTCTCTCTCTCTCTCTGATATTCACACGAGCGTGCACATGTTGAGAACTTGATTTGGTGCTGTTTGTGTGCATAATAATAGGCGTAGGCTGTTAGGTTTCATTAAAAACTTATTGTACACAGGCTCCTATTTTGGCTCTGAAGTGCCAATTTCTATAGCCTTCGATAAATGATCAAATCATCCATTAACCTAAGGGATTAAAAATTGGTCGTTTTCCCTGTCCGGACTTAAATATTGTTTCAAATATCCTGAAATTTGATATGGAAGTTCATAATGCTGTTGATGATAATAACTTTTGATGTCAATATTTTGTTGGCTGCAATGAAGGATGAAGCACCTCATCTTGTGAACCCACTTGTTGAGTCATTTGTGGCACGCCATGCTGCACCATCTGCTATTGTCTCCACGGCTATCTGATCCAGTGGCATCAGTTTTTTGTTGCTCCTTCGGGCGTCAAAGATGTTTATGGTTTTTTGCCCTAATTTTTTGTGTTGGGCGATTCATGTTAAATGGGTACTCTCGGTTGAATTCGAAGCAATTGTAGCATTTCAGCCCCCCTAAATACCAAGTCTTTAGAGACCAAATTTATTATTCTCAAATTTTGAAGCTGCGTCAACTGTCTGTAATGAGATATTGTAACGCTTCTTGATCTCTATAGTATGTAAAGTTTTTTGCTTGCTTAAAACCAGATTCACTAAAGCTAAGCTCACAGGTTGATTTTTGGTTGAAAAAGGCTTATGGTGGAGGTACTCTTCAATTATTGATCATTCTTCTTGAATTACTTGTAAAATTTTTCATTGATAGGAAACAACTCTATAGTCTCTCGACAAGTATATCTATTCAACAGACAGCTACAAGCATTGCATAGAATTAATAGATTTCAGGAACCATATGATACAAAAATAGATGCAGCTTGTAACAAGAGCTAGGAATAACAGCTTTGCAGACAAGCAAGAAGATGCGAACTGTGCCACTTATGAATGTTGAGCAGAAAGTGAAAGAATTGCAGAGGACCATTTTTTATTCGACTATATTACTCCTTTGCTGTTTTTGCTTCTCAGTTGTGATTGGTGAAAGTGGAAAACCGAATATAGAAGGATAAGACCTTCACAAATTGAATGGAAGAAAGCAAAATTTTTAAAATAAAAAAAATGAAAAAAAACAAAAACAGACCTAAGACACCCGTGTGATTCCTTAGGACTGGTATACTTTTATGTTTTATCACTGTCAAAATTGTCTCATCGGAGCATCAACACACCAGAAACTTCTTATGGGGCCATCAGCCCTTCAATTGTATAGGAAAGAGATTTTGCCCAGTCTTCTTTGAGTAGAAGGGTCTGCAGTGTTTGCATCACATCGTATGCAGGATCAAGCTTCTGCTGCCAACCCTACAGGATAAAACCAAGTACAAAAATCAGCAATAATTCGGATAACCCTCCAACCATCCCTAAATCATCTAATCACTTTTTTAGGGTGCTCGTTGTACATGTGGGACACCCATGCCACTTCCTCTTTTGAGTCTTTGTCACAGGCATGTCACAACTAGGGGTGTAAGTCCGGTTTGGCCTCCGGTGAAGATCCGGGTCTAGTTCCATCACCGGTTCTGGGAAGCTGAGGTCTGTAGCTTCCAGGAACCAAAACTGGAGGTTATTTTAGAGATTTTTCCGGAGGCAAAATCGAAAGCGGAAGTTTCCGCCGGTTCATCGGTTCCGCTTATTTTTTTATTTTTTTAAACTTAAAATTAAAACAACGTTGTTCTATTTTAAATAGGACGACGTCGTTTAGTAGTTTTTTTGAAAAAAAAAAGTATATATCGTGGATCAAAACGTCCTTGTTTTGATCCACGGTTGTTTTGCAACAAAAACAACCTTAACTCTCCACTTCTCTAGTCTGCTCTCCCTCCTCGAAGTCCCCCCCTCTCCTTCGACCTTCGCACATTTCTTTCTCACTTCTCACTTCGCACAGGTAGTCAACTCTCTCTCTCTCTCTATCTCTCTGTCGCTCTCTGTGTCTCTGTCTCACTCTCTAGTCTATGTCTCTCTCTCTAGTCTCTCGTCTCTGTCTCTCTGTCTCTCCATCTCTCTATCTCTCTGTCCCTTTGTCTCCATCTCTCTATTTAACAAATCTATTATCTCTCTCTCTCTCTCTCTATTTAACAAATCTATTCGCTCTCTCTATTGTGAATCTGTTGTGATTTGTGAATCGGGGGTCTTCTGAATCTGTTGTGAAGGCTGAAGGGTTTTGTGAATCTGTTGTGATTCTTGTGAAGGCCGAAGGGCTTTGTGAATCTGTTGTGAAAATAATGTGATTTGTGAATCTGTTGTTTAGTGAAGGGTTGTGATTTGTGAAGTTGCATGTTTAGTGACTATGAAGTGAATTGGTGCTGAAATCTATGTATTTTGGAGAGGTATATCTAGGGGGTGTTTGTTACCCCAATATTTTGGGGCACCAACATTTTCAACAAAACAAACACACTCTAAAATTTTTAACTTTTACACATACACACTTCACTTTCACAAACCCCAATAAATCTCAATAAAGTAAAGATTCCCAAAATTTCGGGAATATTCCCCAAAATTTTGGCAAACAAACACCCCCTAGTTTATCAACCCAAGTCCTATTGAAATTAGGATACCATGGCATGTGTGTTTTTAATTATGTATACTGAGTTTTTCTTTTCCCCTAAAATGTGACTTTTCTACAATAGCATTAAGAAGGGTTCGCTGATTTGTTATGTTAGTTCAAGAACAAGTGACTAGTCCTTGAACGGAATTATATGCTTTTATGGTTTTGAATTTGTCAACTGTTGGAGTCATGTTGAAAAAGGGTTCGCTGATTTGTTATGTTAGTTCCAGGTGCCTTGCATACTTGAAGATCAAAGGACTTGACAAAGCCATTGATTTCACGGTCAGTGAATGGAAGGATAACTTTCTCGAGATGGATTCAAAATTTTATGGCCAATTCAACCTTGTCTATTTGCTTGGGCTCGGTCAGTCAAACCTAAATGGGGAAGAACAATGGAAACTGATGAGCATATGGGATAGATTTGCGCTGCATTAGAGATGGAGGAGCCAGGAGCTGAACCTGACCCTCTGAATGGAGCAAAGAGCATTAGAGGACTTTATGAGCTTGCTAGTGCAAACTGCACTGGAAAGTACACAGTTCCTGTATGTCACCTACATGAAGTGTGAAGAATTGTATTTGTATTTGTGAATTTTTTTATGAATGAATAAGTCTTTTTTTTTTGGGTAAAAATGGCTTAAATGGGCAAAAAAATATGGCCCAAAACATTATTGGAATTCCGACATCCGCTTCCGCTAAATCCGGTAAGAGTCGGAAGCGGAAGCAGAATGTATTTTGGTCATCCGCTAGTTAGCGGACCGGATGTCGGAATGTTAAATTCTGCTTCCATCATGTCTGCTATTCACCCCTAGTCACAACTGAGCCGATACGGCAAAATGAAGAAAGAAATTACCTCGAGAACCAATGTTGTTACCAACACAGTACAGACATTGCCATCAACGTTGACCCTGTGTCGCCTAACTTTCTCAAGCAATTGCTGCATGCAGTCAGCAGGATGGATTAGATCACCTTCTGGAGTGCCCCAGAAAGTAAATTCCTTGTCCACTTCCTGTTACGCAAAAATAGTCAGGGACTTAAATCAAAGAATAGTTAATACACAATAAACTAAAAACTAAAACAAGCTATTTGGGCAACTAGTATTCGGAAAATAGTTTTAAAAATCGAACAACAAATGTATGACAGGCGTGAGATTAGCAAAAAGCAAAGTCAGCCATCTTAAAAATTACACTGCAGAAATGCAATCATCTAATAAGCCACTATTCGACAGGCAAAGAAGGTTTAGCGTATGAACATAACTACTAAAAGATTAGAACACAGGTTAATAACAAACTGCAGACAATTATGGTTATTGCAAGAAAGAGTGCCATATTACGATTCAAGAGATTACTTTCCTAAACATCTTTCCATGGTCCTAACTAGAGTATACATGTGCTTTGACCAATTTGTCCAGAGAATAAAGTAGTCTATACACTACCTCAATAAAAGCCTCTGGATTTGGGCAGTTTTGTTGCTTTGATAATCTAAGTGTGCACTCTGCTGCAGTGCGGCCATCTCGACGGGCAACAGCCTTAAAAAACTCGAGCAAATTTACTCGATCGCTTCTAGAAAGTTCAGCAGTCATGCCTACATCAAGGAAAATGACATGAGGCTTTGATTTGAAGAGCCGCTTTGGAGAAGACTTGCTCTGAGCCACCCGGACAAGGATATTTCCAGGATGCATGTCGGCATGAATAAAGTTATCCACCTGAAAGAAGAAATTCTGAATATCTCGAAAGCCACAACCATAATAAACTTAAAATTCAAAACATTAACAGCTCGGACTTTGAAGCGCTGGAGAACAAAACTATCATATTGCATAGGCAGGAAAGACAGGAAGAGAAAGAAATCTCGTACACCGGATAATAAAACTGTAGAACAATGAAATTTCTCAGAGTAAGGGGAGAGGAAGAGGAAGAGAGAAGGAAAGAGAGAAAGAAGGAAAGGGGGGGGGGGGGGGGAAGCCAAACGTATGCTCAGTGCACACCCCCTCGGTGCCACCTTCGCATGGGAGAGGCCGACGGCAGCTCCACCCTCCCCATGAGAGGAGGGTGGAGATCCCCTAAAGGTTATGAGATATAGAGAGCTCTTGGTCGGGTTAATCAGTTGGAAGACCCTTCAGTATAACCTGGGCAAAGCATTTGCCAAGGAACAATGCCTGAGGTCCTTGGCTTTTTTTTTTAGCTCCTTGGGTAGTTCAGCAATATTGTTCATTCAATGTTTTTAGAGCACCTCAGTAATCAATAGAAAACTTCAAGATGTAATTGTGATCCTCAAATACGTCATACAACAAACTATCAAGTGACAAGTACATTTAAGAATCACTGTAATCATCAGTTGCCACAGAGAGAGAATCATTTCAAGCCGTTCAAATTAAAGTATAGATTGTTACCAGAAGCATCTTTAAAAGTGCATGTGTTCCGATATGAGCGAGTGCAGATTTAAGCCGCTCATGTCCTTGAAGCTCATCAACATAGTGTGAGACACTTTCCCCTTGCTCATAGGTTTCAACCAAGACAGCAGGATGCACAAGTGGATACACCGGCTTAGGGAATGATACATTCTTCCAACGACGAAAATTATAAATAAAGCGGCTTAAATGAGCAGCTTCCCTTGCAAGGTCAACTTGAGACATCATGAAAACAGCAAACTGCTGTACACTTTCATCCAATCTCAACCAATTCAGAGTAGGAATGAACTTTGATATTTTTGCTACCAAATTGATTATCACGAAATCCCTCCTTATAGATTCACCAACACCAGGGTGCCTAACCTTTACAGCGACTAGAGTGGGCTTCATCTGTTGACCAGGATATCGAAACCTCAAAGAAGCTCGATGCACCTGAGCAATACTTCCAGATGCCACAGGCAACTCTTCAAAATCCTCGAATATTTCAGAAAGCTTGCGACCAAAGGCTCTTTCAATAGTTTTCTTCGTGTAGGCAAAGCTATGTTCAGGAGCTTTGGTGTGAAGCTCTGAGAGCTTGATGCATAGATCTCTAGGGAAAAGATCTGGCCTTGTAGCTGCCCATTGCCCCCATTTTATGAATGCAGGACCTGCTTTTTCAAGCGTACGATGAACAACTTGAAGCCATATTTTCCTAAACTGAAGTCCAAAACAGTCCGCAAATGGTGCCATCATGACACTGGGTGAAAAGAGAATCCCTAAATAGAGAGCCCTCAGCAACAAAAACACACCTTCTACAACTGAATAAAGTAATAAGGTCACATATGCATGGCCATCTTGTGCACGCATGTAAAAAGTGTTCTCTGGTGGGTAGTGTTCTGAGCCTGCCAGCGTTTTTTGTGCCCATGCTAGCTGTCCACAGGTGAAGGCAAAAATTCCAGGAACTAGCAAGTGAGAGCGTGTCAAGGACAAGCTTACTGCTTGAGCAATCCTATTTATGGAGGGAAAAGAACTACCATTCGACGAATATTTTTGGTAGAGCCTTTTCCATGCAACTTGGGCATTATTTGTCACTATACTTTTGGCTGTGATGGCAGAGAAATTCCTGTAAAAATAACCGCAGCCAAATCTCTTCTCAGTCTCATAAAATGATAATGAAGAATTTCCCCTTCTTGATGACCTATAATAAGAGCATAAACTGTTTTGAGGTAGATGCAGCCCAACTCTAATGATGCCTGTGAACTTACTTACTTCTGTATAGCTGTTCTGCACGTTTCTAAGGCAAGAACGTGCAACTCTACTTATATTTATATTTCGAAACATCAAAATCCTGCAGATTTAACAACAATGTTAACAGTGACCACAAACATATTTGAAGAATTTTCCAGAACAGCTAGGCTTTTGTGAAACTATTGTAGACAAATTACAACCATTAAAATAGTCAAAGCAACTTCGCATATGTTCATTTCTTCTGTCATTATCCACCTCTTAAACCTTTAAAAGGCAAACTAATCTAATGACAGAACCAGTCCAAAATTCATATCTAGCATATCAAAGTCTCTTACTCCTTGATTTCAACACAAAGGTGATTGAGAGCTTCCTAGTTATGTTTCTAATAGTAATCTCTGAAATTTAATTTCCAGCAACCAATGTAGCTGGGAATGTTTTCTTCAAATTTATTTTTTTCATAGAGACACCATACACAGAAAGTCAAGGTTCAATCTACTTACAAACAGTATTTAAGATACAAATCATGGGTTACAAGTGCATGCTACAGCTGCTTGACTTAGCTCCAATGCCAACATCAAAACTATCACATCAAACTAGAAAGCTAGACACCAATTAACGACCATACATAACTAATATAATGGCAACAGCTCATATAAAATGTGGCACCCCCCAGAAACCCATTTTCACGTTAAATAGCATAGACTGACCACCCGACCATCAATTACGCATTCTAAGAAGCTATAATTCGTACTCCCAAACAAATTTCAACCCGAGACCCAGTTATTCTATGAATTTCAGACAATCCCTCAAAATCGCAGTAGAAAACTTGGGCAACGAAAAAAACGAATATTAATGCACGCAGCCGAGTTTCGCCAAAATCCATGAAAAGGGACAGAGTCAGCAAAGAACCGCGAACACGGAAATATACAGAATTCAATATAAACGGAGGATACCAAAAAAAAGAAAAGAAAAACCTAACCCTTGGACGCGCACGCGCGCGCGAGAGAGAGAGAGAGAAGCTATAGAGCACCGACCTAGACATTGCTGATAAATCTTGAAAGGACCGGTTGAAGCTAACATGCGCAGCTGGTGATTTGTTGTTGTTGCTAGCATCTTTTGTAAGGGGACTCGCTCAGTCAGGCGAGCGTCCCCGTTCATAGTCCAATGATTTTACGAGAGAGAACGAAAACGAGCTCTTTGGAAAGCAACGTAGAGCGGCGTAATAGAAGAGAGAGAGAGAGAGAGAGAGAGACAGAGCAATGAGGGCGACGGGTGAGATGGTCTGTGGTGGTAGAAACGACGCGTCTGGGTCTTCTTTGGGGGGGAACAAGTTCGTTGTCGGCCCCACGGTCGTTCAAGGCGGTGCTTCCTGCTTACATTCTCCTGCCTCCCGATCCCAATGGTTTCCGATTGTGTTACAGATTTGCGTGCCGTGCCTTCGATGGTAGACCCGCTTGTAAATGTGGAAACATTGGGCCCTTAAACCTCTTGCATAGCCCGGCTTTAAGGTACTCTGTCTCTACTCTTGAGTTATCTTTCCATAAGGCCCAATAGAAGAAACAGGCAAAGATGTTCCACGCCCTAATGGGCTTCTTTCGTTATCCGAACTGAAAATTGTATAATATCAGGGGTAATATAATTGTTGGTCTTTTAATTATGGACTAATTGAAACTTTGTCTCTCTTAATTATAAAAACAGTAATTTACGTCTTTTAATTTTTAAAAATAATCAATATAGTCTAAATTAATCCTTAAATCAGATAAAAACACATATAAAATAACAGAATGCCCTCCAACATAATTTTAAAAAATAAATAAATAAATATTTGAGAAATAAATTAAAATATATAAATTACTGAAATAGAGTTTTAATAGTTTTATTTAAAAAATATTACTTTTTTTAATATTTTTAATAATTTTGTCTTGCAGGATGATTTTGATTATTTTACATGCGTTTCTGTTTGAATTATGATATTACCCCATAATATTACTAATATCTGTTTTAGAAAATAGAGCTTGCTCTGCCACGTATGCTTAGAATTTTTTTTTTTATCCCAAACACCTTTTTTATTAGAGGTTGACAAATTCTAGATTAGCACTGCAACTGTCCTAGGAGCAAGGTACATGTCCGACTAAAAGTGGTCTATTTTGCTTATTTTATGAACTTATTATTGCATTATATATTCACAATCGATTTATAATGTCATTTTTATGACTTTTTTTTTTCTTGGTAACAATAATTCATAGATTAAAATGAAGCTACAGATGTTTACATCGAAATTCAGCTTCAACCAGCCAGGTTCAGGGGCAGTCCAAATGTTAGGCTTCAAAGATCCACCGAGAGCCAGGCAGCTGTGTGTTCCTGAAGAAGTTTCCTAAAAGTTTGGATAAGAGAATCTGCTCTGATAACCCTGCCATCATGCATATGCTTGTTCCGAGAAAAACATAGTTCATCCATAAGGATAGTTGCATTGAGGATGAAGTCTCTGAGCCTAGACTCGGGGAGACCTAAGAAAACATCAGCTAGCAAAATAGGAGAAATGAGATCCCATCAGGAGAGCGTATGAAACGAGCCAATAGACCTCTAACCGGCAAAGCGTCAACCGCAATCCTCCATTTTTATGACTCAATTGGTCTTTAGGTGGCACTTCCATTGTGTCAAAAACATAACATCATCGGTTGCCAAAAGTCTGTGTTTCCCTCAGAGGCATGAGCACGTGGTGCAGAGGAAAATTGATTGGGTCAAGAGCTTCCCCAACTATGGGTGTACATGTGACAGACATCCATATAGATAGAATCTTCTTCACGAGTTTTCATGGACATCCTCATATAGGCACGAAGCTCGCATCGACGCAATGGAGACTTGTAAGTCTGACTGACGTGGCAATGACGTGGTGTAAGTGTTTGACTGAGCAAGTGCTAACATGGCGTAAGTATGCTGATGCGTTTAGATTAGGCACATGGCACAACTTGAATGGATTAACATGTCATTTATTTTACAGGTCAGTCTTACTGTTAATGAAGAGAGACAAAAGTAGACAGAATGATCTCTTTTTTCTGAAATCATGACCCCAAAGAGTGGAATGACTAATTTGTTACATAGGGGACCCAATTTCAACTTTCGGATACCTTATATGCCTGTAGGTTCAATTTCGCCAATTTTTATATTCCCTAGTGGGTTTATCAAAGACCCATAATTGAGCCAAAAAGAAAGGAATTGTTTCTCATGGCCAATCTAGAGAGAAGCTTTGAAAAGCATATCGATCATTCTTAGTATATACCAAGGTCGAAAGAAGTGGTTAATTTGATTGTCTTTTGGTCTCTTCTGGAATCTGGCAGCTCCTACTTGTTTATGTGAATCTCACCGATAGCAGCAATTGACATGATGATTCAGGAAATCTATTTAAGCATGAGATCTTTGTGAGTTAATCAGTAGTGGGGCGCAGTATGGCTCCAACATTATCATCATTTTCCAACGCACGCTTGAAACCCCAATTTCTATACCAGGCCCATGCCTATCATAATTATCTCATGGATGATTGAAGTGGGGTATCATTTACAAGTGTTCCCACACAAAGGAACTTGCTAAATAAAGAGCCCTCTAATCATGTAGGAATATTTAATACAACATGGGTCTGAGTGTATCTCCAATACTGTTCACAAACAAAGAGAAACAGTGCGAGATAATATCAGTGTTTAATCCAAGGAAAGGCTTTTGTTTGCAGGCTGAAATTAGTTGATTCACCCTATTTGGCCAGTACAGAACAGGATCTAGATATGCTAGCTAAATCAATCAGCTGGGATATGTGATAGTTGATTCAAATCAAGTTATCTTTTACTTGCCAGAATAAGAATTAAGAACACATCCACCAGTATATAAGGTCTATGCATACCTTTGCTAGATGGAAGTTGGTTTGGTACTGCCAGCCAAAATATGTAACAAAAGGATCTGTATTTTGCTGCTGCAAATGGTCGTATTAGAGCTTGAGTCTTCCACAAGGGAAATACTTAAAAGAGCCTTTCATCCCCATACAGAATATTGTTTTCTAGGAAAACTAGGAACCCATACCTTGTCATCCTATGCAATGGAGTAAAAAAATGGTGAACCTAAATTCAATTCTATCGTTTATTGGTGGTATAGGGTCCTTCTCAAAAGATCCACCTCGTAATCATGACAGCACCTTCTCAGAAATTTTGTAAAAGGATGAGGGAGTGCACTTCATGAGATAACAAAACAAACAGTACCAAGGAATTGATGTTGGGAATAATGAAACCAATGGAGAGATATCCATAGGGAGAGCCAATAATTTCTGAAGAAAACCAGCATTAAGCAATTGCCACCCATCAACTAATCAACCCGAGGTTCTGCGCATCACAATAATTCTGTGAGCACTCAACTCTGCCTTCTTTCCCAATCACATCGCATGGCCTCAAGGCTTAGCAGAATCTTCCCCGGGCCTCTACGGTGTAGACTTCAAAGCAAGAAATGAGTAGAAGCCAACAGATCCAAGGATTCCTGCAATGACCTCCTATATTTGTTTATTTTTCCATTTGCTTCCACTCTTGCCAATTGTCCAAGCGATTGCAGAGAAAAATTTCCTCCATATGTTATGTCAAAGAGGCAACTGAGGGGGCCATGTGCCCTGGGCAAATCCTGTTTGGTAAAGGCCTTGCAATAAGTCCATCCATGACCCACCCCATTGATTCCCCATCATTCTTAATATGGTTGAATTCCCTTTGCACATACTCTAGGGATATTTGCAACCTCCCTCCAGTTCTGCAGTCATTAGAAGTACCTGTTGCTTCAAATCCAACATTTTTCTCCAACCAGTACAGATAATTGACGTGAAACAATGCCTTGAGCATGTCATGGGGTAAACAACTTTCTTTAAGCACCACCTGATCCATGCCAGTATTTCAATTAAAAAATAGTAATAGTTAGCTTGCCATCTTGTACTCAAAGCATGCATGACAACTATGGACAACAGAAGTTTAAGTTTGCTTACCACCACCTTCTATTCGTTCCTATATCTCAACTGAGAGTAGCCAAACGTCAATGCTACCTACCCCCTTCACTGATTCCTCTCCCCCAGGCCACCCTTTTTTCCCTTAAACAATTATAAGAAAGACACCAAATATTGGGAAAAAAATGTCACAATCGGTTTTCCCCCCTTTTGTGTCATTACTTTGGATATATTACTTGTATTTTGTTGAACCTCTCTATAGACACCATTGACAGTGAAATGAAAAGATATCATACCAATTTTGAGGGAATCCAAATTGTTATCCTTTCAGGAATTTTTCTAATTTCAATTCCAAAAATATCGGCATCATGACCAAGGAGCAAATATAAATAGAAACCAAAAAGATAATAAATAGACAATAAACATAAGAGATGGAAACAGAAGAAATAGCTATGTGAAAAGCAAGAGGCCACTTGACTTACACAGAATCTTCCCTGGTGCTCAGCAAAAATGTAGCCTTCATTACTGTACAGATTGAACAGTGCAAGTAAATCCTCCTTGCTGCTGAACACATTACTGAGCTTAGATCCTAACTGCAGCCGGCATTCAATCTCAGCTGCTGCATTCTTTGCGTCAGGGGATAGCACAACTTGTTGTGCCTAAGGAGAGTAGCCAACAAATCAAAATGCATGAAACTCAGACCCAACAGAAACTATGAAAAACATTTTTATAGATCTGTCCAGCCTTTCACTGTTTAATTGATCAAAGACTTAAATTTCCTGGAAATCAGAAGGGCGAATCCTAAAACAAAGCTATCATATTCTGCACCTATCCCAGTGCCAAAGAAGGTAATTTCATGTATGGTGCTCAGACACTGTTGCATGGATAACTTCCCAATTGTGGAACTTTTCTAATGCAGTGGTTAATTGCACCTTGTAAATAGCTATGGGCCACTCTCCAACCTACCTCTGAATTGCAATGAAAATCACGAACTTGACCAGCAGCAGCAATCCAAAATTTCCCAGGCCTTCTTCCACCTCTCTCTCTCTCTCTCTCTCTCACCCACACACACAAACCCCCGCACATACAGACACACAAATGTGCGCATAGTTCTTTGGGCACCAAAATTTGAGAGAAACACCTCAAGCTATAGAAAAGTGCTAACCTAAAAATAACTCCATAATAATTAGGCGATCTGGAAATGTGCATAAGCCGTAAGACTTGCACCTATCAACAACAGAAAAGAAACAAACTTTCACACTTAAAGGTCCTATGAAAGCAAAACATAGCACTTGTAATATCACACAAGATTCCGCATCGACAATTATTGTATCCAAAAGTCAAAAGAAATTCCTCAGTTTCAATGCTCCTATTTTACCTAGGGTAGAATAATTATAAGCCAGATTACAAGAAAGATTGAACTTACTTTGTACAGAGAATTAACATTAAGATATGGTACAGCTGGGAAAAGTGGTTCCACATCATTGACTTCTTTGACTGGAGGTACTTGGCCACTGAGGAGATATTCACTAAATACTAAACCTGATCAAACAATCAAAGGAAAGTTTCTGTTACAACGAACTAGTTCCACATTAATAATCAAGACAATAATGGTCATGAGAGTTGTCTAAATTATCCTTTACACGGATAGTGATTATGAACCTTGCAGTTTGTTACATGGCAACTTTTATCATTCCAAGGGACCCATGCTGAAATGATAACACATGGGTTTTGCCAGTAGATATCAACAGTGCAATAGTAGCAAACAGGTTTGATGCCATCTTTTTCCATGCTCAAGGGACAAATGAGTAGAGAAAATGAACATCTTCAAAAATGGAAGTCAAGAAGAGGTAGTAGCAAGATCAAAGATTTTGACTCCAAGCAGTGTATCTGACAGTTTGCTGCTTCATGTCACCCATGCAAACGTGCTAATTCAAACATTGAAGATAATCTTATCTCTACCCTTTTTCCTTTACTTTTTCAGTTTTTCCCCTTCTTATCTCCTTGGTTGGGAGCAACTCGGTGCCTAATGTCATGTTCTCGAGTAAAATTTCTTCTTTAGGGACAGGGGCTCTCATGGGTTATGAAACCTCCGTCAACCCCCTAGAATTGATCAAATCCAGTTATAAAACAATACTTTCGCCCTTGCTATATTGTCATTGCACAGGGTCAATTCAAGTGCTTCTCTAGTAATATTCTGAGTCCCACCTGAATCTCATAGTACATTACTACAAGTAAACCATTCATTGCAAACAGGAGAAATCCACAACAATTTCATCATATAAATGATGAGAGAGAGAGAGAGAGAGAGAGGAATTACTTGCACGATAAGGATTTAAAGTCCTCAGTTCAATGGATTGATAGGACTTCAGATTGCAGAACATGTGAATCCAAGTCACCACACCAAAAGAAGCAAGGGCGACGGATGTAGAGGAGCCAATGAAATTAGCCAATGCTATACCAAGCATGATACCAATAGACTTGCTTACCATTCCTTGAGCTTCACCTTTTGCAATTACCTACAATGAATAACTCCCTTCAGACAAGATATATGGTAGACCAATGTGAATGAAATGTAAAGTCAGGCGCCAATGTCAGCTAAAGAACATGCCGTTGGTACAGCAAATCAAACCAAAATAAGTTACAAGCTTTCCATGCATCCTCAAAATCAGTTAAACTTAAGAACGTGAAACATAAACAAGGAAAAAGAAACTAAGTGTCAAACAAGGAAAAGAAACTATGTTTCACCTCAGCGAAGTTCCTCTGAGCAGCAAAACCAGCATAGAAACAGCTCCTGGTAGCAGCCTGGGAATAACAAGTGTCAACTTTGGGTCGAGTCAATTTACATGGTTTGCTATTTCATTCTGCTTGTGGAAGGACCACAAAAATGAGCGCATATTTACCTGGATAAGTGCAGCAGCCGAGCGACCTGCTCCGGCAGCAGCGCCAATGAGTACAAAAAGATGTGGAAAAGCAGGAGTAAGCATCTCCAATCCAGAGGCAGCATTTTCCAAAAGATCTGCAAACAATCTCCATCCTTTGGGATTGACATCGAAATGTCGCCCGTACTTGGAGAGCATAATTTTGCTGAGATAACCAATTCCATCCTTGAGTACCCAATTGATAGCAGCAGCAGTAGGAATAGCTCCTTTTCCCAATCCAACGGCATAGAGCAAGGCCTGTGTGGCGAGGACGCCACTGATTTGGCTGGCGATGCCCTGGACTCCTCTCCATAAAGAGTATTCCAAGTAATCGTTCGTTACGCTATGGGGAAAACCTTCAGGGAGCATCAAACGCATGAATAGATCTCTGCACCGGAACCATAGCTTCACCGGGATGAAGGATTGAGTGCTACCAATACCAGTACCATAATCAGGTTGCGCAACAATAAATCCATCTTTAAAATAATCAGGGATGAGCTTGGTCCACTTGCCTCCCCTTACTTCCCAGACAGAGGAAGATTCCAATAAGTTGGACTCCTCCTGAGAGCTAGAAGCACTACTAGTTGTTGTTCTTGCCAGAGCAGATTTGGCCAATTGCAAGTGAAAGAGGCAGCATAACGTCGAGGAGCAGAATAATAATAAGAGAAAGGGGTAATGAGAACTTGAAGAATCGTCATGCCACCACGAAGAACCGTCAGAATTGAAAGGGTTATTCCAACCACCATTGTTATTCTTCCCACCGTTATTGTCGCGGTCACCACCACCGGGGCTATCATTACCCAGCAGAAGAGGAAGGAACAGAGAATCAAACGGAGAAGGGCTGCCACTGATTGTTTTCAAATTATCCGTTTCTCGGCTAATACACTGCAGCCCATGAACACGAGCCGTGGCTCTAGCCCTGGCAAGGAATGTGAATGGGAATGGCTTCACACCAAGTGACAGTAGACTCGTAAAGCCAAAAGGGCGTCTCTCCGGCGTAGTGATTATCGGAGGAGACACCAAACTTCCCGAAAGGCAAGAGGCCCTAAAAGCGCAGCCCATCTCTCTTATTTCAATCTATAACGTCTCCCTTGGCTCAGTTTGCCTCACTCTTCACTTCGGTAAATACTTCCACCTTTTACCGGAGGAGGAAGAGGAGGCGGAAGAACAGGACAGTTACAGGAGTCATTGAAATCGACAACCCGACTCCCGCAGGGCCGGTTCTGTTTCGTATCGATCCGTTCCCCCACACTGCCCTCTATTTTCGAGCAGTATCGGGGGGGTCTAAACTTTTTTTTTCTTCTTAAACCTAAAAAAAGGGCCTTTCTAAATTCTTGTTTTTTAAAAAGCAAATGGCTCTTAGGTATTTTATCCTTTTTTAAAGTATAGTTTTGATTAATCAATCTCCTTTAGGTATAATTTTAGAACCATTGTAAAAATTAAAGTAAATTAGAGTTATATTAGATTTTAAAAAAATAAATAAAAAATAAAATTTTATGACGAGGTGAAAAGCGAAGAGAAAAATTATTTTTAAATATATTTTTATGTTTATTGTAATGGAAAAAGATAATTGAATGAAAAAGAAATAGATTATTTTAAATTTTTTTTTTTTTTTAATCAAAATTTTTGGACAAACTCATGGTTTGCAAGTAGGAACTTAGTGTATCTTTCAATTAAGACTGATATTAAGTAAAAACTAGGCAAAAAGGAAGGAGAGAATTCTCCAATTATTCCTCGATCACTAGTTGTTATCAATTGTGGTTTTGTTGATCCATTTTTTATACTATTCAGTTTTTAGGGTAATGAGAGAAATTCGTTATCTGTAACTTTTGTGTACGAGGTATGAACGGATTTGGCCCAGAAAACACACCGACAGGACTAAGAGCACAAAAACAAACTGGGAACATTTGAATCAAATTGTCAATTAGTGATGTGCTCGAAACCATACTTAGGTTTGAAATATGCATCAGTCAAGTCATTTCCGTGGATGCTTACAAGGTCAACTTAACAAAAGTTGTTTTGCGGTAGGCTAATGTGGGTTGTGAAAATATTATGAAGAGTTATTAGAATATGTACAGACTACCTAAATTACTATCTGGGTCCAATTAATATTTATGAACTAAACCTTTTAGGTACATTAATTGAGGGTCCAATTAATATTTCGAATTAGATAATTGGCAAAGCTTTTTACAAAACAAAAACAAAAATGTTGACTTTAAACAGGAAAATTTAAAACTTTTGGAGTAATGTCATAGTTCGCCTTAAAGTATATGGTGAAATTAATCTCACCCTTAATTATAAAAACGGTGATTTATTTCCTTTAACTTTCAAAGAAAAACATGTAAAATGAACAAAATGTCTCTTCGAGACAAAATTACTAAAGATATTAAAAAATTCATTAAAAAAGGTAATATTTTTTAAATAAAACTATTGAAACTCTATTTCATGATATATTTATTTTTAACTTATTTCTCGAATTTTTATTTATTTTGTCTTGGAAGGGTATTTCGGTCATTTTATATATTTTTAACGGCTAATTAGGATAAAAGCGTATATTGATGATTTTTGAAAAATTAGAAGACGTACGTAAATCACCGTTTTCATAATTAACGGTACGAGATTGATTTTGCCCCATACTTAGAGGGCGAACTATGATATTATCTCAAAACTTTTACTCGCCCAGGAGAGAAGTCATCTTTTATGTGATACAAACTAACTACCAGAGTATACAGATCACACCTAACTGGATCTTGAAGATCGATCCAAAGAAGGAGATCATGAAGCAGCTCCCCCGTTCATGAAAAAGAAGTATGCATTATTGGTGCACCCACCAAAACAACAAATCTGATATACAAAACAAAAGGTGGAAGAGAAAGAGAGTGTCCCCTTTGACTCAAAAAAACTCTGCATTATTTTCAGAGCTCCTAGGGGGCCATGAATATGATCTCTCACGTGTCACGCACGTTCTACACAAGAGTACTTGGAACATTTAATATTATGATAGTAGCGTCCAATATAAAATAATGTGTAGAGTTAATGAAGGGGGGGGCTTGTTGTATAGTGAATATTTTCTGTAGTTGTTTGGGTCAGGAGAAAATGGGAAAGCTCAAAAGGGTCTGTGTCTTTTGTGGGAGTCGTTCAGGGAACAGAAAGATATTCAGTGATTCAGCTCTTGATCTTGGAAGAGAACTGGTCGTTACTCTCTCTCTCTGTGATCTCTTCTCTCTCTCTCTCTCTCTCTTCTCTCTCATACAAAACAGACATACGTATACACACAGCTTGAATCTCTCGGTTAATTTGAAAACATTCGTCCGAGTGTTTAAGAAGGAGATTAATTTGCAGGTGGAGAGGAAGATCGACTTGGTGTATGGAGGAGGGAGTATTGGACTTATGGGGTTGGTTTCTCAGACAGCTTTTGATGGCGGATGTCATGTTCTAGGGTAAGAGATCATATAATGGGGAGCAAATAAACATATAAAACATGCTTTCTAAATACTAAACAACGTAAAATTCTTGGAATCTAATGTAATTTTCTGAGTCTCCTTTATATTCTATTTATGTGGACCAAGAAATATGGAGTAATTCCGGCGGCCGCCTTGTTTTTTTCTTCTGATCTCTCTTTTTCCATTTTTTTTGGTTAGAGTTATCCCGACTGCACTGATTCCAGTTGAGGTATGTCTCTCTCTCTCTCTCTCTCTCTCTCTCTCTGTGGATGTGATTGCTTATGGCTTCTTGTCAGATATCTGGACATGCAGTGGGAGAAGTGTTGATTGTATCGGATATGCATGAAAGGAAGGCTGAAATGGCTAGTCGAGCTGATGCTTTTATTGCTCTTCCTGGTATGGAATCTGCAGATAATATTTCTGAATTGGACACGAAGAAAGTCTATTAAAACATGCGAGTTTCCTTTCACAAGATATTGATGCAACTTTTTTCCCCATCCTTTTTTTCTTCCTTTTCCCTTTCTGATCTATATACGAAGGAGGGTATGGAACCATGGAAGAGTTGCTTGAGATGATTACATGGTCTCAGCTTGGAATCCATGACAAACCAGTAAGTTATATATTGCTTCTCCTGATCATCTCCTCAATGTTTGGCCACTTGCTCTGCGAGTTTTTAAGTCAAGCTTTTTCTCAAAACCTTAATCAGAAAACTAAATTTTGGTGCATCTAGAGGTCTGAAATTAGTTTCCGTATATATATAAATATATAAAAGTTAGAGAAAATTCCTAAACTTGGCTAACATGTTGACCATCTCCTTCAGAGGAAAATGGCTGAGGGTCATGATCATGAGGTGTGATGCTACAGCCTTATTATATTAGGGAGATGTTGATGATTGATTATCTTCCTTAATTAATTCTATTTATCTCAAATGGCTAGCATTAGTCTATTATTTTCCTCAAGTCCCAAAAAGGATTTGGAGATATATTATAATAGCCTGAGGAATATTCTTCCCGGTGCCCATCCAACTAATTTTCAATATGTTTTTTTTTTCTTCTGAATTAGTTTATTACAAACAATTATATATGTCAATTACATTCAAATTAATCATATTACTTGATGTAGGTTAATTGAGAATATTTGGAATGAAAAAATTTTGAACTAGATTTGACTTGCTGCTTTAAAAAGATTAATTAATAATGAAGTTGGTTCACATGGTCATGACATAATTATGTGTTCATCAAGATGCAACTTGAAATCACTGCTGTCTATAGTCCTTTTTCACTTCATCTTTCTTGGGTTTAATTTGTCAAAGATCTATGGAACAAAGATTCCATTTTCTAGATATTTCTTCTTCATGATCTTCTCACGGTCTCAACTTTCTTAAACTCTACCCGGCTTGACCTAATCAAGTTACATGTAAATGGAAGTAACAGGGGTTTAGCTTCTTCTTTCTCGTAAATTAGTTGATCTGAGGGATAAACACTAGAAGATAGTGATCATACCCATTAGGGTTCAAAATTTCCTGAAATCATGGAGCTATGGGCTATAGTTCTTAGAACTTTCCATCCAATAGGAAAACCCCAGTGCAAATTTTCTTTTTCTGCCAAAGAAAAAAAAGATCTTCGGAATATCCATTTACAGTGAATGCTTCTTGAACATGCCAATTTCCTAGGGTTATTTTCTCAACATTTAGCCGAAATCCCATCCAAAAATCCACGCTCCCCTCTCGGCCACTTTAAATGCTAACTTAATGAAAATCTTCACTTCTAGCTCTCGAACTATCACTCAAATATCATTTACCAGTTTGAACTATGAATTTCATCAAATTTAGTTCACAAACTAGCAAAATACATCAATGTTCACCCTCTAGTAAAATCTCACGATTGCAATGTACAAAAAATAAGTTATGTGACACAATATCGATAGTTGGATCTTATGTCAGAATGAACATTGATAAATTTTAATAGTTTAAAAGCTAAATATGATTAAATGGGTCATTTAAGAGCTCTAAATGATATTTAACTCATAATTGGAGGGTGGAAATTGTCGGAAGAGTTTTTCCTTAGATCCTTTTTAGGGCTTCTCACCATTATTGGAAGTTCCACTTAACCCGTGGATGGGGTGTTAGGGACGGCTTTCCATTCTCATCCCTACACCAAATTTTGTTGTAGAATGCCTGAGAGTGCTTGGCACATAAGTGGAAGAGTTAGCTAATGATGGAAACAATGTTGTTGACGCTCCTCAAATCCCAATCCTCCATAGCCATTGAGCTCGATTTCTTAGTCAGACCAACCAATTAGAATAAATCATGGAAGTTCTAATGCTTGGGTAATGTGATATGTGATTAGTAGACAGATCTGGCCCTCGAGCTCGACAGCTGTCCAATTATGGCCGCGATGGCTACGGATTAGACTTAATACCCATTTAGGCCCCTAATAAACCTAATCTTTTCATTGACAAAGTAGTTTGTGGTGTCTTTTACTGTCACAGCAATCACTCTCATGCCATGTATGTGATCCAAATTTAGATGAGAAAAAAGAAGATTAAAGTACACAACAAAATGAAGTCGGTGGCATAAAAGCCAATGAGCATCAGCTTGTGTTTCCAGTAAGAAAAAACAAAAAACTCTTGTCTACGGACCCAGGAAAAGGAACCTTGACTTTAATGGCTACTTGCCTTGGGTTTTCAGATTTCTTATTTTGGCCGCTATGTCACATGTTTATAAGCTTTACAAGTTTGACGTAAAACAAATTTCGTACTGTTAAAGCTTCCATCAGGCTTCAGCATATTTTGGCTGCAAAAACAGGTGGGTCTCTTAAATATTGATGGATATTATGATTGCTTACTTGGATTGTTTGACAAAGGAGTGGAAGAAGGATTTATTAACCAGTCTGCAAGGAACATTATCATATCTGCAGAGACTGCTGGAGACCTGATACAGAGGATGGAGGTACTAAAACACTTTCCTTCTACCTTGTTTGAACTGCAGAACTATTTTCGATAAAGTGAAATGGATAAGAGAAGTCCCTTCTTCTGTGAGATCACGGAATACTAAGGCTATCTGGGCACATTAGTTCCTAGGGTCCTGCCTAAACTGATCATATCAGAAAATTTCAGTCCCTTCAATGCTTGAGGGATGCCAAAACTCCATCCTTATACATTCTTTTGACATGATGACTGACTTTAGCTAGGATGTTTCACTTTGAATCAGAAAAGTTAAAAACACTTTTCGCCCTGCCTATTAAAATTTTGACACTTTACATTCAAAACTACTAATTTCGTTATATTTCATCTCTTAACTACCAACCGTTTACACTTTGCACCTAAACCGTTAATTTAAACGAAAAATTACTCTTTTGATTAAGTGAAATGACAATTTTACCCTCATAATGTTTTTTATATATTTTGTATGCGAGTAAATTTGTCATTTTATAGAATTAAGGATTGTGGATGCAAAGTGTAAACAATTGTAATTGAGAGACAAAATGTAATAAAATTAGTAATCTTGGGGTGGGTGCAAAATGTCAGAACCCCAATAGTCGTGGACGAAAAATGTATTTTTCCCAAAGAGCATGCAAACACAATGGATGAAAACAGGACTGAACTATGATAGGAGCACTTCATTTACTGTATGATCAATTGTAGTTGTTAATCTTCTATCAGTTGTTGGTCATTGAGCTAATCATTCATGTGCTTCTGCAGGATTATATACCTCTGCATAATCAAGTAGCACCGAGACAAAGTTGGAACACAGAAGAAAACCACAATGCAAGTTTGTAGCTGTTCCCTCCCTCTAAGAGGAGAAGGGGAAGGGCTTATTGTATTAATATCTCTTCAGAGGCTGTTGGCATGGTTCGTGCAGGAAGATCTAATAAGAAAAGAAAATTGATATTCTGAATGGACAAGGTTGCTAATTGTCTCCAGAAATCCCCTTTTGTCATTTGTGCTTCCTAGATGGACATTCAGAAATTTAAACGCCTATAGTTACTCGAAAAAGGAATAAAAACAGTACAGATTCTACAAACCATGAAGCCTGTGAGTTTTCTTGTTATCACGCTGCTCGATATACATTAATGGATACCCAAGTTGCCCATTAATTATGTGTGCGATTTAGTACCACCAAAATCATAAAGAAATTACACAAGGATCAACCAAGCCGGACATCATTGTCCCAAAGACATCACAACCGGACATCATTGTCCCATAGACATCACAATAATGGATATAAAACCAAACAAAGGAACTGTAACCACAAGCCAAATGGCTTTTGCAAACCTGCCTCCCATCAAATAGGCAAAAGGAAAAAGTAGAGCACCTCTATCTTTCCCCATCATCCTGTCCAAGAGGTAAATTCGACGTGTTCAAGACCAAAAGCTTCAATGCCTGTACACGCAGCATTTACACAGATTTATCTTCCCGTGTTCACATTTTCTTTACTTAACTCCCTTACCCTTACATAAAAAGCTAGTTACTCATTCTATATCGATTAAGAACCAACTGGGGAAACCTTTTGCGAAACTTACGGGTTCAGCTTCATAAAATAGTACCGACACGAGCTAGTCACAAATAAATATCATCAATACAATGAAAGAACGTTGGAATAAATAAATGCAACCAGAACAGTGTCAATGTATCATTTTGAAGCTGAATCAAAATAGTAGAAGACATGTTCCAATTCAAGTAACAATCAGAGTAGATTACCCAACCTGCTCAGCACGTATTGATCCCATCCTTGCAATCTTTTGTCAAATTATAGAATGTTTCCACACGTGTCTTAGACCTATAAAGGACCTCAGTATCCACTGCAACTCTCATGTAACCATCGAACTCAACTGGCCGTCCATTGTTTAGAAGCCTTGTCTCATTGTACCACTCACTTGTATTTCCCCACAGTTCATTATAATCATCAAGCAAATGCATCTTGTACTGAGATCTCAATTTATCGAAGTAATTGTAAAATGGTTCATTGGTGGCTACATACAGATTCCTCCATGGCTGAATCATTCCTTTGAGCTTAGCAAGAAGTGCATCAGGGGATGTATCAGAATCCAGATGAGGCCAAAGCTCTTTATTCTGTGCCTTCTCCCCTCGTACCACATGAACAGCATCAAAATCCCAGTCCATTCGACCACTGATCTCTGAAACAATATTCATCAATCTCTTTGATTTCCAAAGAGCATGCCATGGTCTCTGAATGTACTTAGCAGCCTGCCCTTCACATACCCTATACCAATAATTCTCTGGCTCTGGAGCATCAAACTGCCTCCATATGATCGCGTTCCTATCTTTCTTAAGTTGCATCGGCGTCACCTTGTGGCTCACAACTTTCCTAGTAGGAACTTTCCTTTTATGGCTCCTATCCCATTTCTTCCAACCTCCCAAAAACTCACCCTCCTCCACAATCGATGCTACCTCCTTAAGATGCTCAAAGTCAAAATAATACCGAAAATCCTTTCCCTCCTCGTCTTTGTTACTTGGATTATAAGTTGCTCCCAAGCATATACTCAAATCCATCACAAATGTCCTATTCAAGTACATAGCCTCCCCTAAACCACACAAGACACTCCAAAGGTAATGATTCATTCCCTTGCAATAATCCCCTCCACGTGAATAGTACAAGTACCTCCCTTTGTTGAAATTCATTGCTGGCCCCAAACTTGGGATTGTGTCATTGATCTCCTCATCCCGGACAGGTGGGGGGGAAATCTTAGGATTATTCCTACTGCCCTTCCTCATAGCACTACTACTTCTACTCCTTGGCCTCCGAGCATTAATACCAGAATGCCAGGCACCTGCCCGCACTACTTTATACGTACAATTCTCTCCAATTCCAAACTTAAACCTCCTAAAATCCCTATACTTCCTCCAAGACTTCTCTTTTTTGTTCCTAAACCTCCACGCCACATCACACTCATCCGGTTTCGAGCCGTTAACAGAAGTCTGATACTCCAAAAACACAATGGACTTAAAAACCCGCAAATTGAACCTCTCAACTGCAATCAGAACTCGAGGGTCCGAACAATTCACAACCTGCGCCAATTCATCGCAACCCAATTGGGATTGGGGGTTTGAATTGGCAATCTTCTCTTCAGCTTTCTCAATCACAGCCTGGTAATTGGGTTGTTTGCAGGCGGCACCGCTGGGGCAGATGCCGAGATCAAATCTTCCCCAGTTTTGAGGATAGAGTTATCATTTTTGAAGGTGGCGTTTCCAGATTCGGTAAATAGCTTGGTCAGGGCTGGAGCTGACTCAAGCCATGGATCCGGGGGTTGGTAGGTGATGGCAATCACTGTAAATATGAGCACTGAAAATACAAATACTGAGAAACACACATTGCTTACCAGTTTTATTAGGTTCTGCCCTATGGGCTCAGTGCTTGGATTTGACTCTTTCATGGGTTTGTCTTGAAATCTTTATCCTTCCAAGAAAAACCCGAACACCAAAATCCCCAACCCCTCAGATTTCGTCTCAGCTACCAATCAGATCTTGTAATTAATGCAAAAGAGAAAAGTGGGTTTCTGAACGGACCAGGGAATTAAGATTCAAGAAAAACCAAAATACGCAAATCCTTAACTTTTTCGTCTCGAGGATCAATCAGATCCTGAAAATAGTTTAAGAAACCATGTGAGTTTGTGAAAGAATCAAAGAAAGAGATGGAATTAAGTGGAAAGAGAAATGGAGGCTTGAGTTCACTTACAGTTGAAAAAAGGAGATCTCAGAGGAGTCTTAGCAGAAAGGAATTCGATTTCACAGATACTCTTCCTTCCTGTGGATTCTATACTAGTAGTATTACAGAAGAGAGCTGTCCGTTCAGAGCATGTTGTAACTTGTAAGCTTTAGCTAGAAGCCAAAGAAAAGGTCGGGGGTGTTGGATTGTCTACGTCGGCTAAGTTTGTTGAACCTTTACTTCATATTCTGGCGAAGCATGACCAGCTGCCACGTCAACATAGTAATTTTTTTTTCTAATAAGCGGCAAGGTAATTTTTAAAATTTTTCATGGAAAATATACATAATTTTTACACTATACTTTACCATTAACTATCAATATTAAGATACTTTAATTTTTCTATCAAAATTTTAACTAAAATGATAATGTCCTTGACCCACTTTGAATATATTAAAGATATTATTGTCAATTTATTAAATTTCAGGGTATTATTCTCGAAAAAATGGTGCAAAGTGTATAACATTGATAGTTAAATTGTGCAATGTGTCAAAATGAGTAATTTAGGTAAAAAGTATCTAACATTAATAATTAGAGGGTAATGTGCAAAACTGATAATTTAAGATATAATGTGTCACAGACCTTATAATTTATGGGTGGAAAGTATATTTTCCCCGTCATGTTTTGTCCAAGCCGTTAGTAAATAACATAACTCGAATACTTCAATGAAATAATCAAAAAATTGAATATATCTCACATGTTGGATCTTTTGGGTAATTGGATATGCTAAGCTTTTTTCCACCCAATATATATATATAGGCTAGGCAAAATTTTTCTTTTTCTTAGCCCATGGCACAAATTTTTTTAAAAAAAATTTCACAATTATTTTTTTACTAACTCCATTTTCTTTATACAAACTACATCAACTTTTTGTTTTTGTAGTTTGTATAAAGAAAATGGAGTTGGTAAAAAAATGATATAGCAAGAGAAATTTTTTAAATATATTCTCTTGACTTACGTAATTATATACCAAAGACTCATGTGCCTTTCTAAAATTTTTATTCCACCTTAAAATTTTAACACTCAAACACCGCCCATTAGACCAAATTGAAAGTGCATTTATCAATGTGAAATCTATTGTAATTCTAGCATGTTGCCAGCTACAGGCTGGACGAATAAAAATCATGTCATCACCAATCATGACTTGTTATTTGTTTTGACACACTAACTCAGCACGACACATCTCTTAAAAAATGTTATGTCAGCATAGATCAACTAGAACTTGGTGACATGACCTTTTTTAATAATGTAGTCTATTAAGTATTGTAAGATATAATATATTCAACAAAATTTATAAAAATGAATATTCAAAATTTCAAAAAATCTTACACAAACACATATTTTTTATACAAACTCTAACAACTTGTACACAAATTTCAATACATTTTTTTTAAAAACTTCCTCTTATTTTTTTACCAAATTTCAATACTTTTTTTTTATTAAAAATTAGATCAAATTATCTATTTTATAACTTTTTAAAAACTCCAATAAAAATAAATATCTTTAAAAAATTTCACTAATTTTCAAAAAAAAACTTATAAAATTCAATCTACATAAATATTCATAATTTTATCAAAAAAATTAAAATTCTATATAATTTTTTTTAAAACCAAAATCCTGGCGTTGACTTTGTACTGGATAGCATAGCCTTGCGAGAACTTTTGTACTAGACCCGGATGCCTGCAATGATTGACTATCTGGGCTCCTAGTTCAAGCCCAACGGATAGTCATTAAACCTTTCAACTTTCCATTGCGATTCGGGAGTAGCCTAACTAGTGGCCCAACTATATGTTCAGTAGCTATTGGGCAAGGTCCTCCAAGTATCAATGGCCGGGATTCCGGATGCTATGAGCCCAACTAGGACTCTTCTATCTGATCCAAACGCAAGGGAAATCCAACATAGACCTAAATTTGTTTGGGGTGAAACTTGGAAGATGCAGAAATGCTCAGTTTTGATTTCGCTCTATTTCCTTCTGCCCAATGGGCACAGATATGTATGCACGTTGCCTAACTACGACCTCCAAAATATATATATATATATATAGCAATCCCACAGGTTGCATATGCCATTGTTTCTAGTAGTTTGAACCTTTGGAGTTGTACTGTGCACATACTGAGACTTATTTTGTTCACTGCGATTTTCACCTCGAAACTAAGGATAATTTCAATACTTACCAGAATACAATTTTTTTGTTCCAGTTCCATTCCAGTATTTTAATGGACTGAAATTAGAACAGAACCCAAAATTCCGGTTCAGCATTTGTGCTTTTTTTAACATATTTTTTTGGGCCCTAACGAGTCAAAAATATTTTTTGGACCAAATTTTTCTATGTTATAATCAAATTTTTTGGCGGATTTCTGTTTCCAAAGGAGAGCTTCTCTTTGGAGTTGTTCGTCCAAGAGAGATCTAAGATTTGTGCCAGAGATCTAAGATTTTTGCCGGTCTGGATATTTTTCTGGGGTAGGGGCTTTTTTTGCAGCCGATCTATTTCTTTTGCGAGCTGCTGGACACGCCTTTGTATTTGACCAAAGTGGGAAATGTTCCAAGCTTTGAGGGCTGCTTTGGTGTTATTGAATTGTTTAAAAATCTTGGGGTTCTGAGAGTAGCTCAAAGGGCAGTTCCAAGCTTGATCAATGATGCAGTTACACATAGATTCACGGGTCAACATTGCTCGAAACGGAAAGGCCGGGAGAGATGTTGTGCAGAGAATGTCCTTCCCGCGGAGTCCAGTGGAAATTCCAAGTGGGCTGGTCTTGAAGCAGCAGCCTAATTGTTCTCACTTCACCTGGCTGAACCAAAACTAATTAAATATTACATATTAATTGAAGCATTTTAGAGGGCAAAGCAAGTGGAAGCTTTTCATGGGATGACCAGGTACTTGTGTAGTTTTGTCAGAACTCTATAACGTGCTGCTGTTATAAATGTCACTAACGTCGTTTGTGGATATCATTTCGATTAATTTTGTTTTAGGGTTCACTCAGTGGTGGAACTAGGAATGCAATTGAAGGAGAGCAAACTCTAAGGAAAAATGACAAAAAAATTTTTTTTACTACGTAATGCAAAAAAATATTTTAGAGTTAAAATATCAAAAAATTAAGGATTAAAAACAATAAAAATATTGAAATATGTATTGTACTATTTGCTAATACTGAGAGGTGACAATTGGATCTTACGAGACTGCATATTCTGAAAACGTTGTAAAATAGCTTCGTTCTCTGAAAAACGACAAGAAATAAGTATTGTGTTTCTATTATTCTTGAAAGACAATAAGAGCAAAATGAAGCATATTGAAAAAAATAATTTTCTAATACTCTGTTTCAACTCCCCAAGCTCATTCAAATTACAAGGATCCAAAGTTCAAAAAGAATCCAAAGGATCCAAGGGCATAGAGCTATTTCCTACCCTTGCTATAGCTATCTTTTAGTGTGACAGTTCTATTGAACATGAGCTTCTCAGGAGTAGAATCTCTATCAACAACAAAGTAATCTGGAATTGCAAGGAGAAAATACATATTGGCTTAGGAAAAAAAAAAAAAAGAAGCAAACCCATTTACTGTGTTTGTGTAGGATTTTTTGCGATTTTGGATGTTTTTTTGTGAATTTTGTTAAATACATTGTATCCTAAAATACTTTTGCAAACGAACATGATGCAAGACGAGTTTTGGAAGACATCGTCAAATTTTTCTGCACATAACACTAGGCAGTGGGCCCCTACACCTCTGCTTATATACCAATTTTTTGACAAAATATGTTCTTGGCCTATCAAAATTTTAAAGAATGTCCCTTCAAACCATTTTTAATTTCTTAAGAATTTGAAATATAAATTTTGGAATATTTAATAATAACCTATCATTTTTAGTTTGAATAGATTTTAAAAACACATTTAATAGGATTAAAAAAATTCAATATTCAACTTAAATCTTTAAAATCTAGAATTTTTCTTAAAACTCCAACTTTTGAAATGTAAAATGTTCTGAAATATATATATATTATATATATATATACAAACGCATTGTTAGTTGGAGAGTATTTGAAATAAAATCAATCAAATTAACTTTTAATATATATATAAAATTTTAATTTTCAATTGCATCAAATTTCTATAGACTCACAAACAAATTCTATAGATTGCAGCAACTATAAATTGATGACAATAAATTCTATAGATTCACAAACAGATTCTATAGATTCAGTAACAATAAATTCAATTGCATCAAATTCTATAAATTCACAAACAAATTCACATATCATCCCCTGCAGATTGCAGCAACAATAAATTGATAACAATAAATTCTACAGATTCACAAACAGATTCTATACATCCAGCAACAATAAATTCAATTTCAACAACAACAAATTCAATAGCCAGTCACCCAAATCCCAATTGACAACTTAAACACAATACCTGAGCTGAGAGTAAGACCCTTCCTCTTCTTTCAATTGCAGTATGTGGCGTTGCCTTTCCAGATCCCAATCCTAAATTCCTAATCAAATTTCATCACATTATCAAGCAAAAATTAAAATAAATTTCATCACTAATCGAAAAATAAACTAGAGAGAGAGAGTTGAGTTGAGACTTGAGAAGTTGAGAGAGTACTTGGAGGTTGAAGAGAGAGAGAGCTAGAGAGAGAGAGAGAAAGAGCTGTGGTTGTGGAGGAAGAGAGAGGGTCGGAGAGGGGCAGAGGGCCGAGAGCCCGAGAGGGAGAGAGAGCCGGCGTGAGAGAGGCAGAGAGAGAGAGAGAGAAGAGCTGTGGTTGTGAGGAGGAGAGAGGGTTGGAGAGGGGCAGAGGGCCGAGAGCCCGAGAGGGAGAGAGAGAGCCGGTGTGAGAGAGGCAGAGTGAGAGAGGGTAAGAGGCTGGTGTTCTGTGGCGGCAGAGTGAGGAGGAGAGAGGGACGGTCGGACGGAGGCTGGCGTCGGGAGGGGGAGCAGAGTGAGAGTGAGAAAGAGGGGGAAAATTGAAAGTGCGGGAGCAGGGGAGGGAAGGCTGTGCAGGGTGAAACGCGTATTTCACCCAGATTTTTTTTTTTTTTTTAAAGGGCGCTTGGCCTGGGTGCTTGAGGGGGGGGCTAGGGTCTTTGGGGCTGGGGCCTGGGCCTAGGGGGCGGGCTGGGGGCCTGGGCGCCTGAGGGGGGCGGGCTGGGTCTAAGGGGGTGGGCCTGGCTCTAAAGGGGGCGGCCCATATAAAAAAAAAAATTTCTTTACACATTTTCAGGCGATGGGGGGCAGCTGCCCCTGATTGCCCCTCACTCGTTCCGCCTCTGGGTTCACTTATCTTATATCTTAATATTCCATCATTATGGAGCCACTAGTTGCAGAAAAATAGTTCATGGACTAAAATCAACATGTCTTGTTCGAACAAGAGCTTTCGGACATTTAACAACGATCTCCATCATGTTGTTGATGTAGTTTTTTTTGCAACAAAGTGGATTTGTCATTATTGTCCCGATGCATTTATCACAAGTGGGCGCCAGTCCCGTAATTACCAAACATAGCCTATGATCTTTAGGATTAATGAATGATTGCCACAAGCAGGACTAGTTGACGGCTAATATGGTCTTTGACTCACTTGGACTGTTGTGAAACGTCTTTAAGAAAAATACAAATCAATTTAAATTTTAAAGTTGATCATATGAAATTTGCCAACATTCAAAATTCTAACAGCCAATGCTGACTCACTATCATGCATCGGTTGTCTTTGCAAACCTTAATTAGTAAAAATATTGTAAAAATTAATAAAATTTGAGTTTTATTGAGTTTTGTGAGAATGTATAAAAAAAGTAAAATCTTATAAGAGTTATAAGAGTGAGTAAAAAAATGAAAAAAAAATGATTTAAGTGATTTTTTATATTTTTTATGATGTAAATAAATAATTTAATAGAAAAGATAGATCATTTTGAAATTTTTTATTATTTTTTTAGTGAGCTCCTTAATTTAAGTGAAAACTTAAAAGGTTAAAATTTTGTTACAAAATTTATGTTTTCATCTAAAAATTTTTCACCATTCATTTCGCAAACAGTCGTATATATGCCACGTTGGATCAGCTTAGAACAAAAAAAAACAGAAAAGAAAAAAGAAGTCGTATATGGATTGTCACATATGTCAACGTAATGGAATCTGTAACCTTTTGATCAGCCCACCATTCATTTCGCAAAGTAACAAATACAAATCAATTTAAATTTTAAATTTAATATGGAATTCGTCGACATTCAAAAACTAATATGTTAGAATAACGGCTAATGCATCCGAGGATATCTGTGCCTGACTCACTATCATGAATGGGTTGCGTTTACAATCTTAATTAGTGAAAATATTTAAGAAATATTGTGAAAATGAAGAAGATTTGAGCTTTATTAGATTTTGTGAGAATGTATAAAAAAAAGTAAAATGTTATAAAAGTGAAAGAAAAAGTAAAAAAATAATAATTTAAGTGAATTTTTTATATTTATTATGATGTAAAGATATTATTTAACCGGAAAAGATAGATTATTTTAAAAAATTTTAGTGAAAACTTAAAGGGAAAATTTTGTTGCAAAAGTTATGTTTTCCTTTAAAAAATTTTCACCATTCATTTCACAAACCGCATATAAATGCCACGTCATTTGATCAGCTTAGAAAAAAAAAAAGAAAAAAAAATCCGTATTGATCTGGTGTCATGTCACGTGTCAAATTAGTCACGGTGATGGAATCTTCAACTTCGTGCTGCGTCGGAATTCAGATTTTGATAAAATCGGAATTGATCAAACCATATTATTTATCTTCCCCCTTTCCCCAGACTTGCTGAGAAAAAGAAAACGGTATCCCACACCAGCAGGGAGTTGAGGGGCTTGTGGACTTAAAAGTTGGCGCTCCTCCTTCAAAAGGTAGGCCCTTTTGACTTATAAGTTAGCGCTCCTCCTTCCTAAGCCATCGTGGTTAGGGCTGTACACGCTGGGCTCGACCCGTCGAAATCGACCTGACTTGACCGAAACCGACCGAAGCGGGATGGTTCATATACAAGCTCGAGTGGGGCGGGCCCAGAATCATAGAACCCGCCTATATTCGGTTGGGCTGAGGCCCAGACCGTCGGTTTCACTCCAGCTCGATCGAACCTGCCATTTTCCTAAAAGCTACTTGGAGGAGAACCCTAAGCAATATCCTTTCTCCTGCTCCTTGTGCGGCCGTGCCTCACTCCCTGCCTCCTTCAGTCCTTCAAGCTTTAACACGACAGTCTTCGAGCGACGAGATGCTTGCCGGGCAGCCCGATTGTTATGTCTCTCTCTCTCTCTCTCTTTCATTTTGAATCTCAAATCTCAAATATGAGAAAGGATGAGGGTGAGAAGGAGAACAAACCTGCTGCTACTGCTGATTCCTCTGCTTCCCTTCTTCGCGAAGTGGGTACATTGCTAAATATGTATGTTTCTCGAATCGAGTTGTTTGGTGGTACTTTTTCCTCTGTTTCAGCAGTTCGCTAATCAGTTTATACATCTTACCATTATACCTTTTCTGTTCAACGCCGGTTTGCACAGACATCATATGAAGGATTGACTTGAACTACTGTAAGTTTCTTCAGTGTAGTACAATGAATGCACAGATTGTGTCCAAATGAATAATCGGCTGAGTGCTTTTTCATTGGGGAGTAAGAGTAACAGAGAGTTTATTATAGGAAGAAGAAAGAGGCTTAGTACTTGTAAATCCATGAGGGAGAAACTCTTGGAAAGAATCGTGGGTTCAGTGAGCTCAATTTCTATGCACAGGGAAGGTTTCATGAAAGTACAGAAAAATAATCGTTTTGTTTGTTTTTCCTGTAAACAACAGAAGAATAATCCATTTAAATTTGTGGATGTCTCTTTTTTGGATGTGCATAGCAGTCTCTTCAGGTCTTCATAGCTTTAGTTCCATTAGTTATTACAAGCAAGCGTTGTTACACTACTTTCTTGGTGTGTTTTAAGGGAAGTTAGTTGCTTTCAAAAATCAGAGTCAGTATATAAGTGGTGGCTTGATGATTGTATTTGCTTTGTTCCTCTTTGTACATTAAAAAGAAAGGAGAAGAAATCTTAGCAATCTTTTGAGCATTGTTTTTTATGGGTTTTTTTTTTTAAAAGGAGAAGAAGCTAGTTGTTGAAATGGGTCTCCTCTTTTTTTGGTTGCATGTCGGCGGGCTACGGAATCTAAGTCCTTGATAATATGGTGCTTTCATGCGGATGTGTCTTTTGGATAGCTTGTAATTTACCGACTTTTGGATATGTCTCTTCTACAGCTTAAGCATGGACTTGTTGGCTTCACCATGGGTCCTTTGTAGAGTATCAATACTGATGATCGTTATGAGGTTGTTGCGGATTTGGTCCAAACTAGCTTTCTTTTCTCTATTCTCATGGATGGTCCCATGTACCTTTTTATTTTTCATCAATAAATAAATTAATTACACTGAGAAAAGAAATTACTGGAAAAGGGAAGCCCAAAGCAAATGAAGTTAGAAAAAAAAGCAAAAAACGTGAAGCCCAACACTACTAAAGAAGTAAATTATTGGTAAAAGGAAGCCCAACACTATGGATGAAAGTTACTGGAACCGGGAAGAAAAAAAAAGAACCTGACCCGTCTTGGACCCGCCCGATGGAAGTCAGATCGGGCCTTCATCACTGTTGGGTCGGGTTTTCGGGTTAGGTTGGGAAGCTGCACCCGGTGCCACATGGACCCGCCCGGAACCAACCCGGCCGCCCCGATGTACAGCCCTAATCGTGGTCCCCGTACTTGCTGAGGGAGAAAAAAAGATAAAAAACCATATTACTGAGGAAGGACCGCGCGCAATCAGCAGGAGGATTGAGTTTCCCAATCAGCCAGGAGGATTGAGTTGATAGTGAGCGCTCATTTGAATAGTCAATGAAATCAGGTACCTCTCTTTTGGAGGTAAAGAGCAAAGAAATGCTGGATAGTGTCGATAGATCCCAATCAGCCAGGAGGATTGAGTTGATAGTGAGCCCTCATTTGAATAGTCAATGAAATCAGGTACCTCCCTTTTGGAGGTAAAGAGCAAAGAAATGCTGGATAGTGTCGATAGATCCGCGGAGAAATCAAAACCATATTACTGAGGGAGGACCGCGCGCAATCAGCAGGAGGATTGAGTTTCCCAATCAGCCAGGAGGATTGAGTTGATAGTGAGCGCTCATTTGAATAGTCAATGAAATCAGGTATGTCCCTTTTGGAGGTAAAGAGCAAAGAAATGCTGGATAGTGTCGATAGATCCGCGGAGAAATCAAAATCAGGTATGTCGGAGAAATCAAAATCAGGTATGAATAGTGTCGATAGATCCGCGGAGAAATCAAATCAAAATCAGGTATGGATAGTGTCGATAGATCCACGGAGAAATCAAAATCAGGTATGTCGGAGAAATCAAAATCAGGTAGGGCGGAGAAATCAAAAGAGCAAAGAAATGCTGGATGGTATGTCGGAGAAATCAAAATCAGGTACGGCGGAGAAATCGAAAGAGCAGAGAAATGCTGGATAGTGTCGATAGATCCGCGGAGAAATCAGGTATGGCGGAGAAATCAAAAGAGCAAAGAAATCAGGTATGTCCCAATTGGAGGTAAAGAGCAAAGAAATGGAGCGAGTTTGTAAAGATCTGGATAGTGTCAAAAGATCCGCGCGCTCCTGTGTTCCATTCCACCTTCCCAACCTCCCTGTCGGAAGAGAAGTAACAAAGATCATGAGGGGCCAGAGTTCAAAGACACATGAGGCAGCTATGAGGGAAGAATCAAACAGCTCTCAGGTAGCTTTTATCTTAGCTGAACTTTTCTTCGTTGATGACTGCGTACTTACATGCAGTGGTTGTAGTTTTTTCTATTTTGGTATGGCAATGGTATATGGTTTTTCAATACTTATGGCAATTTCAATCTTATGTTTCTATTCATTTTCAATTGGTTGCGGAGCATTTACTGGATTCTATCAGATCCTGTATCATTGCCTAATTTTTTCCTTCTTTCATGAGTGCCTACTTGCTCCAGTTGTTCTTCACGTTCATTAACACGCTTAGCGCTTAGCCCTCCCCTATTCCCGCCCAAATTTTTTTTGACAAGTATGTGTGTGTGGCGAAAAACCGATAATTAAGCACCCTTCCAGGCCGGAAAACAGAGTTAACGCTCTTTTTGGGGAGTTTTCACGGTGGTGGAGACCCCCCGGGGGGCTAAGCGGCCTGAATAATAAGGGCTGAGGAGGCTGAGCTTTCTGCCATTTTGAAAGTTAGTGCTGATACCAGAAGGGCTGACAAGGTTTGTAAATTATGAGATGATGCAACGATTGCGAATTTGCGAGCCATGACTTGGTTTGGGTTTCACGAGGGCGGGCGTTTTGTCTGGTCGGGTCTGTTGCTTCAAACGGATGGGCGAGATGGGTCTTCCTCATGGAAATGATGTGGCTGGACGGCCAGATCCTTTCTTTTGCATCTCAGCTCTTTCAAAGTCTCTGGCTTTTGGGGGTCAGGTGAGTTGCAGGGTGAGATAGATTTGATGGGTTTTAGCAGTTGGGGGGGGGGGGGGGGGGGGGGACCTTAGTCCTTGGACAGTTTTTTGTCTATTGACTTTGTTTTTTTTTTTTTTTTTTATTATTACTGCTTGCGTACATGCACGGGCCGTAGTTCTCCCAGTCCCGGAAGTCTTTTCCAAATCCTCCCTTCCCCGACAAGCCTCTTACCTTTTCTTCTTTCCCCGATGCTCTTTGTTCTCCCGGAAGTCTTTCCCGAATCCTCTCTTCTTTCAATACCTTTTGAATCATTTGTATGATCGTTTGTTCGTTCTGAATAGCAGATATTGAAACATATAATGCGGATATTGTAAGTAAGCAAAAAGAAAAGGAGAGCAAAAGAAGAGACGCTGGTTTCTGGAGAATTCTCTCTGTATTCAATAATCAAAGAATATACAATTGCTAAAGAATAGACGAATAAGAAAGAATACATATTGAAAGCAGGAATCCTAACAAACTACTGTATAATGCGGATATGGACGATATTCATGCGTCCAAGCTAGCATGTCTTGCTCTTCAATGACTGCCTGGCTCAAAGTCATCCGCGACAAAATTAGTCACAGAAGTACAATGCCCACTGCCACCATTCAACCAGTAAAGAGGGAGAGGCCAGAGCAACAGTGGAAGCTGGAGAAAACAAGGGAAGAAAGACCAAAAAGAGGGAGGAAAAAGTGGAAGTCGAGCCAAAAGCCAAGCCATTTCCACCTCATTTTCATTAGATTTATTTGGGAAAATCTGGACCGCTTTGAATTTCTCCTATTTGAATAGAATCTTTTCCCAATGTTCATGTTCTAGTTCATGAGTGCCTACTTGCACAGAGTTGTTCTTCAATCCTACTTTTGTTTCTGAAAGTAAGATGCGATTTAATCTCATTGTAGTTTGATTTTGTAATGGATTGCAGAGGATTGAGAGAATTGAGATTGTGCCAGACTCGGATGCAAGCATTGATGCAGTAATTGCGGCTCCTACTCTGAGCCTAACGGATGGTGATGGCACCTTTCCACTTCCTGTTGCGAGTGGCCCAACAATGTGTTCAGTAGCCGCTGGGCAAGGGGCTCCAAGTATTTATGGATTCTGGATGCTATGATGAGCCCAACTGAGAGTCCAGGTGCTGATGGCACCTTGCCAGTTTCCGTTGTTAACAGGCCAATTAGGAGTTCCCTAGAAGCTGGGCAGGATCCTCCAAGAATTGATGAGACTTCTACCGCTTTGAGTCCAACTAGGAGGACTCCCGAAGATCCAGAAGCTGGGGAAGTTCTTGCACGAGATCCTCCAACTAGTACAGATGTAGAGTTGTTGGTAAGTCTAGTTATTTATATCACTAAATGAAGCAATAGTAGAAGTTAATTTTCTAATACTAAATATTTATTTTGATTAATAAGTATGAAAAAACTAGGCAGAATAATATGAGGTTTCATTAATTGTGACTCAAAAACTTTCTAGACTGATATTTAAAAGAGTGAAAAATTATGTTTTTTTTTTTAGAATAGGAGATCAATTTCTTTATAAATTTGTTTGTTTTTCTAAGATCTTTTGTTCCTTGAAGTATACTTCTCCGAATATAATAGAATCTCAATTAAGTCTTGTTATGTATACGAAGCAATCTTAAAAATTGATTTTCTAGTACAAATTATTTATTGTTATCACATTTATATTTTTCAGTGCCAGCTAGAGTTTTATTATTTCCCACTTATGGTCTTCGAGGACCTTATTTTAAAAAATTATGCACAGTATTATCTAATTAGAAATATACCTAAAAGAACAAAAGATCTTTAGAATAACAAATTATAAATTATCATGGTTATTGATTACAAGATGATCAATTGTTTACTGAAATTTCAGATGGAAGCTATAAAAATCTTCATTGTCTTTTTGACAATTGTCATGGTGTTGGTGATTATTTTGGTTCCCTCAAACAAACCCGTTAAGTTTGCGGTGGTGGTGCTTAATTTGCTGAGCTGGATAACAATGGTGATTATATATGTGGCAAAAATATTAAAGTATTCATAAGCAGTAAACGTGAGATCCAAAAACATGGATCATTGAGATAATAACGGGAGAAGATAGTAGCTGATGAAGATATTGTTTGGGTCAATTGAAGTAGTCCCAGCTTTAAGGATGGAGTTAGTTGGGTGTTCTGTTCCGGCCAGAGTCTGATCTCGTGTTCGAAGAGAGCTTGGCAGCCATTTTGTAGAAGCTACAGCAGAAGAATCTTAGAGGGTCTTGACGAGAATTTACACAAATAAATAAATTTTTTTTGGTCTGGTGAAATAAATATAAAAATTAGATGATAAAGTACGGGCTGCTATGTTGTGTTGCTGTACTCGGGTGCTTTATATATGTGTTATGGTGTTGTACTCACACAGCAATATGTGTCAGAGCCATTATTTAATTCTGTTTGTTGAACTCTTTGTAAATCAATGAGTCAAGACATCAAGCTACGAATGACATGATCTCTGTTAGCTATATGAATATATTTTATAACAGGGTATTAGCTCAAAGGAGTTGGGGAGGATAAATTTTTCAAGCTTGTTTACTTGGACAAATCAGAGCCTTTGTTACTTGGAATTAGGGTCTTTGTATTGTTAGCGTACTAAAAATCCTTGCATTTAGAAGAGCTTGTCCTTATTTCATTGACCTTAAGGAATAACAAAAGCAAGCTTTCTTTGATGAAAGCCGAACCACAACTCACACGGACAGAGTCTTTCTATCCAGTTGTCTCTAGTAAGGATAAGATGTAAACATTTATATGCTCTTTCTGATGGCTAATTCTCTTCCTTATTGTCATACTTTCTAAATGAAAATGAAAATCGTTTCTTGATCAGATGAAAAGGATCTAATCTTTTCTGCTTAATAGATACATTTTTTCTGCTTCATCTTTTATATGCTTCATGAAGATTCAGTAACGTACAACTGGCAAATGTTCTAGTTCATTCAGGAATGACCTCCTTTACTTCATATTCTGGCGAAGCATGACCAGCCGCCAAGTCAACATAGTATTTTTTTTTTCGCTAATTTTTAAAATTTTTATTAGGAAAAAATATACTTTTCACCCACAAACTACGGAGTAGTTTGCACCCCAAACTACCATCTTTAAGACATTGCCCCTGTTATACATTTTGCACTGAGTTGACAATAATAAAAATTGAATTTATCTAAGCATTATCATAAAAAATTTGATAAGGGGCAGTGTTAAAAATTGTAGTTAAAGGGTGCAATGTGTCCAAAGTGTAAAATTATGGTGAAAAGTGTATTTTCCCTCATTTTTCACTCACGAACTACCGTAAGTTTACATTTTGACCCTAAACTATTATGTTTGAGACACTGCACCATTGAACTATCATTCTTAGACACACTAATTCAGGATGCCACATGTCTTAAAAAAATGTTATGTCACCATAGATCACCTAATTCTTGGTGACATGCTTTTTTAATAATGTAGTCTATTAAGTATGGTAGGATATAATATATTCAACAAAATTTATAAAAATAAACATCCAAAATTTCAAAAAATCACACAAACACAGATATCTTTCACACAAACTCTAACAGCTTGTCACACAAATTTCAATACATTTTTTTAAAAAAATCTAAAAAATCTTATCTCTCCATATTTTTTTTTTACCAAATTTCAATACTTTTTCTTTTATTAAAAATTAAATCAAATTACAATAGCTTTTTACAAACTCTTAAAAAAATTTCACAATTTTTATAAAAAAACTTATAAAATTTCAATCTACATAAATATTCACAATTTAATAAAAAAAAATTTAAAATTCTTAAATTTTTTTTTAAAACCAACATCCTGGCGTTGAATTTGTACTGGATAGCATAGCCTTGTGAGAACTTTTGTGCTAGACCCAGACGCCAGCAATGATTGACTAACTGGGCTCCTAGTTCAAGCCCAACGAATAGTCATTAAACCTTTCTACTTTCCATTGCGACTCGCGAGTAGCCTAACTAGTGGCCCAACTCTATGTTCAGCAGCCATTGGGCAAGGTCCTCCAAGTATCAATGGCTGGGATTTCGGATGCTATGAGCCCCACGATTGTTTTCGTTGTTAACAGCCTATAATTAGGAGTTCCGTGCAAGGTCCTCCAAATAATTGAAGGGATCCCGGTTACTAAAAGCCCAACTAAGGACTCTTCTATCTGATCCAAAAGCAAGGGAAATCCGACATAGACCTAAATTTATTTGGGGTGGAACTTGAAAGACGCAGGAATGCTCAGTTTTGATTTTCCCTATTTCCATCTGCCCAATGGGCACAGATATGTGTGTACGTTGCCTAGCTACGGCCTCCAAAATATATATATGGAGCAATCTCACAGGTTGCATATGCCATTGTTTCTAGTAACCTTTGGAGTTGTACTGTGAAGATACTGAGACTTATTTTGTTTACTGTGATTTTCTCTTCGAAAGTAATGGTAGTTTTGGTACTCACCAGAATACAATTTTTTTGTTATAATTCCATTCCCGTATTTTAACTAAATGGAATCGAAATGGAACCGAAAATTCCAATTCGGCGTGTGGGCCTTTTTAGACATTTTTTGGGCCCTAATGAGTCAAAAATATTTTTTGGACCAAATTTTTGAAAGATTTTTCTTTTCTTTATCATAAATTAATAATAAACGTAAATATTCATCCAAAATCTAGATTCTAAAATAAACATTCTAGCAAATTTCATATGTTATACTTTATTTTGAGTCGAACCGGAAATTCTAGTATTTTTTAGTTATTCATCATAAATTAAGAATAAAGGTAAAATATTCGTGTAAAATCTAGATTCTAGGTTTCAATCAAATTCCATATGTTAGTGGTGGTATAGAAAATTTTTGTGTTCAGATCTTTGAGGGTCAACCAATTTTGGTGGGATTTGTTTCCAAAGGAGAGCTTCTCTTTGGAGTTGTTCGTCCAAGAGAGATTTGAGATTTGTGCCGGTCTAGATATTTTCTGGGGTGGGTTTTTTTTGCAGCCGATCTATTTCTTTTGTGAGCTGCTGGATACACCTTTGTATGTGACCAAAGTGGGAAATGTTCCAAGCTTTGAGGGCTACTTTGGTGTTATTGAATTGTTTAAAAATCTTGGGGTTTTGAGAGTAGCTCAAAAGGAAGTTTCAAGCTTGATCAATGATGTAGTTACACATAGGTTCACGGGTCCAGCATTGCTCGAAACGGAAAGGCGAGGAGAGATGTAGTTGTTGACCCATAGTGCAGAGCATAAGGGGGCAGTGATCAGAAGTGGTCATTGTGAGATGAGCTATTTTGGTGTTTGGGTGATTTTGTAGCCATAAAGGGTTAGCCAAACCTCGATCAAGTCTTTCCTAAATGTTTGCCAATCTACTACGTTTGTTGTCCCAAGTGAATCTGTAGCTAGAGTAGGTTGTCCCAAGTGAATTTGTAACTAGAGTAGCCCAAGGAAAATTATATAGAGAGAGATACCATCCCTCCAAGCACACAAATTAAAGGCGGAGATGAAGGAAGGTAAATGGGTAATGAAGAAGGGCGGAGGTGAGGAATGACACAGACATAGAGGTAGGAGGAGAAAGAGATGAATACGAAGAAAGAGAGACAAAGAGACATTGGGCTGCACGAGGATCGAAGTAGTAAGCTTCGCTTACTATGGAGTAACAAATTCATATACGCTTAGAACAAAAAAAACCAATTAAATATTACATATTAATTGAAGGATTTTAGAGGGCAAAGCAAGTTGGAAGCTTCATGGGATGACCTGGTAATACGAAGAAAGGGAGAGAGAGAAAACAGTCAGAGGGTTGCACGAGGACCGAAGTAATTTGCATCACTTGTGATGGAGGAACGGATTTTGGGTGGTGATTCAGCTATCGTGATTGAAAATTTGCTTTCTGCTGGCAAATTACACTCTCATCCCTTGCAGCAGCCGAATCTTTTGTTGGTGTGGTCCTACCCTCTTTCCTTCTCCAACATGGCCGCTGGAAGTTTAATGGAGCCAAATCACCTTGACTCTCTCTTTTTCTGTTATTTAGTGGTTGTAATCTCGTTTCGTTTGTGGAGATAATTTCGATTAATTTTGTTGCAGGGTTTTACTTGGCTTATATCTTAATATTCCATCGTTATGGAGCGACTGGTGACAGAAAAATAGTTCATGGACTAAAATCAACATGTCTTGTTTGAACAAGAGCTTTCGGACATTTAACAACGATCTCCCTCATGTTGCTGATGTAGTTTTTTTTGCAACGAAGTGGATCTGTCACTATTGTCCCGATGCTTTTGAAAACGCCAAATGAGAACTATGAATTAACGCTGCCGAAGTTTAAACTGATTATTTATAATATTTTCTTATTATCTGTGTACATATATTTTATGATGATAATTAAGTAATTCTCACCGAAAGAAACTTAAAAGGGGGACCAAAATATAAAGGTTGGTCTTTCTTTGGGTCAGACTTAACCAGAAAGGCGCTAAAACATGAAAGACGTAACAAGTGCTGTCAGACTAACATGCTCGCAAAAAGTTGAGAACTCGTAAGTCTGCACTCTGCCCCACCATAACAGATTTCCTTTGGGTTTGTTTTATTAGTAAAAGCAGAAAAGTAGACGCAATCCAAGCAGCCAAAAGCTGCGCACTGCGCCCCGTTGTTCGGCTTCCGCCTTCCGCGGGGATCCAATTCAGAGGCCAATCACTATGGGCCGTGAGATCTACTTGCCCCACCACACGTAACCATCTCCAAATGATTCCCGTTTTAGCATAGGGAGAATTTCTCAATTTAAATTTTAAATTCGATATAGAATTCGCCGACATTCAAAAACTCACATGTTAGAATAATGGGAGCGCATGTCTGTGCCTGACTCATTATCTAATAGGTTGCGTTTGCAAACCTTAATTAATGAAAATATTTAAGAAATATTATGAAAATTAGGAAGATTGAATTTTAATGGATTTTGTGAGAATGTATATGATTTACATAGCGTTTGCCTTCTTAAAATTTTATCTCTTAAAATTTTATCATTATTATAAAAATTTCTTTCTCATAATTTTTTTTTCAACTTTTTTATCCATTTTTTCATTCTTTCCTCACTTTTTCACTTACTATTAAAATTTTATCATAACATTTTAAATTTTATTTCCAAACACCGTGTAACAATCGATAGATTATTTTAAATTTTTTTTTTTAGTGAGCTCCTTAATTTGAGTGAAAGAAAAGAAAACTTTTTGTCTCAACTTTTTTTCCCATTCAACGGTACCGGAAAGCTAAGCTCATGGTTCGGATCTGGGGACATGATCCACGCGTCAATGTCGTGGAATCTTCAGACTAGCTCTTTTTTTGGCACATCTCCCCTACTCGCGAGAAACTCTTTAGATCTCAAACAAACCCTTAAGAAACTATCCTATGTGTCCATATTCACATTTGGTATCACACGCTTTCTATGCGCGTTGCTTTTATTTTTGGATAATGTGCCTGAAGGAAATAAGACTGGAACAACGGAGGATCTTCCACAGTGTATCTCGGCCACTCGGTAGCTTGGCCTAATAAGGAGCTTCGTGTTGCCCTTGAATCTCTTCTAAACAGCAGCAAGTGTTCTCACTTCACCTGGCTGAACCAAAACTAATTAAATATTACATATTAATTGATGCATTTTAGAGGGCAAAGCAAGTGGAAGCTTTTCCCTCTAAAATGCTTCAATTAATATTTCCATTTGTCCACTGTTATCAGGCGAGACGAAATTGTATTGAGGGGCTCAAATCTGACGACGGCAGCTGGTTGAATTCTCGAGAGGATATTGGTAATTTTCTCTGCTCTTCCTTCTAGAATCTCTTTACTACTTCGCTGCCTTCCTTTAATGATGAGATTAAACATCTTATTGCACCTGTTGTTATGGAGGATGATAACTTTTCACTATGCTCTATTCCTGAGACATCAGAAATATGGCAAGCTGTCTGTTCCCTTGGTGCGTCTAAATCACCAGGGCCGGATGGCATGACTGCTTTATTTTACCAAAAATATTGGCATATTGTGAAAATTGATGTGGTGAGTATGGTCCGTCGCTTTTTCACATCGAATTACCTTTTCAAAGCTCTTAACCATACAAATCTTGTCCTTATCCCCAAGAAAGATAATCCGACTCTCTACTCCCACTTTCGCCCCATTAGTTTGTGCAACGTGCTATACAAGATTATTTCTAAAATTCTTGCAGCTCGACTCAAGCTTATTCTCCACAAACTTATCTCTCCAATGCAAGCTGGATTTGTTCCTAATAGGCATATTCATGAAAATTCCATCCTTACGCATGAGGTTATTCACAAGATCAAGCATCAAAGAAGGAAAGGGGGTCTTATGGCTCTTAATTTAGATATGAAGAAAGCTTACGACCGTATTGAATGGAGTTTTCTTTTGGAAGTTCTCTATTGCTTTGGTTTTTCTCCAACTTGGATCCAGTGGATTCACCAATGCATTTCTACTGTTAATTATTCCATATTGTTGAATGGGTCTCCATTTGGATATTTTTCCCCCACCCGTGGTCTTAGGCAAGGAGACCCCATTTCGCCCTTCCTTTTTATCTTATGCTCTGAGGTTCTCACGCGCCTTTTACTGCGAGCAGATAATGGGCAGGGTATCAGAGGTATTAAGCTCAGCCGTGGAGCTCCATCTTTGACCCACCTTATGTTTGCTGACGATCTACTGATTTTCAGCCCAGCTAAGGTGGGTGAAGCTGCTGTCATCTGTACTTGCCTTGATCGTTATTGCTCTTGGTCTGGTCAGAAACTTAGCCCCAGTAAATCCGGCATTTTCTTTAGTGGTAACACTGATCCAGCTCTTAGTTCTGAGATTTGTTCCTCCTTGGGTTTACGCCGATCTGCTATTGAAGGTAAACACTTTGGGTTTACCCCTCCACATCCCTCGGTCCAAAAAATCTGCCTTTGCAGATATCCAGCAGCGTATCTTATCTAAATGTGAGGGTTGGAAAGCCAAGTGCCTCTCTCAAGCGGGTAAGCTTACTCTTATTAAGTCAGTTGCAGCCACTGTGCCTTCTTATGCCATGTCTACCTTCCTCCTCCCTAAAGATTGGTGCAAAAAATTGGATTCTACCTTTAAAAACTTCTTTTGGGGTTTCTCGGACTCTACCAAGGGGTTCTCTCCCCTTGCTTGGGCTTCTGTTTGCACTCCCAAAGATTCTGGGGGTCTTGGTCTTCGGAGGATGTTTGATGCTAATAAGGCGCTGCTTGCTAAGCTTGGGTGGCATCTTTTGATGAAGCCGGATGCTCTTTGGGTTCAATGTGTTTCGACTAAATATTTGAGAATTGATTCTTTCCTTCATTGCACACCCAAACCTCATTCCTCTTGGTTCTGGTGCGGTTTACTGGCTGTTAGATCTACCCTTTCCAAGGGGCTCATGTTTCAGATTGGGGGCAGTGCTTTAGTTAACATTTGGGAGGACCCTTGGATCCCGGGCATGCCTCTCTTTTCCGCTGAACCGAATCTGAATATCTCCCTTCCCCAGCCCTTTGTTTCTGTTTCAGAGCTCATTGATCCTGACGTTGGCACTTGGAATATTCCGAGAATTCAGCACCTTTTCTCCCCGGCTTGTGCTCAAGCTATTCTGAATATTGTTCTGTTGCAGCCTGCTGTTGCTGACCACCTCACCTGGGTTCCAGAGAACTCTGGGGTATTCACAGTTCAATCAGCTTATCTCTTGGACCAAGCTGATAGATTTCTTCGTCCTGTCACCTTCCAGTTTAACTGGACTAAGTTGTGGTCTCTAAAAATTCAGTTTCGTTTGAAAGTCCTTTTATGGAAGCTTGCTGCCAACGCCCTTCCAGTGAGGACGAAATTATTTTTCCTTGCTGGGCGTGTCCCGGATGATTTCTTTCTTTGCCCTTTGTGCAAAGCTAAACCTGAATCTCTTGAACATCTGTTTATCAAATGCAACATAGCTCATACGCTATTGAGAGAAGCTAAGTGGCCTCTAGTTTTGAATGGGATGCAATCTCTGGACTTCTGCTCTTGGCTGAATGTTTTTTTGAATCCTACTTCGTCTCTTGGTATCCACAGCAAGGATGAACGTAATTTCATCCTCCAGATGGCTCTCATTTTTGATACCATCTGGTTCTTTCGAAACCAGCTTGTTCACTCGAATATTGTATCCCCTCCTCTTGAGCTGTCTCGGTCCTTTAATGGCAGACTTTTAGCTCACTTGGCAGCTTGGCACTCTCATGATAGCGAGTTGAACTTGGAGGCTGTTCGGTATATAAAAATCCTCAGGATTTTTTTAAATTCTCAGAATACAAAATATTCTACAACCAAACATCATTCTTAACACTACATAAAAATAACTAAAACACGCATACCAATAAAGTTAACATCACCTAAAAATTCTCAAAATATAAAAAATTCTCAAAAAACACCCATACCGAACACCCTCCAAAGGTTTGGAAGCCTCCTCCTGAGGTGTTTGGAAGATTAACTTCGATGCAGCTATTAGAGGTGGTATTGCCTTTATTGCAGTTGTTTGTCGGACTTCTTCTGGGGTCATCACACATGCTGCCTCAGATTTTATTGTCACTAACAATCCCCTTCGTGCTGAAATCCATGCTGCTTTGCTTGCTTGCGGATTGCCTCATTTCTCTGTCTCCATTCAGTTTTGCTGGAAGGTGATTCTTTGATTACTTGCAGGGCGGTTAACGAGGAGGGCTTCTTTGCTGAAGGTCCTTTAGTTGGTTTTGTCGCAGACATCAGATCTTCTCTTGCAGCCCATCCTGATTGGAGCCTTCAGTGGACATCCCGAAGACAAAATTCTCTTGCCCACCTATTGGCTGCTTGGACTGCCTGCTCTATGTCTTTTGGCTTTATTCCTTTAAGTGATGTTCCTTTGTATGTTGCTACCGTGGATGTCTCTTTTGAGCCTCCTTGATGTTTCCGACTCTTTTTTGTTTTAATGAAGTTTGCTTAGAAAAAAAAAAAAAGTGGAAGCTTTTCATGGGATGACCAGGTACTTGTATAGTTTTGTCAGAACTCTAAAACGTACTGCTGTTATAAATGTCACTAACGTCGTTTATGGATATCATTTCGATTAATTTTGTTATAGGGGTTCACTTATCTTATATCTTAATATTCCACCATTATGGAGCCACTGGTTGCAGAAAAATAGTTCATGGACTAATATCAACATGTCTTGTTCGAACAAGAGCTTTCGGACATTTAACAACGATCTCCTTCATGTTGTTGATGTAGTTTTTTTTGCAACAAAGTGGATTTGTCATTATTGTCCCGTTGCATTTATCACAAGTGAGCGCCAGTCCCGAAATTACCAAACATAGCCTATGATCTTTAGGATTAATGAATGATTGTCACAAGCAAGACAAGTCGACGGCTAATATGGTCTCCGACTCACTTGGACTGTTGTGAAACGTCGTCAAGAAAAATACAAATCAATTTAAATTTTAAAGTTGATCATATGAAATTCACCGACATTCAAAATTCACCGACATTCAATATTCTAACAGCGAATGTTGACTCACTATCATGCATTGGTTGCCTTTGTAAACTTTAATTAGTAAAAATATTTAAAAAAAATTGTAAAAATTAAGAAGATTTGAGTTTTATTAATTTTTGTGAGAATGTATAAAAAAAGTAAAATCTTATAAGAGTTATAAGAGTGAGTAAAAAAATGAAAAAAAAATGATCTGAGTGATTTTTTTATATTTTTATGATATAAAGAGATATTTAATAGGAAAAGATAGATCGTTTTTTATTTTTTTTAGTGAGCTCCTTAATTTAAGTGAAAACTTAAAAGGTTAAAATTTTGTTACAAAATTTATGTTTTCATCTAAAATTTTTTCACCCTTAATTTCGCAAACAGTCGTATATATGCCACGCTGGATCAGCTTAGAATAAAAAAAAAAGAAAAAGAAAAAAGAAGTCGTACATGGATTGCCACATATGTCAACGTAATGGAATCTGTGACTTTTTGATCAGCCCACCATTCATTTCGCAAAGTAACAAATACAAATCAATTTATACCGTGTTTGCAGTAAAATTTTAAGTTAAAATTTGAAAAGTTGGTGAAAAAGTAGAGATAGAGAATGAAAAAATTGGTGTAAAAAGTGAAAAAAGTTTATGAAAAAGTGAAGAGAAAAAAAAAATTATAATGATGATAAAATTTTACATAGTGTTTGGGTGTAATTTTAAGGTAAAATTTTAGAGTTTGAAAAGTGAGGAAAGAGAATGAAAAAGTAAGTAAAAAAAATGAAAAAGTTATTAAAAAAATTAGAGAAAAAGTAAAAAAGGTAGGAGAAAAAGTAAGGAGAGAGAGAAAAAATGTAATGATATTAAAATTTTAGGGTAAAATTGTATTTACCCAAACGCTATGTTAGTTTGGCAAACACTATATTAAATTTTAAATTTAATATGGAATTCGTCGACATTCAAAAATTAACATGTTAGAATAATGGCTAATGCATCTGATGATGTATGTGCCTGACTCACTATCACGAATGGGTTGTGTTTACAAATCTTAATTAGTGAAAATATTTAAGAAATATTGTGAAAATAAAAAAGATTTGAGCTTTATTAGATTTTGTGAGAATGTATAAAAAAAGTAAAATCTTATAAAAGTGAAAGAAAAAATTTTAAAAAAATAATTTAAGTGAATTTTTTATATTTATTATTATGTAAAGATATTATTTAACCAAAAAAGATAAATTATTTTAAAAATTTTTATTTTTTTTAGTGAGCTCCTTAATTTAAGTGAAAACATAAAAGGTTAAAATTTTGTTGCAAAATTTATGTTTTCCTCTAAAATTTTTCACCATTCATTTCGCAAACTGCGTATAAATGCCACGTCATTTGATCAGCTTAAAAAAAAAAGAAAAAGAAAAAACAAATCTTGATGGTCTTAGTGTGTCACTTGTCAAATTAGTCACGACTCTTTGACTTTGTGCCGCGCTGGAATTCTGATTTCGATAAAATCGGTAGCGGTTGGTATAGCTGTTGAGCTCACTATCACTGCTAGCTGATCAACTTTGGTAGTGTCGCATGCCCGGCTCCTTATATGGAGCTCTGTGTTGAGCCTGTTGCCTTGAATCTCTTCTAAACACAAATCCGCGCTCCTGCGTTCCATTCCGCCTTCCCAACCTCCAACCTCCCTGTCGGAAGAGAAGTAACAAAGATCATGAGGGGCCAGAGGTTCAAAGACAGATGAGGCAGCTTATGAGGGAAGAATCAAACAGCTCTCAGGTAGCTTTTATCTTAGCTGAAATCTTTTCTTCGTTGATGACTGCGTACTTACATGCACAGTGGTTGTTCTTCTGTTCAACACTACTTTTGGATGGCAATGGTTATGTTGCAAGATATATTTTTCAATCTTATGTTTCTATTCATTTTCAATTGGTTGACGGAGCATCTTATTGGATTCTATCAGATCCTGTATCATTGCCTAATTTTTTCTTTCGTTCATGAGTAGCCTACTTGCTCCAGTTGTATCTTCACGTTCATTAACACGCTTAGTTAGCCCTCCCCTATTCCCGCCCAATTTTTTTTTGAAAATCATGTATCGTGTGTGTGGCGAAAAACCGATAATTATTCCACCTTCCCAACCTCCCTGTGGACGAGAAGTAACAAAGATCATGAGGGGCCAGAGGTTCAAAGACAGATGAGGCAGTATGGGGAAGAATCAAACAGCTCTCAGGTAGCTTTTATCTTAGCTTAACTTTTCTTCGTTGATGACTGCGTACTTACATGCACAGTGGTTGTTCTTCTGTTCAACACTACTTTTGGATGGCAATGGTTATATATATTTTTCAATCTTATGTTTCTATTCATTTTCAATTGGTTTACGGGATTTATTGGATCTATCAGATCCTGTAATTGCGTTCATGCCTACTTGCTCCAGTTGTTCTTCACGTTCCATTAACACGCTTAGCGCTTAGCCCTCCCCTATTCCCGTCCAAATTTTTTTTGACAAGTATGTGTGTGTGGCGAAAAACCGATAATTAAGCACCTTCCAGGCCGGAAAACAGAGTTAACGCTCTTTTTGGGGAGTTTTCACGGTGGTGGAGACCCCCCGGGGGGCTAAGCGGCCTGAATAATAAGTGAGGAGGCTGAGCTTATTTTGAAAGTTAGTGCTGATACCAGAAGGGCAGACAAGGTTTATAAATTATGAGATGATGCAACGATTGCGAATTTGCGAGCCATGACTTGGTTTGGGTTTCACGAGGGCGGGCGTTTTGTCTGGTCGGGTCTGTTGCTTCAAACGGATGGGCGAGATGGGTCTTCCTCATGGAAATGATGTGGCTCGACAGCCAGATCCTTTCTTTTGCATCTCAGCTCTTTCAAAGTCTCTGGCTTTTGGGGGTCAGGTGAGTTGCGGGGTGAGATTTGATGGGTTTTTCGCAGTTTTGGGGGGGGGGGGACCCTTGGACAGTTTTTTGTCTCTTGATTACTGCTTTTTTTTTTTTTTTTATTACTGCTTGCGTACATGCACGGGCCGTAGTTCTCCCAGTCCCGGAAGTCTTTTCCAAATCCTCCCTTCCCCGACAAGCCTCTTACCTTTTCTTCTTTCCCCGATGCTCTTTGTTCTCCCGGAAGTCTTTCCCGAATCCTCTCTTCTTTCAATACCTTTTGAATCATTTGTATGATCGGTTGTTCGTTCTGAATAGCAGATATTGAAACATATAATGCGGATATTGTAAGTAAGCAAAAAGAAAAGGAGAGCAAAAGAAGAAGACGCTGGTTTCTGGAGAATTCTCTCTGTATTCAATAATCAAAGAATATACAATTGCTAAAGAATAGACGAATAAGAAAGAATACATATTAAAGCAGGAATCCTAACAAACTACTGTATAATGCGGATATGGACGATATTGCGTCCAAGCTAGCATGTCTTGCTCTTCAATGACTGCCTGGCTCAAAGTCATCCGCGACAAAATTAGTCACAGAAGTACAATGCCCACTGCCACCATTCAACCAGTAAAGAGGGAGAGGCCAGAGCAACAGTGGAAGCTGGAGAAAACAAGGGAAGAAAGACCAAAAAGAGGGAGAAAAAAGTGGAAGCCGAGCCAAAAGCCAAGCCATTTCCACCTCATTTTCATTAGATTTATTTGGGAAAATCTGGACCGCTTTGAATTTCTCCTGTTTGAATAGAATCTTTTCCCAATGTTCATGTTCTAGTTCATGAGTGCCTACTTGCACAGAGTTGTTCTTCAATCCTACTTTTGTTTCTGAAGTAAGATGCGATTTAATCTCATTGTAGTTTGATTTTGTAATGGATTGCAGAGGATTGAGAGAATTGAGATTGTGCCAAACTCGGATGCAAGCATTGATGCAGTAATTGCGGCTCCTACTCTGAGCCTAACGGTGGTGATGACACCTTTCCACTTCCTGTTGCGAGTGGCCCAACAATGTGTTCAGTAGCCGCTGGGCAAGGGGCTCCAAGTATTTATGGGATTCCGGATGCTATGATGAGCCAACTGAGAGTCCAGGTGCTGATGGCACCTTGCCAGTTTCCGTTGTTAACAGGCCAATTAGGAGTTCCCTAGAAGCTGGGCAGGATCCTCCAAGAATTGATGAGACTTCTACCGCTTTGAGTCCAACTAGGAGGACTCCCGAAGATCCAGAAGCTGGGGAAGTTCTTGCACGAGATCCTCCAACTAGTACAGATGTAGAGTTGTTGGTAAGTCTAGTTATTTATATCACTAAATGAAGCAATAGTAGAAGTTAATTTTCTAATACTTAATATTTATTTTGATTAATAAGTCTGAAAAAACTAGGCAGAATAATATGAGGTTTCATTAATTGTGACTCAAAAATTTTCTAGACTGATATTTAAAAGAGTGAAAAATTATGTTTTTTTTTAGAATAGGAGATCAATTTCTTTATAAATTTGTTTGTTTTTCTAAGATCTTTTGTTCCTTGAAATATACTTCTCCGAATATAATAGAATCTCAATTAAGTCTTGTTATGTATACGAAGCAATCTTAAAAATTGATTTTCTAGTACATATTATTTATTGTTATCACATTTATATTTTTCAGTGCCAGCTAGAGTTTTATTATTTCCCACTTATGGTCTTCGAGGACCTTATTTTAAAAAATTATGCACAGTATTATCTAATTAGAAATATACCTAAAGGAACAAAAGATCTTAGAATAACAAATTATAAATTATCATGGTTATTGATTACAAGAGGATCAATTGTTTATTGAAATTTCAGATGGAAGCTATAAAAATCTTCATTGTCTTTTTGACAATTGTCATGGTGTTGGTGATTGTTTTGGTTCCCTCAAACAAACATGTTAAGTTTGCGGTGGTGGTGCTTGATTTGCTGAGCTGGGTAACAACGGTGATTATATATGTGGCGAAAATATTAAAGAAGTATTCATAGGCAGTAAATGTGAGATCCAAAAACATGAATCACTTGAGATAATAACGGGAGAAGATAGTAGCTGATGAAGATATTTTTGGGTCAATTGAAGTAGTCCCAGCTTTTAAGGATGGAGTTAGTTGGGTGTTCTGTTCCGGCCAGAGTCTGATCTCGTGTTCGAAGAGAGCTTGGCAGCCATTTTGTAGAAGCTACAGCAGAAGAATCTTAGAGGTTCTTGACGAGAATTTACACTAAATAAATAAATTTTTTTTGGTCTGGTGAAATAAATATAAAAATTAGATGATAAAGTACGGGCTGCTATGTTGTGTTGCTGTACTCGGGTGCTTTATATATGTGTTATGGTGTTGAAGTCCATTTTATTTTGATCAGAGCTCTCTGTTTCGGCTGCTATGGTGTTGTACTCACACGGCTATATGTGTCAGAGCCATTATTTAATTCTGTTTGTTGAACTCTTTGTAAATCAATGAGTCAAGACATCAAGCTACGAATGACATGATCTCTGTTAGCTATATGAATATATTTTATAACAGGGTATTAGCTCAAAGGAGTTGGGGAGGATAAATTTTTCAAGCTTGTTTACTGGACAAATCAGAGCCTTTGTTACTTGGAAATAGGGTCTTTGTATTGTTAGCGTACTAAAAATCCTTGCATTTAGAAGAGCCTGTCCTTATTTCATTGACCTTAAGGAATAATAGAAGCAAGCTTACTTCGATGAAAGCCGAACCACAACTCACACGGACAGACTCTTTCTATCCAGTTGTCTCTAGTAAGGATAAGATGTAAACATTTATATGCTCTTTCTGATGGCTAATTCTCTTCCTTGTTGTCACACTTTCTAAAATGAAAATGAAAATTGTTTCTTGATCAGATGAAAAGGATCTAATCTTTTCTGGTTAATAGATACATTTTTTCTGCTTCATCTTTTATATGTTCAGTAGCCACTGGGCAAGGTCCTCCAAGTATCAATGGCTGGGATTTCGGATGCTATGAGCCCCACGATTGTTTTCGTTGTTAACAGCCTATAATTGGGAGTCCCATGCAAGGTCCTCCAAAATAATTGAAGGGATCCCGGTTGCTATGAGCCCAACTAAGCACTCTTCTATCTGATCCAAAAGCAAGGGAAATATGACATAGACCTAAATTTATTTGGGGCGGAACTTGAAAGACTTAGGAATGCTCAGTTTTGATTTTCCCTATTTCCATCTGCCCAATGGGCACAGATATGTGTGTACGTTGCCTAGCTACGGGCCTCCAAAATATATATATGGAGCAATCTCACAGGTTGCATATGTCATTGTTTCTAGCCGTTTGAACCTTTGGAGCTGTAATGTGAAGATACTGGACTTATTTTGTTTACTGCAATTTTCTCTTTGAAAGTAAGGGTAGTTCCAGTACTCACCAGAATATAATTTTTTTGTTCCAATTCTATTCCCGTATTTTAACAGAATGGAATCGAAATGGAACCGAAAATTCCAGTTCGGCATGTGGGCTTTTTTAGACATATTTTTGGGCCCTAATGAGTCAAAAATATTTTTTGGACCAAATTTTTGAAAGATTTTTCTTTTATTTATCATAAATTAATAATAAATGTAAATATTCATCCAAAATCTAGATTCTAAAATAAACATTCTAACAAATTTCATATGTTATACTTTATTTTGAGTCGAACCGGAAATTCTAGTATTTTTTAGTTATTCATCATAAATTAAGAATAAAGGTAAAATATTCGTGTAAAATCTAGATTCTAGGTTTCAATCAAATTCCATATGTTAGTGGTGGTCTAGAAAGTTTTTGTGTTCAGATCTTTGAGGGTCAACCAATTTTGGTGGGATTTCTGTTTCCAAAGGAGAGCTTCTCTTTGGAGTTGTTCGTCCAAGAGGATTTGAGATTTGTGCCGGTCTAGATATTTTCTGGGGTGGGTTTTTTTTTTTTTTGCAGCCGATCTATTTCTTTTGTGAGCTGCTGGATTTTGTATGTGACCAAAGTGGGAAATGTTCCAAGCTTTGAGGGCTACTTTGGTGTTATTGAATTGTTTAAAAATCTTGGGGTTTTGAGAGTAGCTCAAAAGGAAGTTTCAAGCTTGATCAATGATGTAGTTACACATAGGTTCACGGGTCCAGCATTGCTCGAAACGGAAAGGCGAGGAGAGATGTAGTTGTTGACCCATAGTGCAGAGCATAAGGGGGCAGTGATCAGAAGTGGTCATTGTGAGATGAGCTATTTTGGTGTTTGGGTGATTTTGTAGCCATAAAGGGTTAGCCAAACCTCGATCAAGTCTTTCCTAAATGTTTGCCAATCTACTACGTTTGTTGTCCCAAGTGAATCTGTAGCTAGAGTAGGTTGTCCCAAGTGAATTTGTAGCTAGAGTAGCCCAAGGAAAATTACATAGAGAGAGATACCATCCCTCCAAGCACACAAATTAAAGGCGGAGATGAAGGAAGGTAAATGGGTAATGAAGAAGGGCGGAGGTGAGGAATGACACAGACATAGAGGTAGGAGGAGAAAGAGATGAATACGAAGAAAGAGAGACAAAGAGACATTGGGCTGCACGAGGATCGAAGTAGTAAGCTTCGCTTACTATGGAGTAACATAATTCATATACAACAAGAAGAACCAATTAAATATTACATATTAATTGAAGGATTGTAGAGGGCAAAGCAAGTTGGAAGCTTCATGGGCAAACGAAATCGCGTTTCTTCATGGTCCAGATTTTAAAAAGAACATCCAACAGTTATTATTTAACAACGTCATTTAATGAAATACTTAGACACAAAATTGAGGGTCGGCTTGACTTTGGCTTAACGAAGCCAATTTCTGTCCCGACTTTTTCTCCACGTTTCTCCCATCTCTCCCTCTTGCCCTCCCCAACAAGAAAGAACTTTCTTTCTTCTCCACTAAGTTTTTCTCTTTAGCAGATTGCCTTCCCTTTACAGCACTTTGAAAGAAATCGAGATTCCGATTACCTGGGGATTCTTCAAAACAGCAGAAAGAAAAAAAAGTTCAACACAGAAAATCACATTCATAATATGTACTGAAACATGTAAAAGCGTAAAATGCATATAATTACGTGGATCAAATGTACTGAAATTACCTTTACCGCTATATCCAGATGAACATTTGCAGAACTGGTCAAGACAAATTAAGAAGCTTGTATGTGCATGCCAGATTTCCAAAGCACTCCATGCATGATGCTTCCACAACTAGATCCAAACTTGAACCGGTGATTCTGGTGCGAGGTACCAAGATAACCCAATTCAAACCCTCCAGAGCACATTGCACAATGGCAGGTATGCCTCATCACAAATTACAGATTGATGCTTAATGGAAACATCTCGACAAAGACACCATCCCTCATCATTTACAACAAATCAAATGATGATGGTGGAGTACATCAATTTTGTGGAGCACATAACTCAAGAAGACTACAAATTCATTGCAAGTAGACTCCAAAAAGAGAATGAGCCGTTGATTCCGCTTCCTCTGGTTTTTGGGATTCTGTCAATATCCCTGCTGAGTTTTTGCAACTGGACGCCTTTTCGTAATGCACATGGTTGCTTTTCTTAGAAAAAAAAAAAAAAAGCATAGAGAATGATTTCAGAATGCTGTCTGCGCACAACCTTTCGTAGTAGTGCTTGAGGATTGTAATTGTATCGCCAATTTATATTCTAGAGATTGATTTAAAACTGCGCCAGACACAAATGTGGCGGTTCCATCTCATTGACATAATTGTCGATTTTTCAGCAAATAGATAACTTATGGTTCTGAGTGGTGCTAATTAGTTAATACTCTGATTTATTTCTTGAGATCCACTTTAAACCAATAAAATCAACAGCCTATAAAAACCTAGCTTAGAGGAATCTAGTTAACGATTAAAGATCTTGATAAAGGCTGTACATATATTTTATGTTGACAATTACGTAATTCTCACCGAAAGAGAAGTACGTAAAAGATTGTTTATAATTAATAGCTAGCAACACAAATTGTTATACAAGACTACAAGTCGCTAAAATGTAAATATTTAATACAACGATACATCAGAAATACTAACGAAGAGGCGTGCAGACCTACTAACTTAGGGTATGTTCGTTTTGATAAAATTTTTAAGAATTTTAAGTATAGTGTGAATATTTAGGTGATGTTGGAGTTTTATTGGTATTTGTGTAAAAGTTGTTGAATAATATTGATGTTTGTAAAAAAAATAATATTAATTTGTATTAATATTTGTGTAGAAGTAATGTTAGAATTATAAGTTTAAAGGGTAACGTTCAAATTCTAAAATTTTAACTAAAATAACATGCTTTTATTCACGCGAAACGGCTAGAGAATCCGATCGAGAAGGACAAAAATAAATTTACAGTCAAAAAGTTATCCATGACACTTCAACTACTCCACGACCGAAGAACCCAAATTCCCTGAATTTCCCAAAAACTCATACAATCTTAGGGACATATGGGTTCAAACCCCCTTTAATAAGAAGAGTCCTTTTGATTCATTATTCTGTACCTCTGCCTCTAAATTTAAGGATCCGAAAGTATCCCTAATAAACTCTTTTTTGTCTTTTAAGTTCTTTTGCACGAATAAAAGCTATTATTAAAGAATATAAATTAAAGAATAAAATAAAATCCGTATTATGAATTTAAATTAATTTTTGTAAAAGGTACAACTCAAAAATTATCTACTACAAAGTCAAAAATCTTAAAAGTTTTACTTGCCAAACATCACAAATTTTTAGTTGTCACATGATCACCTCAATACTAAAGTTTTTGCGAGAGCCAAAAGAAAATTGTGCCCCTCCATTGGAATGGTAACCGACCGAATGAATGTCACAAGTGGGCTCACTTCGTCTACAAAAATTTCCATTTCCATGACTACAATCATGGTTTTCGCTGAGATTAGTCTCAACTTTCTGTTTGGCCTTAAAATAAAAATCTTTGATAGTGTAAAATATGGCATCAGCTTAATATATGTACAGTAAAGGCTAATGGAACATGCCCATACATGTTCTTTTGGGCCTAGAACTATTCAATAAAACACTACCTCCCCTGCTGCTGTAGAGGCCATAAAATAGAATGTGTAAAAGCACAAGCACCAAAACCTTACAGACAAGCAGAGTGCATTAAGAATTCAAATGCTACAAGAAGTTGTCTGCAGAGGGGGGCGTCGTGATTCAAATGGCATGTCATGCTCGTTTTGGACAAGGGCGATTCCTTTTTCTTTTCTTTTTTTTGGTTGTAGGTCCCTTAGAGTAAACAGAAAAGCATAATAGAAATGTAAAATTAAATAGCAAGAAACTGTTATATGTTTTAATCCTCCTTGATGTAAACTCTTCAATCAATGAATCGTTTGCTTAGGATAACCCAAAAAAAAAAAATGGCATAAAGGGATTTTCTGAAAACACTCAAAAGGAGCTCTCTGCCACTGGTTCGACCCAGTTGTGTTTTTTTTTTCTTAGCAACATGCAATCCAATCATCCCACTACAGACATCTGCCTGCTCTGTCCCTAAAGACAGCAGAGGGAGTTAGAGCTTTTTAGCAGTTACACTAACGTCTAACGTGGCACCGAAAGCTACTGCCCCACCGAAGTTGTCAAGTTGCTTTTGGCTCCTGGCTACAAGAGGTAAATATTGACGTTGTTGGTTTGAAGTTGTGAAATTGCTTTGGGTCTTTCTCGCCAAGTTTTTGAAACGTTTTTTCTGTGGTTCTTATCCAATAACTCTCTATGACGTCGGGAAGGGTGGGTACAAGAACCGTTCCCACCGAAATCCAATAAATGGAACATGTTTGTTTGATTAAAAAATTTAAAATTTAAAATTATAATTCTAACATTATTTAAAATAAATTAATATAAAATTTTTTTTTTTATAAATATCAATTTTTTATAAATATCAATACAACTCAACAATTTTTATACATAAATTAATAAAATTTAAATATTCAAACCATATTTAAAATCTTTAAAATTTTCTAAAAACGAACGTACCTTTAACAAATTTTTGGTCAGTTTTTTTGAATAGAACCGGTTTCAATAAGTGGGCTTTTTTGGTCAGTTTTTTTGGGCCCTTATTACTTCAAAATGCTTTTTAGATATTTTGGACCAAAATTTTAAACAATTTTTTTTTTGTTATACATCATAAGAGTTCACTAAATTTCTAATTTCAGTTTGATTTCAAAAAATGTAAAAAACACATCCCATTTTGGTCGAAATTTTTGTCCGCCTTTGGAGGTAAGATGATTTTTAAAACAAAAAGAAAATCCAAAAAGAGTTGGCACTTCCCAAAGGTCAGCCAAGTTGCAGAAGCGCAAGTTTGCAGCTGCATGCTTTTTAGCTTGGGTTCCTTGCCGAATGGTTATGGTGTCCTGGGAACTCGCGAAAAGGCTAGAGAGTCCGATTGAGAAGAACAAAGCCGGGGTTCCAGCATTCTGACCACTCCGTTTTTCCTTTTCTTATTCTAAAGTAGAAATTAAAAGAAATTAACAGGCAAAAATTTATACCTGCTATGATTTTTATCAAATTTTATAAATTTTTTTATTTTTTCACTGACTCTCACGTTCTATCTTATTTTTTTTTATTAATTTTTATACTTAATTTTTTAACCATCTCAAAATTTTTGTTATACAAAAATTTTGTCACTTAAACTATTTTTTTTTTTCATTTTAGAGTTTACACTTTAAACTACCGAATTTGACTTATTGCATTTTAAATTATCAATATGTTTACAATTTACACCCCTTATGTTCTAATTTAACTGTGAAGATTATGTCATTTGTCTCTTTGTTTTTATTAAGTTTAACTGTCATGAGATCTTAATCTTGGGTGCAAAATATAATTCTATTAACAGTTTTGGGTACAAATTAGAAAAGGAAAAGACAAATTTAAAAGCCCACACTCAAGAGTCTCGCGGGAATCATTTAACTGTTGCAGACGTTGAAACTAAGAAAAAGCCGGTGTTTGAATAATGGCGAATGGATCCGACACATAGGCTCAGCTTAATTAGGAAAAGAAAAAATTGGATCTGAGGGTGTCTAAGCTCACACATAGGCGTAGGGAAAAAAAACCAAAGCAACGGAGAACTTCCATCATGCAAAAAGTTCTTCTAGTTCACCTTATCATATGATTTTTCTATGTCTACTTTAACCACAACTAGTCCGCCCCGTACTGCTAGTCTCCTTCACTTTTCATAATCTCACGGATTATTGTAATGCTATCTTGGATGTGACGTGAGCAACAAATGCGTTCTACGGAGAATGCATGGAAAATTCCTTGTCTCGCGAGGAATCCTCGAGACAAAGGTCTCCGCTTTCCGCGATTCAGACATAACCTCAATTCAGACATCTATCCCGAGCGCAGTGAACTTTAGCAACACATGAAGAGTGTGTTTTTCTTTGGTTTGAAGAGTCAAAGAAAATTGTGCCCATCCAATAGTGACCGAATGAATGTCACAATCGGGCGCCAGTTTATGCTTCGTCTGAGATCACCATGATTAAGGAATGATTAAGCAGGGAAATCATTTAAGTGAATTTTATTGGATTTTCTGGGAATGTATAAAAAAAGTAAAATCTTAAAAAAGTGAGTGAATAAATGAAAAAAAAAATAATTTAAGTGAATTTTTTATATTTATTATGATGTAAACATATTATTTAATCGGGTAAGATACATCATTTTTTATTTTTTTGTGAGCTCCTAAATTTAATTTAAAACTAAAAAGGTTAAAATTTTGTTAAGCTGAACTTTAAAGACAGATGTAGCTTTTATCTTAAGTTGAACTTTTCTTCGTTGATGATTGCGTACTTGCATGCACAGTGGTTGTTCTTTTGTTCAACACTACTTCCACACTACTTTTCGGTGGCAATGGTTATGTGCAAGATAAGGAAAAAAAGAAATTAACAGGCAAAAAGCTATACATGACACTTCAACTACTCCACGACCGAAGACCCAAAATCCCTAAATTTTCCAAAAACGCAAACAATCTTTGGGACATATGGGTTCAAACCCCCTTTAAGAAGAAAAGTCCTGATTCTTTTTTTTTTTTTTTTTATCAGAGTCCTTGGATTCATTTTTCTGTACCTCTGCCTCTAAATTTAAGGATCCGAAAGTATCCCCACTATAACTCTTTTTGTCATTTAAGTTCTTTTGCATGAATAAAAGCTATTATTAAAGAATATAAATTAAATAATAAAATAAAATTCGTATTATGAATTTAAATTAATTTTTATAAAAGTTTTACTTGCCGAACGTCACAAATTTTTAGTTCACAACATGATGACCTCAATAATAAAGTTGCCGCGAGAGTCAAAAGAAAATTGTGCCCCTCTCCCCTACTCGCGAGAAACTATTCTCAAATACACCCTTTGGAAACTATCCGTGTGAACTTATTCATATTTGGAATCACGCGCTTCTTATGCGCGTTGCTTTCATTTTTGGATAAAATTTTACATAAGATTCAATGTACCGGCAGGATCTTCGACTGTGGTTTTTTTCGGTGGTTTACGTAGAAAAAAAAAGAGAAAGGGTGCGTTTGATATCTAAAATTTTACACTTTTTAAAATTTTAACACAATAAAAATTACAATATAATCTCTCTCTCATCAAATTATTAATTTTCATTATAATAAATATAAAAAAATCATCTCTCTCTTTACTTTTTCATTAATCTAATACCCTAAAATTTTAACTTCTCCAAAATTTTAACGCTCAAACACACCCGAAGGAGCTTCCACAGTGGCCTTGGCCACCGTGTAGCTCGGCCTAATAATGAGGAGCTTCGTGTTGCCCTTGAATCTCTTCTAAACAGCAATCGGCTCTCCTGTATTCCATTCTGCCTTCCCAACCTCCCTGTTGGGCGAGAAGCTAGCAACGAAGATCATGAGGGCCAGAGGTTCAAAGACAGATGAGGCAGCTAAGAGGGAAGAATCAAACAGCTCACAGGTAGCTTTTATCTTAGCTGAACTTTTCTTCGTTGATGACTGCGTACTTACATGCACAGTGGTTGTTCTTCTGTTCAACACTACTTTTGGATGGCAATGGTTATGTGCAAGATATATTTTTCAATCTTATGTTTCTATGATTGGTTGCAGAGCATTTACGGGATTCTATCAGATCCTGTATCATTTTCAAAATCATGTGCATGCTGATTTCTACTGACTTACAGCTTGGGTTGTATTTTATAGGGACTTTATTCCCTGGGATTTGTTCTAGTCCTGGTGCTCATTAATCTGAACTTTTACCCTAACTAAAAAGAAGTTGAGAAGTATTTTTTCTTCGTTCATGAGTGCCTAATTTTTTCTTTCTTTCTTGAGTGCCTACTTGCTCGAGTTGTTCTTCACGTCCATTAACACCTTAGCGCTTAGCCCTCCCCTATTCCCGTCCAAATTTATTTTTACAAGTATGTGTGTGTGGCGAAAAACCGATAATTAAGCACCTTCCAGGCCGGAAAACACTCTTTTTGGGGGAGTTTTCACGGTGGTGGAGACCCCCCGGGGGCTAAGCGGCCTGAATAATAGTGGAGGTTTCGATCACGTGAAGGTTTGAAGATTTGAAAGATGTGAATGTGTTTCAAGGGGAACATTTGAAGGTCGATAGATGTGAAGGTGTCTAGCCAAATATTTAATAGTCTTTTTCTTTTTCTTGAACAAAATACTCAATAGTAAAATAGTTGTGGAACAGTTAGTAGGGGTGTTTGTTAGTCAAAATTTTGTACGCACTTACAGGGTTCAGTTATCGTGCTAAGCATTATTGTGTGAAGCCAAGTGAAGCAAGGGATGAGATTAAAAGTCAGCCATCCGACGGTTGAGGGAGAGCCACGTCAATTAATGAAGTTAACCATGAAACTGACCCGTTTGACTGACCCAGACCCGTGAGAGCAGACTGTTGAAGCATACGACTCTCTCTCTCTCTCTTTCTCGTTCATGGTCCTGCATATATCGTTTTGCTGATAACTTGGCATCAGCCAACTCATTTACCAATTCAGAATTCAAAATTTCAATTCTTTGGAATTCATAAGTTCCAGCCTCGTGTGAGAAATTTTTTTCAAAAACTAGATTCTCGAGTTAACTGGATTTTCCCTCTCTGATATGTAAAAAGGCAATGGCCATCTCAACTGAGGACTGAGTCTCCAAAACAAAGAAACAAAACAGAGCAAAGATCACTCTTATTAAGGATGAGTCCGAGATTGAGACTTTAGAAATTTGAAATATCTCCTGCGAATGGCAATAGATTTCTTTTTCTGCCTTGTTTCTTCTTTCCAGTTTTTGGCAATGTCATCTGCTATGCTTATGGCATCTAGAGATGCACCAGAGAGACCTCTCTTTGTGAACCCAACTGCATAGAGATGCACAAGAGAGACCTCTTTGTGCGATTTGGATCATCCGTGCGAGGGAAGAAGACAATTTGTGTGATCTGTGGAGAGAGAGAGAGAGAGCCGAATGGCGATCTGGTCTCACGAGTCTGGCAAAGAAAACAGGTCTGGGTCAGTCAAACGGGTCGGTTTCATGGGTTAACTTCATTAATTGACGTGGCCCTCCCTCAACCGTTGGATGACTGATTTTTAATCTCATCCTTTACTTCACTTGACTTCACACAATAAGGCTTAGCACAATAACCGAATCCCGCACTTACATGCTTAGGTCTTTTCTTTTTCTTTTTCGTTTTTTTTTTTTTTTTTTTTTTTAATCTTAAAGAGGACTACAGACAGAAACAACAGAGAAAACCAAAGACCATGAAAAGACCAGGATCAGTTCAAGGAGGATAAAAAACAAGGCATCCTTAAGGATCCTTACATCAGGCATGCGTTCCAGGTTGGCTCCCAAGATATTCCTTGAACGAAAGGAATCTGGGAGAAAAAAGCTCAATAACGATCAGTGACACCTCGTGAAAAATCTTAAGGGTTGGTATTATGCCAAAGTTGAGGTCATATGACCCAGCTTTATTTGAGTTTTGGAAGAAGGGAATGGCAGATAGAGCTTACGAAGTTGATGTCGATATGGTCGCATCTGGGATAGTGGCTGAGGAGGCTGAGCTTTCTGCAATTTTGAAAGTTAGTGCTGATACCAGAAGGGCAGACAAGGTTTATAAATTATGAGATGATGCAACGATTGCGAATTTACGAGCCATGACTTGGTCTGGGTTTCACGAGGGCGGGCGTTTTGTCTGGTCGAGTTTGTTGCTTCAAACAGGTGGGCGAGATGGGACTTCCTCATGGAAATGATGTGGCTCGACAGCCAGGTCCTTTCCATTCAGCTCTTTCAAAGTCTCGCTTTTGGGGGTGAGTAGAATTTGAATGTTTGGAAGGAACACGGGCCCGCCTATATGGTTTTCAAAATTTTTAAAAACTTACAATTATTTTTTTATCAATTACAATAATTTTCACCAATCTCAATAACTTTTTACAATTATAACAACTTTTAACATACTTTTCACAAATTTCAAGATAATCTACACTATTTCCAAAAAAACACAAACATAAAAAACTTTTTAAGATAAACCAAACATAGCCACAATATTCTCCGAACAGTATTTTGTCTCCTGATCACGTACTCAGACTTCCTGTTAAGAAAAAATTACCTAATGGGTATTAATAGACCGTTAGATAGATGACAATATATTAAGAGATTAAGAGGGAATCCTTTCCCCTTGATCACTGCTTGCTTACATGCACGGGCCGTAGTTCTCCCAGTCTCGGAAGACTTTTCCAAATCTTCCCTTCCCTGACAAGCCTCTTACCTTTTCTTTTTTCCCCGATGCTATTTGTTTCCCCGGAAGTCTTTCCTGAATCCTCTCTTCTTTCAATACCTTTTGAATCATTTGTATTCGTTGTTCGTTCTGAATAGCAGATATTGAAACATATGATATAATGCGGATATTGTAAGCAAGCAAAAAGAAAAAGGAGAGCAAAAGAAGACAACGCTGGTTTCTAGAGAATTCTCTCTGCATTCAATAATCAAAGAATAAACGAATAAGGAAGAATACATATTGAAGCAGGAATCCTAACAAACTCCTCAAACAAACTACTGTATAATGCAGATATGGACGATATTGTCATGGCGTCCAAGCTAGCATGTCTTGCTCTTCAATGGCTGCCTGGCTCAAAGTCATCCGCGACAAAATTAGTCACAAAAAGTACAACGCCCACTGCCACCATTCAACCAGTAAAGAGGGTGCATAGAGGCCAGAGCAACAGTGGAAGCTGGAGAAAACAAGGGAAGAAAGACCAAAAAGAGGGAGAAAAAAGTGGAAGCCGAGCCAAAAGCCAAGCCATTTCCACCTCATTTTCATTAGATTTATTTGGGAAAATTTGGACCGCTTTGACTTTCTTAGAATTTCTCTTCTTTGAATAGAATCTTTTCTCAATGTTCATGTTCTAGTTGAGTGCCTACTTGCACAGAGTTGTTCTTCAATCGTACTTTTGTTTCTGTAGGTAAGATGCAATTTAATCTCATGGTAGTTTAATTTTGTAATGGATTGTAGAGGATTGAGAAATTGAGACAGAGGATGCAAGCATTGATGCAGACGGCTTCTCTGCCGCTTTGAGTCCAACTAGGAAGGACTATGATGAGCCCAACTGAGAGTCCATGCTATGGCACCTTGCCAGTTTCCATTGTTAACGGCCAATTAGGAGTTCCCTAGAAGCTGGGCAAGAATTGATGAGACAGTCCAACTAGTCCAGATGTTGACTTCATAGAGTTCTTGGTAAGTCTAGTTATTTATATCACTAAATGAAGCAATCTTAGAAGTTAATTTTCTAATACGTAATATTTATTTTGATTAATAAGTCTGAAAAAAACTAGGCAGAATAATATGAGGTTTCATTAATTGTGATCAAAAACTTTCCTTTAGACTGATATTTAAAAGAGTGAAAATTTATGCTTTTTTTAGAATAGGAGATCAATATCTTTATAAATTTGTTTGTTTTTCTAAGATCTTTTGTTCCTTGAAATATACAATCTTAAAAATTGATTTTCTAGTACATATTATTTATTGTTATCACATTTATATTTTTTAGTGCCAGCTAGAGTTTTACAGTTTTCCCACTTATGGTCTTACCTTATTTTTAAAAATTGTGCACGGTATTATCTAATTAGAAATATACCTGAAGGAACAAAAGATCCTTAGAATAACAAATTATAAATTATCATGGTTATTGATTACAAGAGGATCAATTGTTTATTGAAATTTCAGATGGAAGCTATAAATATCTTCATTGGCTTTTTGGCAATTGTCATGGTGTTGGTGAGTGTTTTGGTTCCCTAAACAAACTTGTTGAGTTTGCGGTGCTGGTGCTTAATTTGATCAGCTGGGTAACAATGTTGATTACATTTGTGGCGGTTGCAATACACAGAGGTGTAGAGTTCCAAATTCGAGTGGCCCAACAATGTGTTCAGTAGCCGCTGGGCAAGGGGCTCCAAGTATTAATGGGATTCCGGATGCTATGATGAGCGCAACTGAGAGTCCAGGTGTTGATGGCACCTTGCCAGTTTCCGTTGTTAACAGGCCAATTAGGAGTTCCCTAGAAGCTGGGCAGGGTCCTCTAAGAATTGATGAGACTTCTACCGCTTTGAGTCCAACTAGGAGGACTCCCGAAGATCCAGAAGCTGGGGAAGTTCCTGCACGAGGTCCTCCAACTAGTCCAGATGTTGACTTCATAGAGTTCTTGGTAAGTCTAGTTATCTATATCACTAAATGAAGCAATCTTAGAAGTTAATTTTCTAATACTAATATTTATTTTGATTAATAAGTCTGAAAAAACTAGGCAGAATAATATGAGGTTTCATTAATAGTGATTCAAAAACTTTCCTTTAGACTGATATTTAAAAGAGTGAAAAATTATATTTTTTTTAGAATAGGAGATCAATATAGCAATTTTAAAAATTGATTTTCTAGTACATATTATTTATTGTTATCACATTTATTTTTTTCAGTGACAGCTACAGTTTTACTGTTTTCCCACATATGTCTTAGAGGACCTTATTTTTAAAAATTATGCACGGTATTATCTAATTAGAAATATACCTGGAGGAATAAAAGATCTTAGAATAACAAATTATAAATTATCATGGTTATTGATTACAAGAGGATCAATTGTTTACTAAAATTTCAGATGGAAGCTATAAGTATCTTCATTGGCTTTTTGGCAATTGTCATGGATTGGTGAGTGTTTTGGTTCCCTCAAACAAACTTGTTGAGTTTGCGGTGCTGGTGCTTAATTTGATCAGCTGGGTAACAATGTTGATTACATTTGTGGCGGTTGCAATACACAGAGGTGTAGAGTTCCAGAATCTACTAAATGGGAAAAGATATGGGTGGAAGCTTGATTGTATCGAAATATTTGTAGCAACCCTACAAGTTATATTGGATATTATTTGTTGGCGTCTGAAGCTTTCGTTCCCTATTATCAACGAAGTGATATTTGTTCTATCCGTTGGATTTTCTCCTTAAAAATGGGCAAAATATCAAAGAAGTATTCATAGGCAGCAAACGTGAGATCCAAAAACATGATCACTTAGATAATGGGTGGAAGCTTGACTATGTGAAAATATTTGTAGCAACCGTACAGGTTGTATTCTATATTATTTGTTGGTGTTCTGTTCCGGCCAGAGTCTGATCTCGTGCTCGAAGAGAGCTTGGCAGCAATTTGTAGAAGCTACAGCAGAAGAATATTGTTTTATTGTAAATTCTCGTCAGGACCCTCTTCTTGACGAGAATTTACACTAAATAAATAGTTTTTTTTGGTCTGGTGAAATAAATATAAAAATTAGATGATAAAGTACGGGCTGCTATGGTGTGTTGATGTACTCGGGTGCTTTATTACTTAGCAAAAAAAAAAAAAGTACTCGGGTTTATATATATATATGTTATGGTGTTGAAGTCGATTTTATTACGTGTATGGTTTGATCAGGGCTCTCTGTATCGGCTGCTATGGTATTGTACTCTCAAGACAATATGTGTTAGAGCCATTATATAATTCTCTTTGTTGAACTCTTTGTAAATCAATGAGTCAAGGACATCCAGCTACGATTGGTTATGACATGATCTCTGTTAGCTATATGAATATATTTTATAATAGGGTATTAGCTCTAAGGAGTTGGGGAGGAAAAAAGTTAGTACCAAAATTGAAAAAATCAAAGTAATCGACAGATTAATTAAGCCTCAATCTGAAGAAAGCAGGTATTTCAAGACTTTCTCTATTTTCTGACTCTCCATTGGTGATCCCCAATTTCACAGCTCGAGCAGGTGCATTTCTTTAGTCTTCTGTTCGTTTTTATTTTTTTGGCTTTTGAGCAACACAAGCAGAGCGCCCGAGCCCCATTCATTCACAGCCATTCGCATTAATCCCAGTACCTTATCCTTAGACAGCAATTCAACTCTTACAAATAACACCATTCAAAATTTTCAAGCTTGTTTACTTGGACAAATCATAGCCTCAGTTACTTACCGCAAAACAACAATTCAGAGCCTTGAGTTCAGTCACCAACTTAACGCTTCACTGTCCTCCTTCCTCATATATATTGAACTTAAAAATTGACAGCTCCAAATTTCTCACCTTTTCAAGCTGAGCTGTGAAAGAAGCAGCCATGGAATGTCTGAAAGCTTCCTCCCTTCCTTCTCTTAACATCCAAACTGCACTTAAAATAACCCAATTCGGAAAACCAAAGCCCTTGAATTTTCATTTCAGTTCAATACCCTGTTCATCGTTCTCATTAGCTGACAAAAAACAACCAAAATTCCAGGTTTTTAGCACCATATCATCCACTTCATCAACAGATTGTACGTCAAGGTGACAAATTTGATTGGTATGCACAGTGGTACCCCGTTATGCCGATCTGTGACTGCTTGGAAAGTATTTGAAAGTATTTGATGACCTGTCCTCATAGGCTGGCCCCACTGTCTGAAGGGAGGATTGATCAGTGGGGCAGGTTGCAGTGTGTGTACCATGGTTGGTGTTTTAATGGTTCTGTTATATACCTTTCCCTCCAGCTCGAATGACAATTTGAGTTCAACATTGTGTAAATGCTTTGCATGTCTTCTATTATTTGATTAGGATTCTTGTCAAATGGGTGGAAAAATTCTCATCTGTTATATTTTTAGCTAATACTAGGTCGTTGATTAATTTGGATTATTGCCTATGCCTCATTTCCTTCATGGCACAATCAGTTGAAGTAAAGATTGGAAATAGGGTCTTTGTATTGTTAGCGTCCTAGAAATCCTTGCATTTGTCCTTATTTCAATGACCTTAAGGAATAACAGAAGCAAGCTTACTTCGATGAAAGCCGAACCACAACTCACACGGACAGACTCTTTCTATCCAGTTGTCTCTAGTAAGGATAAGATGTAAACATTTATATGCTCTTTCTGATGGCTAATTCTCTTCCTTGTTGTCAAACTTTCTAAATGATGAAAATGAAAATTGTTTCTTGATCAGATGAAAAGGATCTAATCTTTTCTGGTTAATAGTTACATTTTTTCTGCTTCATCTTTTAGAATCTCATCGCTTTGTTGAATGTTTGGGAGGCATGAAGATTCATGTAATGTACAACTCTTATAATTTCTAGCGACAAATGTTCTAGTTCATTCTTGCGAGGAATGGCCCCCAGTTTGCCCTTTCTCAAGCACTCTCTTACATTCTAGAAGTTACAGGATATGCCAATGTTGTATTCAGCAAGCCTTCAAGTGCATATGGGGTTATGCTGTAAATCTTGCATCCAATAAGCTAAAGGATCTTAAACTCAGTCTCTCCATTATTCAAAACTTCAAAAGACAGTTAATTAATTTGATTTCAACACTTATGATAGATCCGTTACTCTTAATGATGAGGACTTTATAGTAGATCAATTACTCTAGAAATGGATTGAGGGATGGGAGGTTGTTTTCCTGGAAAGCACTAGACAACTGAGAATCAGCCGCATGAAAGAACATCAATAGGTGTCCCAGTCCCAGTATTTCTTCATTCCACTAGATTTGTAGTATTGGGATCTCAAGACCTATATTTTGCCGCTAAAATTAGAAATCAACAATTATGAAGCTTTTATCTGGATCACTGCATTAGTTGGTGAGGAATGGAATCAATTTGGATTGTTCCACTCTATTGCCGACTGCTGCATATAAAATAAATGGATTTTTTATTCAATTGGAAATTAGTATATTGTGGATTGTTGTTTATGAAAAGTGAAGTGAAGCTATTCTTTTGTTTTTCGCAATGCGGTGCACACTCCACATTGAAATTCTCTAGCAATTTGATGGTCATTAACCTTTCCGAATAATTATGCAGGTGAATTCATTCAAGAAAGCATGTGTAGCTGTTTAGTCTGTGATTTGGTTCACCAAAACTAGCGAATCTCCCTCAATTAGAATAGCTATGCCCTTCATCTTAGCTGCCAATGAACAAGCAAATCTAGCTGCAATGGCTTCCCTTTTCAGAGGATCCGAACCACAGTGTATGCTAAACCGAATTTTCAACATTTCCCCTCTGCTATTTCGACACACAGCAACTGCAGAAAGCACATTAAATTTAACAGCAACATCAAAATTTATCTTCAATTCATCTTCTTTGGGAGGATGCCAAGTAATAAGTGCCTCCATGGTCTGCATATTCCAAGCCTCTCTATGAGCAGAAAATCTATGCCACACACAGCGTATAGAGTCCATGAGCCTAGGAGGCTGCTCACTATGAACAAATTTATTCCTCACAAACCAGATGGTATCCAAGGAAATGGTCACTGCTAACATCAGCTCCGACCATTTAGCTTTCATAGTAGAAGGCAGATTAGTGGAGTCTAAGATAAAGCGAATCCAGTGAGATATAGGTTCATTAGCAAATTGCTCAGTGCGCATCGGCCATGGACCAGATCTCCACAAAATAATAATAAAACAGCACCTCAAAAACAAATGCTCACTAGTTTCCTCATGTGCTTGGCACAAAGTGCATCCTGTATGCCATAAATCTGCATGCTAAGATTAGAAAATCATCCTACCGCGGAGAGGCAAGGCCTTGGCTGCAATTTTCCACAAAAACAGCTTCAGTCTATGTCGAACTTTGGTCTTCCAAATTTTCTTCCACTCACATGACGATAGATTCCCCATATTAGAAGTAAGAATTCTTTGTTCATGAAGATAAGCTGATTTCACCGTAAAATTCCCCTTGGGTCATGAACCCACCTGGGGATATCCTTTTGTCCAGCCTTTGAGAGACTAATATTCAGAATCGCATTTGCTGATTGGGAATCAAACATTTCTCGAATTAAATCTACCTTCCAGCTTCTTGTGTTACCATCAATAAGATCTTTGACTCTATTGATACGCCGGTCCACAACAGCACCCGATTTGATGCGAGGCATAAACCGGGAAGGGTAGGAATCCATGGTCGCACTTAATATTGATGGCAGCCCCATTATTAACATCCCAACAGAACCCTACAGACAACAGATCCCTGGTTTGCAGCATGCTCTGCCAGATCCAAGAGGAGCCATTTGTGTTGCTAACTCGAAGGAAATTCGATCCCCTGAAATATTTTACACCAAGTGCTTGAGTCCATAGGCTGGTTTTGTTGCTTAGTATCTGCCGCCCCAATTTCGTCGCAGAGGCCTAGTTCAGCTCTTCCATACGTCTCGACCCCAATCGTCCCCACTGTTTGGGGCAGCATATACTATCCCAAGCTTTAGGATGGAAATGATGTTTTTCACCATCAAATCTCAACCAAAAATTCTTTTATCGCATATCAATGTTCTTGGAGACAGATTTAGGAAGTAGTAATACTGACATATAGTAATAAGGAATGGCCATGGCAACTGACTGTTTAAGAACAGTCCTTCCCACTTGTGATAATGACCATGTCTTCCATACAGCGAGTTATGAATTCACTTTATCTTGAATATCTAGGGATGCTTTGTCTCTTTGATTTAGGCATGCATAAGGGTAAGCCAAGGTATTTGCCAGCTTCTCTTTTTGATCTGTATTCATATTATTACTGAAATGGATAAACGATTTGCTGGCATTAACAACCTGCCCAGACCATCTCGCATATGTTTGCTTACAATGATGAACAGCTCATGCGTCACCTGAATTGGCATGACAAAAAAGCATAACATCATCAGCAAATAAAAGATTAGTGATAGGAGGAGCTGACCGCGATATTTGTATGCCGTGAATTTTGTTTCACTGCTCTTCTCTCTTAATAATCCGAGAGAGGACTTCAGTGACTAACACGAACAAGAAAGGGGACAAGGGATCTCCTTGGCGAAGACCGCGACTAGTTTTTTTTTTAAAAAAAAACCATAAGGTGAGCCATTGAGTAATTTCGAATAGGAAACTGTAGATATGCATTGATGGATCCATTGTCACCATTTCTCATTAAAACCAAAGCAACGGAGAACTTCCATCAGAAAGTTCCAATCCACCTTATCATATGTTTTTTCCATGTCTACCTTAACTGCCATTAGTCCGCCCCGTCCTGCTTTCCTTTTCAGCGTCAGCATAATCTCATGGACCATTATAACATTATCTTGGATGTGACGGTGTCACGTCTAGTGCGCGTATTAGCCTCTGAGTTCTCTTTGTAGTAACAGAGGTACATATATGGCAAGTTGCAGCACGTACTTATCCTATGGGTCTCAGGATTGGAAAAAGTCATTGGGATGTTTATAGACAATTATAAAATATGGAGAAAACCAGTGGAAGACTTATTAAATATATATACAAAATTAAGCAGGAAAAAATAAAGTCAAGTTGGAAGAAGAAAATCAAAACGACTTGTCACACAAACGAGTCATGACTGTTATAAATAGACAATACTCAGGAACAACATTAAAAAGCAAAACAAACAAACAAAATAAACAAGAAAATCACAAAGCTGAGGTTAGGGATTATAGCATTGGGCTAACATAAGTGAGCCTCTAAATACATCTCTAACCCTATTATTCAGATTATTACAAAACACACCAAAACAAATAATTAAAAGAAACATGAAACAACAACAATATCTAGGAGGAGTCTTCACCTTCGTCGTTAGAGGAAATGGTGCGGTTGATCTAGTTGATGTAGCGATGGTTCTCTCTCACGGGACCATTCTCCTAAGGAAACCCTAGCAGTAGGTCCTTCGGGACTAGGTAGGGTTGACAATCACTATCACCTCTAGGCCATCGATCACCAGGGCACGAACGTGGATAACAAAGACATGGGTGATAAGTTCATAGGATACAAATGAATCGAATACCGACATCTGACTTATAAGAATTGACAAACAAAAGGAATGAGTCTTAAGGACTCAATAAAGGGGGATGGGGCATGTGACAACAACCATACAACAATAAATATTTAATAAGCAGTTCATAAGCGGATCATAGGCAATGGAGAATACTAGAGATATGATATGCAATATGCAGATAATATGCAATATGTAGCACATAGTAATGCAGTATAGACTTACAGTATATACAGGCAATGATACAATGCACAGTATGCAATGCACTTTTCTTTCCCTTTACTAGCAATCTTTCATTACAATTCCATCTGATTTACCCCCAGCAGCCAGGGTTGTACGTCCAATCTCTCCTACATTTTAGGACAGTTCTAGATATTCCGCTGTCCTAAGACACACGTAAGGCATATCTACCATCTACTCTGGGGCTATCCTACCCAGTAGTGATGATTGCACTCTCTTATGATCGATACCGTCACCCCATATAAATATTTTCATAAAAGATGCCATATTCTTTATTAATGTCAAACGCCATGCAAATGCAATATGAAATCCATAATCCATAACGTGATATATTTTCCAAAAATATATCCATAAATCCATATCCTTTTGCAAAATACTTCATAATCATAACATGTATTTATTTCCAAAATAAATACCATGTAAATAATCTGATATTCTTTTCAATAATCAAGAAATTAAGCATAAATAATCACATTAGTCAAACATAGGTCAAGGTCCAAGTTCACAAATCCAAGGGCATGTTCGTTTGTAAAAGTATTATAGAATACAAATTGTATTCAACAAAATTTACAAAAGGAACATTTAAAATCTCAAAAATTCATACACAAACACCAATATTTTTACACAATCTCCAACAACTTTTCACGTAAACTCTAATACCTTTTGCAAAAAAAAAAATTATAACAAATCTTGTCTCTCCATATTTTTTCACCTAACTCCAATACTTTTTTATTAAACAATTACATCAAATCATCTCTCTCTATACCTTTTTACAAACTCTAACAAAAATTAAATATCTTTAAAACTTTTCACTAACTTTTACACAAAATCTTATAAAACTCCAATCTATATAAATATTCACAATTTTATCAAAATCTTAAAAATCTTAAAATTTTTTATTAAAGGAACATCCCCAAGTCCAACATGGATTTGTACTTGGGCTTGCTGGCAAGCCCACTTCCATGAGTGGTCAGTGGCTGAAATGAGCCACTTGGGCTGGTCCAAAAGCAACAAAAAGAGGCCCAATCATGTGGTCTTTAAAAACAAGGCATAATGGGTCCTTTAGGTGTCAAACTTTGGGCTTCCCCATCCAAGCCCAAAGCTTGGCCAAAAAACCAGACAATTAAGCCCATAAAAACATAACAAAGATCAGAAAAAAGCCCAATTCGAAAATATGCAAACAGATCCCTTTTAAGCAAAAACACAATTTTTACACAGAATTTCAAAAATTCATAACAAATTATTCTTAGCTCCAAATAACATAAAAATTTAACTGTAGGCTCCTAATAGTGTCTAGTTTCATGTCACAAAATTTCACATAAAAAAGGGTCATTTACTATATAATAAAAATCCATAAACATACTGATATCAAGAATCAAGCTAAAATAGGCTAGTTTTGACCTAATTAAGCAAATCTTCTAATTTCTATGCAAATAATTGCACCAAATCAATCCTGTATGCTTCTAATACTTATTAAGGATCTAAAAACTGTCACATGCAAAATAAATACACAAAAATTATCATAAATTCTTCAAAAGGGTAAAAAGACCTAATCTCCATGATTTCTTCAATTCTTCAAAATCCTTCAACAATTAACCAAATTAATCATTCCTCTAGCACATAATCAACCTAATGAAGAGTTCCAGACAAAGAATTGCATGTTACTAACCTAAAACATCAAAATACTGACAACACTATTAACATGCAAACTAACCACTTACCTTAATCAATCTCTTCAAGCTTTAATAATCACAAAACCTACATGAAACACAATTTAGGATCTAATAACATCAAGATAAGATCAAAGCATTCCAATTTCGAATGAACTCCAAGAAATTCACAAAACTCCTCAAAATCACCTCTTTGGATCAATCGGCTAGAATTTCCTCTTCTCATCTCAAACTTTCTCCAAGCTCTCTCTCACTCTCTCCCTTTCTCTAAGATTTCCAAACAACTCAATGAGGAAAACCCTCACACTTGCTTGCTATTTATACTAGTTCTTGACTAGGGTTAAGTCTTAGAGTCATGATCTATGTTGCTAGGGTTAAGAGGGACACCATGATCATGCCTACCACTAGATTAGGAGGTCTTAGCAAGCTTTGGATCACCAATGGTGGCTATGGGCGGCAGCAACCTAGGGGAGACAAGTGTATAGTGGTTTTTGAACATTTAATGATTGGTAATGATTACTAAGTGAATCTATGGCTTTGATTTGTTTTCTTGGTCAAAGGAGGTGCTGACTTGCTAATGGGCCAAGGTGGTCGAGTGGGCTGAAGAGAGGCCCAAAAAGTGTTTTCTAAGCCCAATAACACTAAACAATGCAATCCAAGCCCAAAGTCCTAAATAAAAATAAAAATTCTAAGAAAATATTCAAACAAGGCACGACATCCATCAATTAGGTCCTATTGACTAAGAAAACAATGAAATAAAACATGTCAAACAAAAGGATTGGAGAAAAATAAGGTCTCTAGAAGAAAATAGGGTAAAAACAAGCTTTATGGACAAAATTTCCTTTTCAGCATATAAAAATAATTTATAAAAATTATTAAAACACTGATATGAGAAAAATAGGCAATAAAATAAAAGAGCTTGAAAAGACAAGAATGAGAATATTTTTATCACAATTTTTGGATATATAAAATTATTTATAAGTATTTTATACTATTAATTATTAATAAAATAATTCGAAATTATTAATATAAAAAATATTAATCATACTTAATTAGAAAAATTAAAATTACCAATAGTATTTAGAGTACCGGAGTGTTACATACGGCGAGGAACAAATGCATTCTTTGAAGAATGCACGGAAAATTCCTCGTCTCGCGGGGAATCCTCGCGAAAGAGAGCTCCACTTTCCTCGACAAGAGGGTGCCACATGCCAAAAAAGTGATGGGTCTTGATGTGGTTGTATGGTGGGATAGGAATGAGTCTGATTGGAAAGTATTTGATGATAACTGTCCTTCTAGGTTGGCCCCACTGTCCGAAGGGGGGATTCATCAGTGGGGCAGGTTACAGTGTGTCTCCACATATATTTTATGATGACAATTACGTAATTCTCACCAAAAGAAACTTAAAAGGGGGAACAAAATATAAATGTTGGTTATATTAAATAAGTATTTGATAGAAGTACATAAAAGATTGTTTAAAACTAATAGCTAACAACACAAATTGTTATAAAAAACTACAAGTCGCTAAAAAGTAAATATTTAATACAACACTATTATTAAAAAAAAAAAAAAACCTTTAAGTAAAATCCCCTTTCATTTGCATCCTCACGTTCGTTGATGCAAATTCAACGAAAAATAGGACATCATAAATAGTAACGAAGAGGCGTGAAGACCTACCAACATGTTATTACGGAGTTCCCACTTACATTGACTTTGGTGTCCCTGGAAAGCACGCACAGTTCCTCGTCTCCACCTTCCTCGCGAAAAGGCCAGAGAATCGTCAGTCCGAGTTCAGTGAACTTTAGTAACACTTGAAGGTTGTAATTTTCTTTGGCTTTGAATAAAGATCGTTGTTTATTTATAAAATTTTTTTAAAAAAATAAATAAATAAAGATCGTTGTTTAGAAAAAACAAAAAATTTAGTTGCGAGAGTCAAAGAAAATTGTGTCCATTCCAATGGTAAGTGCAATGACTGTCACAAGTGGGCTTCGTCTAACATCTCCCATGCACTGGGGAAGGCGATAACTCGACCATGCACTGACTCATTTGGTCGGTTGGACTGTTGTGATAAGAATTCAAGAAAAATACAAATCAATTTAAATTTTAAATTTGATATGGAATTTGCCCACATTCAAAAACTAACATGTTAGAATAATGGCGAATGCTGATTCACTATCATGAATGGGTTGCGTTTGCAAACCTTAATTAGTGAAAATATTTAGGAAATTTTGTGAAAATTAAGAAGATTTGAGTTTTATTGGATTTCATGAGAATGTATAAAAAAAAAAAAAAAGTAAAATCTTAAAAGAGTTATAAGAGTGAGTAAAAAAGTGAAAAAAGAAATTATTTAAGTGAAATTTTTTATATTTATTAAATGTAAAGAGATGATCATTTTGAAAATTTTTATTATTTTTTTGTGAGCTCCTTAATTTAAGTGAAAACTTAAAAGGTTAAAATTTTGTTACAAAATTTATAATGTTTTCATTTAAAAATTTTACACCATTCATTTCTCAAACAGTCGTATATATGTCACGTTTTCATCTAAAAAAGAAGAAGTCATATGGATTATAGGTCACATATGTCAACGTCATATGGAATGTTCACATATGTCAACGTCATGCATGAATCTAACCCTTATTCCTTACCCTAACCCACGCGATATCTTGCGAGACAATGTCTGGGACAATGTATGATATTAATCAAGATCCTGACTGGTTGATAGAGGGCGAGGTTCGCATGCTGAGAAATTTACTTAGCCACCAAAGCAACAGGCATTCATACTGGATTCCGAGTGAAAGCAACAATTTGGCCCACAGTTTAGCTACTCCAAAGGGGATTTCTTTGCTAATAACGTTCCTTCGCATAGTGTAAACTGTGACATCTCTGTTATTGCTAACAGAGAATAATAGCGATGAAATTCACATGTTACATAGAAAAAACGAAAAAGACTTGCGAGAGTCAAAGAAAATTGTGCCCATTCCAATGGTAACCGCAATGAATGTCACAAGTGGGCGCCACCTCATGCTTGATTGCTTCGTCTAACATATCCCATGCACTCATCTTAACCGGAATGATTGTGACAAGTCGACCATTCAAGAAAAATACAAATCAATTTAAATTTTAAATTTGATATGGACTTTGCCGACTTTCAAAAACTCACATGTTAGAATAATGGCGAATGTTTTCATCTAAGAATTTTTCACCATTCATTTCGCGAACCGTCTTATAATGCCACGTGTCATTGGGTCAGCTTAGACCAAAAAAAAAAAAAGTCGTTATAGATCTGGTGTCATGTGACGTGTCCAATTAGTTATGGAATCTTCGACTTCGTGTTACGTAAGATCAATGGTCCGGAAGGAATTGAGACTGCAGTTTGCAGCCAGATAGGATCTTCCACTATGTAGGTCGGCCTTATAAGGAGCTTTGTGTTGCCCTTGAATCTCTTCGTAAACACCAATCCGCGCTCCTGTGTTCCATTCCGCCTTCCCAACCTCCCTGTTGGACGAGAAGTAACAAAGATCATGAGGGGCCAGAGGTTCAAAGACAGATGAGGCAGTTATGGGGGAAGAATCAAACAGCTCTCAGGTAGCTTTTATCTTAGCTTAACTTTTCTTCGTCGATGACTGCGTACTTACATGCACAGTGGTTGTTCTTCTGTTCAACACTACTTTCAACGCTACTTTTGGATGGCAATGATTATGTGCAAGATATATTTTTCAATCTTACGTTTCTATGCATTTTCAATTGGTTTACGGGATTCTATCAGATCCTGTTTCATTTTCAAAATCTTGTGCATGCTGGTTTCTACTGACTCACAGCTTGGGTTGTATTTTATAGGGACTTTTTTGCCTGGGATTTGTTCTAGTCCTGGTGCTCATTAATCTGAACTTTTACCCGAACTAGAAAGAAGTTAAGAAGTATTTTTCCTTCGTTCATGCCTGCCTAATTTTTTCTTCGTTCATTAGTGCCTACTTGCTCGAATTGTTCTTCACGTACGTCCATTAACACGCTTAGCGCTTAGCCCTTCCCTATTCCCGTCCAAATTTTTTTTGACAAGTATGTGTGTGTGGCGAAAAACAGATAATTAAGCAACCTTCCAGGCCGGATTAACACTCTTTTTGGGGGAGTTTTCACGGTGGTGGAGTCCCCACGGGAGGCTAAGCGGCCTAATAATAGTGGAGGTTTCTACGTGAAGGTTTGAAGATTTGAAAGATGTGAATGTGTTTCAAGGGGAACATTTGAAGGTCAATGGATGCGAAGGTTTCTAGCTACATACTCAATAGTCTTTTTCTTTTGGAAGAAATGTTATTGTTCACTTCATAAGTATACGTCAATTATATTTATACTTTCTTAACTTTCAAAGTCTCTGGCTTTTGATGGTGAGATTTGATGGGTTTTCCGCGGGGGTGAACACAGTGAAATAGTCTTTTTTGTTTTTGTTTTCCTATTATTGGCCTAAAAGTGAAATAGTCCTTGGACAGTTTTTGGTCTCCAAGTAGTGTTGTTTATCCAATATTTCGAAGTATAAAAATTTCAAGCAAAATAAACACAAAAATTTTCAACACTAAATATTCAAACCAATTTTTTTCACAAATCTCAATAAATCTCAATATCCAAAATATTTCTAAAATTTCCAGAATATTTCCCGAATTATGACCGTGCATGTAAGCAAACAAATTTTGATAACTGCTTGTTTACATGCACTGGACATAGCTCTCCTCGAAGTCTTTTCCAAATCCTCTCTTTCCCACAAGCCTCTTACCTTTTCTTTTTTCCCCGATGCTCTTTGTTCTCCCGGAAGTCTTTCCCAAATCCTCTCTTCTTTCAATACCTTTTGAATCATTTGTATTCGGTTGTTCGTTCTGAATAGCAGATATTTAAACATATAATGCGGATATTGTAAGTAAGCAAAAAGAAAAGGAGAGCAAAAGAAGACGAAGCTGGTTTCTGGAGAATTCTCTCTGTATTCAATAATAAAAGAATATACAATTGCTAAAGAATAGACGAATAAGAAAGAATACATATGGAAGCAGGAATCCTAACAAACTACTGTATAATGTGGATATGGACGATATTGTCATGGCGTCCAAGCTAGCATGTCTTGCTCTTCAATGGCTGCCTGGCTCAAAGTCATCCGTGAGAAAATTAGTCACAGAAAGTACAATGCCCATTGCCACCATTCAACCAGTAAAGAGGGTGCATAGAGGCCAGAGCAACAGTGGAAGCTGGAGAAAACAAGGGAAGAAAGACCAAAAAGAGGGAGAAAAAAGTGGAAGCCGAGCCAAAAGCCAAGCCATTTCCACCTCATTTTCATTAGATTTATTTGGGAAAATTTGGACCGCTTTGACTTTCTTAGAATTTCTCTTCTTTGAATAGAATCTTTTCTCAATGTTCATGAGTTGCTACTTGCAAAGAGTTGTTCTTCAATAGTACTTTTGTTTAGGGTCCTCCAAGAATTGATGAGACTTCTGCCGCTTTGAGTCCAACTAGGAGGACTCCCGAAGATCTAGAAGTTGGGGAAGTTTCTGCACAAGGTCCTCCAACTAGTCCAGATGTTGACTTCATAGAGTTGGTAAGTCTAGTTATTTATATCACTAAATGAAGCAATCTTAGAAGTTAATTTTCTAATACGTAATATTTATTTTGATTAATAAGTCTGAAAAAACTAGGCAGAATTCCTTTAATTGATATTTAAAAGAGTGAAAAATTATGCTTTTTTTAGAATAGGAGATCAATATCTTTATAAATTTGTTTGTTTTTCTAAGATCTTTTGTTCCTTGAAATATAATTCTCCAAATATAAATAGAATCTCAATTAAGTCTAGTTATGTATACAAAGCAATATTAAAAATTTATTTTCCAGTACATATTATTTATTGTGATCACATTTATATTTTTTAGTGCCAGCTAGAGTCTTACAGTTTTACCACTTATAGTCTTAGAAGATCTTATTTTTAAAAATTATGCACGGTATTATCTAATTAGAAATATACCTGAAGGAACAAAAGATCCTTAGAATAAGAAATTATAAATTATCATGGTTATTGATTACAAGAGGATCGATTGTTTATTGAAATTTCAGATGGAAGCTATAAATATCTTCACTGGCTTTTTGGCAATTGTCATGGTGTTGGTGAGTGTTTAGGTTCCCTCAAACCAACTTGTTGAGTTTGCGGTGCTGGTGCTTAATTTGATCAGCTGGGTAACAATATTAATTACATTTGTGGCGGTTGCAATACACAGAGGTATGGAGTTTCAAATTCGAGTGGCCCAACAATGTGTTCAATAGCCGCTGGGCAAGGGGCTCCAAGTATTAATGGGATTCCAGATGCTATGATGAGCGCAACTGAGAGTAGTGGCCGGATAATGTGTTCAATAGCCGCTGGGCAAGGGGCTCCAAATATTAATGGGATTCCGAATGCTATGATGAGCGCATCTGAGAGTCCAGGTGTTGATGGCACCTTGCCAGTTTCCGTTGTTAACAGGCCAATTAGGAGTTCCCTAGAAGCTGGCAGGTCCTCTAAGAATTGATGAGACTTCTACCGCTTTGAGTCTTGATAGGAGGACTCCCGAAGATCCAGAAGCTGGGGAAGTTCCTGCACGAGGTCCTCCAACTAGTCCAAATGTTGACTTCATAGAGTTCTTGGTAAGTCTAGTTATCTATATCACTAAATGAAGCAATCTTAGAAGTTAATTTTCTAATACTTAATATTTATTTTGATTAATAAGTCTGAAAAAAACTAGGCAGAATAATGAGGTTTCATTAATAGTGATTCAAAAACTTTCCTTTAGACTGATATTTAAAAGAGTGAAAAATTATATTTTTTTTAGAATAGGATATCAATATAGCAATCTTAAAAATTGATTTTCTAGTACATATTATTTATTGTTATCACATTTATTTTTTTCAGTGACAGCTACAGTTTTACTGTTTTCCCACATGTGTTCTTAGAGGACCTTATTTTTAAAAATTATGCACGGTATTATCTAATTAGAAATATACCTGGAGGAATAAAACTTAGAATAACAAATTGTAAATTATCATGGTTATTGATTACAAGAGGATCAATTGTTTACTAAAATTTCAGATGGACGCTATAAGTATCTTCGTTGGCTTTTTGGCAATTGTCATGGAGTTGGTGAATGTTTTGGTTCCCTCAAACAAACCTGTTGAGTTTGCGGTGCTGGTGCTTAATTTGATCAGCTGGGTAACAATGTTGATTACATTTGTGGTGGTTGCAGTATACAGAGGTGTAGAGTTTCAGAATCTTCTAAATGGGAAAAGATATGGGTGGAAGCTTGACTGTATCGAAATATTTGTAGCAACCCTACAAGTTATATTGGATATTATTTGTTGGCGTCTGAAGCTTTCGTTCCCTATTATCAACGAAGTGATATTTGTTCTATCCGTTGGATTTTTCTTCTTAAAAATGGGCAAAATATCAAAGAAGTATTCATAGGCTGTAAACGTGAGATCCAAAAACATGGATCACTTAGAAATGGATGGAAGCTTGACTATGTGGAAATATTTGTAGCAACCGTACAGGTTGTATTTGATATTATTTGTTGGTGTTCTGTTCCGGCCAGAGTCTGATCTCGTGCTCGAAGAGAGCTTGGCAGCAATTTGTAGAAGCTACAGCAGAAGAATATTGTTTTATTGTAAATTCTCGTCAAGACCCTCTACAGAGTCTTGACGAAAATTTACACTAAAGAAATAGTTTTTTTTGGGTCTGGTGAAATAAATATAAAAATTAGATGATAAAGTACAGGCTGCTATGGTGTGTTGATGTACTCGGGTGCTTTATTACTTAGCAAAAAAAAAAAGATACTCAGGTGGTTTATAACTTTATATATATGATATGGTGTTGAAGTCGATTTTATTACGTGTATGGTTTGATCAGGGCTCTCTGTATCGACTGCTATAGTATTGTACTCTCAAGACAATATGTGTTAGAGCCATTATTTAATTCTCTTTGTTGAACTCTTTGTAAATCAATGAGTCAAGGCATCCAGCTACGATTGGTTATGACATGATCTCTGTTAGCTATATGAATATATTTTATAAGAGGGTATTAGCTCTAAGGAGTTGGGGAGGAAAAAAGTTAGTACCAAAATTGAAAAAATTAAATCCTAGTAACCGGCAGATTAATTAAGCCCAACAAAAATTTAGTAAATTCTCTCCAGTCATGCTGGTGATCCCCAGTACAGAATCGAGCAGAGTGCATTTCTTTTTAGTCTTCTGTTCTTTCTTGTTTTTTTGGCTTTTGAGCAACAAGCAGAGGGGAACGGATTCCCTCTGAAGGAGGGAATTCCAAATGCTACATAAGGCAGGGTCAAGATTAAGTCCCTGCAAATCAACGGTTATTGTAATGACACATCATTTAATGAATAGAAAGATTAATTTGGCTCGGTGGCTCTCAAATCCCCAATTTTCTTTTTCCGCAGGAGAGACGCAAGTTTTGTTCTTCCTCTTTTTTCTCACGACATCCTCTCTTCATTGCCCCTCTCTCTCTCCTCTGTTCGCCGGAGTCAAGAGAGAAGGTAACAGTAACAATTTTTTCGCAATTTTTTGCCCTCCAATACAGGTAACTGCAATTAAGTTAGGTGGTGGGATGTTTCTCTTAATTTTAGATTCTCGCGAAGGCTTCAGATGTGGAGACACTTCTTGCTGTTGGGGAGGGGGTAGTGAAAAAGAAAAGGAGACCTCACAGGAGGGAGGATTTCAAGTTTCGTGAAGCACTTATCAAGGCTGATTCCTAGCTTCGTTGGTTTTCATACTTTCTCGCTGTTGGTTCTGGAATAACGGTTCTCAATAATTTGGCTTTTTTTCCTCCGCAACAGCCTGCCCTCCAGACTCTTGATTTGTTTCTTTCAAATCTTCTTTTGGTTTGATTTATTTTTGTTTTTGTTTCTTTTATGTTTTTGCGAACCCACAATTAAAGTTTACGTATCAAAGGAAATTTGTCCTAATGCTAGCGGTGGGCTTGGACACATGACCGTAGCTTGGAGCGGAGTTCGTTGGAACCTTCATCATGCTGTTCTCGGCAGCAGCAACACCCATTGTGAACCAGAAGTACCATGGAGTGGAGACACTGATGGGGAATGCGGCTTCTGCAGGCGGTGATGGCGATTCAATGGGTTGTCTTTCTTTGTTTGTGACATTATATGACGAAATCCCTATAGCTTTTGTGAAGAACGTATCTCACCATTTTATTTTGCAGAGAAATAATGTTCTACAATTCTAATTTTTAAGACAGTTTACGAGAAAACTCCATTATAAAGGTTTTCACTCGAGTTAATGGATTAGCAAGATATTCAAATGCTTATACTCGGTGGACTGGACTTGAGAATATCCACTAATCACAGACTAGAAACGTAGGACAGAAGCCATAAAAAGAGGAAAAGAGTGATAGATGCCGAGTTTTGGACAAGTTCGGCTCCAATTTGAACACATTTGGTGAACACAATTTGAACATAGCACCCCGACTCTGCCTCAACAACTGAATATATTCAAGAGTAGAGACTACTCGTGCCTGATTAAATGGCAAAAAGACCTTCATCTGAAAATCGCAGGAACGTTGGGTAGGGAACCATGTAAATGCATGCCACTGAGAGAGCCAGCATAACAAAAGACTTCAATCAAAAGAATATACGTGCTAAATTTCAGCTATACCTTCAAAATTTCTGTGATGTACATGTTCGGTTTTGGTCTCAGCATGCAAAAAACCGTGCCAGCAAATTGACAAAAGAAAACTAAAAGAAGCAGGATTTACAATGGAGATATTTAAGGCGGATCACAAATTATTACAAACTCATGAAAACGAATAAGCAATTGAAAAGACCAAAACTATATACACTCAGTCAAAAAAATTGAACAATTTGGTCTCGTCAATGAAGGCTCTCAGGCTGCATCTACTTGTCTTGCTTGTGACCCATATAATTCAAGGGTGTCTCCCATTTCCCAGCAACATCCCACATATGAATCTCTTGGCTATTAAGGTTTACTATAAAGAACTTCCCATCGACTGAAATTGATAGTGACGTTATTGAATGCTTCTCTGATATCAACCTCTCAGAACTGGTTACTAAATTGAAACTCATAATCGAAGTTCAGAACTTTTCAGCAGACAAAAAGGATTCACTATATATAACAGCTCTTTTCACAAAGGTGTTAAAAAACAAGCATGGAGAAGCTTGAGAAAACTCAAAACTTGGCATGATCAAAGTAAACGACATACTCCAGAAACTTCATTGATTTACCTATGTACATCTTTTATTTTATTCTTTAAATTAACATGAACCTCAACACACTGAGTTTGGCAGAATTCAGGGTCAACATAGTTGCCCAGATAAGGAGAATCAAAGAAGTTTGACTTACACTCTATCTTTATTCTGGGGAAAATAACTACATGACCTTAAATTAAAATTGTGTATTTGTCATGTGGTTTAGAAACAAAAAAAGTAGTAGTGTTCAGGTGTGGAGTGCTGTAAAAAGACTTGGGGTTTAAAATTGATGAATTTTGCTAATTACTAGATGAGTGAAATTAGCATTGCATACGGCATCACTTGTGTACATCAACAGAGGAAGTTAATTTTTCAACTTTTTCCCCTGTTTTGGTACAGCCAAACTTTTAGACAAAAAACCAACAAGGTATGGGAACCCAAAAGGCTAAACCAAGAATTCCAGTATAGTACGAGAGTGGCACATCGGTATGTTGAATCTTAAACAGAGCATCAGTTTCAGTTAGTAGACTATATTCTTCCCACCTGGTTATTCCCCAAACCAAGGCACCTTCCTTGAAGTTTGGATGCCCAGACTCCAAAACTTTAGCCACTCCGTATCCACTAAGGGCCTGCATAGTTTCAGAATCAAGGTCAAATTCTTGACACAAAATCAATCAGCATAAAAGGAAAAAGAGAAAAACAAATCTCTTTAATCAATATAGAATTCAAGTCTGGAACTGAAGATCCTCATATTTATAGACAAATGCAGGGTAATCCAAGTATTCAAGGGCATAAAGATCCAATACGAATAGTTCAATATATGTATATATATAGATATTGTCCTACAAATTAATCGTTACACTCTGAAATTTCGGCAAAATATAGTCCAATAAATGAATAAGTAGCTTATGTTTCCTTTTAATATAAGTCATCCTAAAAATGACAATTATGCACCAGCAGAATTACCCTTGTTTTAAACAAAAAACGATTCCTTTTGTTGTTTTTCTTTCTGTCTTTGTCTTTTCACACACAAAAGGGGAGAGGTATATAAATCCACCTAGACATTGTCAATGAAATGCAGAACTTTCTTTCTAATTTCAGCTTTCATACAGATAATAGTACCAATTTCGTTCCTAAAACAAAAGTCAAAACCATGCAACTTTCGAACACAAAATTCAATATAGTGGGTCTGATTCACTGACCGAACCGGGTATGTAGGTGCCCAAGTTACTGGCGTTGTTGGACGGCGGCCTCATTTAAGGCACGCAAGTAGGGATCAATGGACAAATAGAGGTTCTTCACCAGAACCGCATTAGAACCTTTGACTATGCACTCCTTGCAATTGGAATCCGACGAGGAGAGGAGGAATTCGTCGACGTTCAAGCGAGGAGAGGAGCGGCAGAGAGTTTCCGGCGTGGAGAGAAGGAATTTCGGCGAGGTTCAGGCGGAGAGGAGCGCAAGAAGGAGATCTATCCGGCAGAGATGGTTAAGGAGAGGGAGAAAAAATTTGGAGAGGGAGAGACTCAGGCGTGGAAGAAAGGAGGGGCTCAAGCCTCACGTGAAAGCCAGGAGCCGAAGAGATGAAGTGAGGGAATGAGCCGCCAAGATGAGCCGAAAGCTAAAAAAATTCATTAAATGAGGTGGACTGTTTTACACCATTAGATCTGGAAAATGCAATCCCTGCCGAATCCCTGCCGTCCATCCGGTCCTTCGGAGGCAATCCGTTCCCCACGCAGAGCGCCCGAGCCCCATTCATTCACAGCCTGCGCCAATTCATCGCAACCCAGTTGGGATTTGGGGGTTGAATTTGCAATCTTCTCTTCAGCTTTCTCAAATCTTCAGGTAATTGGGTAGTTTGCAGGCGGCACCGCTGGGGCAGATGCCGAGATCAAATCTTCCCCAGTTTTGAGGATAGAGTTATCATTTTTGAAGGTGGCGTTTCCAGATTCGGTAAATAGCTTGGTCAGGGCTGGAGCTGACTCAAGCCATGGATCCGGGGGTTGGTAGGTGATGGCAATCACTGTAAATATGAGCACTGAAAATACAAATACTGAGAAACACACATTGCTTACCAGTTTTATTAGGTTCTGCCCTATGGGCTCAGTGCTTGGATTTGACTCTTTCATGGGTTTGTCTTGAAAGCTTTTATCCTCCCAAGAAAAACCCGAACACCAAAATCCCCAACCCCTCAGATTTCATCTCAGCTACCAATCAGATCTTGTAATTAATGCAAAAGAGAAAAGTGGGTTTCTGAACGGAAATGCCAGGGAATTAAGATTCAAGAAAAACCAAAATACGCAAATCCTAAACTTTTTCGTCTCGAGGATCAATCAGATCCTGAAAATAGTTTAAGAAACCATGTGGGTTTGTGAAAGAATCAAAGAAAGAGATGGAATTAAGTGGAAAGAGAAATGGAGGCTTGAGTTCACTTACAGTTGAAAAATGGGAGATCTCAGAGGAGTCTTAGCCGAAAGGAATTCGAATTTCACAGATACTCTTCCTTCCTGTGGATAGTATACTAGTAGTATACAGAAGCGAGCTGTCCGTTCAGAGCATGTTGTAACTTGTAGCTTTAGCTAGAAGCCAAAGAAGAGGTCGGGGTTGTTGGATTGTCAACGTCGGATAGTTTGTTGAACCTTTACTTCATATTCTGGCGAAGCATGACCAGCTGCCATGTCAACATAGTTTTTTTTTTTTTTTTCTAATAAGAGGCAAGGTAATTTTTTAAATTTTCATTATATTAAGGAAAATATATTTTCTACCTACGAATTTCAGTAAATTTTACACTTTGCATTCTAAACTATATGTTTGAGACATCGCACTCTCTAACTAAACCTTAAACACTTAGCACTCTCTATCAAAATTTTAGACTAAAATGATAATAATGTCCTTGACCCATTTTGAATATATTAAAAATATTATTGTCAATTAATTAAATTTCAGAGGTATTATTGTCAGAAAAGGGTGCAAAGTGTATAACATTAGTAGTTAATTGTGCTATGTGTCAAAATGAGTAATTTAGAGTACAAAGTGTCTAACATTAATAGTTGGAGGGTGCAATGTGTCAAAACTGATAATTGTAAAACTGATCAATGTGTCACAGACCTATAGTTTATGGGTGGAAAGTATGGAGGTATTCGTCCTAAAATAATATTTATGTATATTAGAGTTTTATAGGTTTTTGTAAAGGTTAGAAAAAGTTTTAAAATATTTAATTTTTGTTACAGTTTGTAACGTCTAAAATAATTTTAAAAACGAACATGCCCATATTTTTCCCTATTATATTTTATCCAAGCCGTTAGTAAATAACATTAACTTGAATACTTCAATGAAATAATCAAAAATTGAATATATCTCACATGTAACCATGGATCTTTTGGGTAATTGGATATGTTAAGCTTTTTTCCACCCAATATATATATAAGCATATTTTGGCTAGCAAAATTTTTCTTTTTCTTAGCCCATGGCGCAATCATTTTTTTACTAACTCTATTTTTCTTATACAAACTACAACAACTTTTTAACAAATCCCAAATGAGAAATTTTTTGAAGATGCAGTTTGTATAAAGAAAATGGAGTTGGTAAAAATGATATAGCAAGAGAAATTTTTTAAATATATTCTCTTGACTTATGTAATTATATACCAAAGACTCATGTAACTTTCTAAAATTTTTAACCACCTTAAAATTTTAACACTCAATCACTACCCATTAGACCAAATTGAAAGTGCGTTTATCAATGTGAAATCTATTGTGCATTCTAGCATGTCGCCCGCTATAGGCTGGACGAATAAAAGTCATGTCATCACCAATCATCACTCATTATTTGTTTTGACACACTAACTCAGCATGCCACATCTCTTAAATGACATGACCTTTTTTAATAATGTAGCCTGTTTAGTATTGTAAGATATAATATATTCAACAAAATTTATAAAAATAAATATTCAAAATTTCAAAAAATCTTACACAAACACAGATATTTTTTACACAAACTCTAACAACTTGTCACATAATTTCAATATATTTATAAAAAAAAAAAAATCTAACAAATATTTTCTCTTATATTTTTTTTACCAAATTTAATATTTTTTTTTTTATTAAAAATTACATCAAATTATCTCTTTTTATAACTTTTTACAAATTCTAATAAAAATAAATATCTTTAAAAATTTCACCAATTCTTATAAAAAAAAAACTACATAATATCAATTTTAAATAAAAATCTTAAAATTCATAATTGACACTTAACCCTTTTGCGTTTTTTAAAACCAATATCATCAATGTTGACTTCCTCCGCAAGTGCTAGGGTTCCAAGTATGTCCAAACCCATTATTCCAACAAGTCATAAAGGTCTAATGATGCATCTCTAAATCATTGAGCCCAACTAGGACTCTTCTATTTGATCCAAAAGCAACAATCCAACATAGACCTAAATTTGTTTGCTTGAAATGCTAGGATTTTCCTATTTCCTTCTGCCCATGGATCTTATATATGCATCTTGCCATGATACGCTAACTTATATATATATGCAATCTTACTCAGTTTCTTGTACTGTGAAACTGGAGATTGTGTTTACTACGATTTTCTCCTCAAAAGTAAAGGTAGTTTCGATATTTATTGGAATGCAATTTTTTTGTTTCAGTTTCATTTCAATATTTTAACGGAATAGAATCGGAAGGGAACCGAAAATTTCGATTGGCATGTGAGCTCTTTTAAGACATATTTTTTTCAGCCCTTAATGAGTCAAAAATATATTTTTTTAACCAAATTTTTTTCTGTTATAATTACATCATATAATAAATAGAATATTCCATGCCGAAATCTAGATTCCTAAAATAAACCCATTTAAGCAAATTCCATATGTTATTCTTTATTTTGATCCAAAAAAAAAAAAAAAGAACTGGAATTCCTACTTTTTAGTTATTCATCATAAATTAACAATAAATTCATGTAAAATCTAAATTCTCATCCAAACCATCTATAATGTTTTGAGCTATTTCTAGGAACAATATCAGAATTATTTCTAAATATTTGAAATCAGACGTAACTTGCTATATTACTGTTTACACTTACTCAAAATTGTTATATATTTAATGTAATAATAATGAATAAAATTATTTATTATAGCATTATTAATTATTTATAAAAATTCGTGGATTATTTTTTATATGGAAATATGATATGAAAATAAAATGGACCATTAATATTAAGATGACAATTGTAGCAAAGACGTGCCGAAATTGATAATTAAAATTCACAAATTATATTTATTTCTTTTCACTTTGTTATGTATTTCATTTATAACAATTTATAATCAATAACTGAACACTCTTAATACGACCTTAATTAAATATGGCTAATGAATATGTCGAAAAAACTACCTTAATAACATTTCAATTAAGAATAAAATGTCAAATATAAAAATTTTGATTTCTTTCAAATTTAAGAAAATTAATAAAACAAAACTCAAATATATTTATTGAGAATATGATAATATATATCATAGAACCCAAAAACATCAAGAGGATGTATATAATAAAGTTATACTTGATGAAAAACCTAAGTAAATATGATTAGTAGGTCAACACTTGTGCCTCTAAAAGATAATTTCTCGTCATTTAATAGTCCTATTATAATGTAAATATCACTCCATATATTGAATAATAAATCGATCACTGATTTCTTTCAACACATTATTAAAGACCTAGGTTATATAACATTGCCCAAACTAATGTCTTCAAGGAGAGAAAACATCCCACACGCCAAATGTTTACACGTAAAATCTATCAGTCTCTTAATATAATTTCATAACAATATAGGGTGCTAAAAAAAATCCATGTATCTTTGTGAAAATATTTTTCGAAATTAATATTATAATATATATATATATATATATTTATTATTTATTATTTATTTAAATTATTTTGGAAACAATTGATAGTCCAACGAGTTACAGATTGTGAATTGAGAATTATATGAGTTAGGGACTTAATCGGTGATATGATTCCAGTCCTATTGACTCATGTGGAATATAATTGGTGGAAGGATAAATAAACAAATAATTGTTAGCAAAAAAGGGATTTCACAAATCAATCTCAAATTCTCGGGGTAATTGTAATATGTTGATGGACATGATTACAATTAGTAGAAGCCTAAAATTCAGAATAAAAGAATATAAGAGAAATAATGGAAAAAAGTTTTTCATGTGATCCTACGGCCAAGATCTGAAATCCCTAACGATCTCATGCTATATCACAGCTAGGGTTCAAAAAAAGACTATAAGATATCTTTTTCTAGACAGTTGGCCATTATGACTTTGAGAAACCTGTGACGGCTGTGAGGCGTGGAAAGGAAGAAGGCAGAACATTTGGGCTGCTCAGTTGTGAAATCAAAGACTCAAGGTGTGAGATCAACAAGACCTAAAGATTATCGAAGATTGAAGATTCAATCGCAGACAAAGTTCAAGATCGTTTGTCAGATCAAGTAAATATAATAATTTACGCAGGTAAACTTTTAAAATTAATGTCACTAAATTCATTCCTTCAGTGCTGTTGTTGTTGTGATGTTGTATTTACTTGTAAAGTTTTGTCAGAACTCTGTAACATGCTGCTTTTATAAATGTCACTAACATAGTTTATAGAGATCATTTCGATTAATTTTGATGCAGGGGTTCACTTGGTTTATATCTTAATATTCCATCATTATGGAGCGACTAGTGGCAGAAAAAAAGTTCATGGACTAAAAGAAATATATAAGATATATCTAATATCTGGATGATTCCCCACCTTCACAACACCACCCCCCCCCCCCCCCCGCGCCCGCGCTCTCGAGCCCGCTCGCCTGCCACGCGAAAAAAAAAAAAAAAAAAAAACTTTAGAATCTTAATATTATTTTCATCTTCCATTTAATTTGACTTTGTCTTTATTTAGAGTTAAATATACTTTTATACCTTCCAATTATGGAGTCTTAACACTTTATATCCCAATTTATTATTTTTGTCACATTACACCCATAACTATTAATTTCATATACTTTGCACCCTTTATTAAAAAATTTCGTCAGTTTGGATGGAAATTTATTTTTTGGCATAAAAAAAATTACAATTTTATACCTCATAAAATGGTTATTACCAAAATTTTAGGAGGACAAAATTGTCATTTTGCACACCAAAAGAAAAGGTTGGTTCTTCAATGACCCTTGGCATAGCATGGTTAAAATTGAACGAAGAGGGAGTTTACCTACGGAATATGTAATTATTAGAATAATTGTTGGAGACTCAAATGGTGGATATGCAAGCATGATAACTTATATGTGTTCTATATCTCCATGAATCTAGGAACTTTTGCTTGCATTGTATTATTTGGTCTACGTACCGGAATGATAACATTCGAGATTATATAAGATTATACACAAAAGATCCTTTTTAGGCTCTCTCTTTCCCCCTATGTCTCTTATCTTTAAGATATTAACCATAAATTTTAACAGGCACTACTACATTTTCGCTCTTCACTGGCAAAAATTTTCATCGTAAAACATATGCAGTTTTGGCCCTAAACAAATTTTTTCACCGTTAAACATATGCTTTTCGTCTCTAAAACGCTTTAGTGTTCAGCGACCAAAAAATATCGTTGTATCTCCGTTGCAAATACTCATCAGCAACAAAAAGTTAAAAATCGTCACTACATTTTGTCGCTGAAAATCACACATTTTGTGGCGAAAATTATTCGTCACTGAAATTTCAGTTTTTTCGCCACCAAAAGATAATTTTCATCGCTGAAGCCTGAAAATCATCTTTCACAAATTTAGAGTAAGTAATAGCAACGGAAATGTCCGTCACTAAAAACTCTGTTCGAATAACATGTCTTGTTCGAACAAGAGCTTTCGGACATTTAACAACGATCTCGCTCATGTTGCTGATGTAGTTTTTTTTGCAACGAAGTGGATTTGTCACTATTGTCCAGATGCTTTGGAAAACGCCAAATGAGAACGCATGAATTAACGCTGCCGAAGTTTATTCTGTTGTTCCCATTAACAGTGACTTAATTTGGTGTCCCTGGGAAGCACGGCAATTAAGTTCCTCGTCTCCACTTTCCACGCGAAAAGACGAGAGAGTCCGATCGAGAAGAACAAACCTGGGGACGTGCCAGCATTCTGAGAAAATTGTGAGAGTCGAGAAAATTGTGTCCAAGTGACCATATGAGCCACACGGCTTGGTCGACTTGTTCTGCTTGTGACAATCATTCCTTAATCCTAAAGATAGTGATTTTATGAGTGGGAGATGTTAGACGAAGCATAAGCCGGTGCCCACTTGGTCTTGGTCACTTGGACTGTTGTGAGAAGTATTCAAGAAAAATACAAAATCAATTTAAATTTTAAATTTCATATGGAATTCGCCGACATTCAAAAACTCACACGTTAAAATAATGGCGAATGCATCCGAGGATGTCTATGCCTAACTCACTATCATGGATAGTGAATCGGTTGATAGTTTATGCGGAATTAAACTAAATAAATAACATGTTTTCAACAAAAACATCTATCAGGATTATAATTGCAATTGCGGATTCGATTACTTACCTTGATATAGTAATTCGGGAATCCACAAGTTTCAACCCGCTTCACGATCCAATCCAAAGCTCCAGCGATTCAGAATAAAATAGCAACACAAATGTCTTGCCTCCTAAGGATTTATGTCACTCTCTCTTTTAGGGATTTCTCTAATAGGTTCTGATGGCCAACCCCTAGAATATAACAATTATATTTATAGGCCTTGGGAAACCCTAGAGAGAGCATGAGACATAGGATCCTTAGGATCTCAAATTCCAGCCGTAGGATTAAACTGAAGAACTCTTCTTCTAATAAAATTAGGGCTTCTACTAATTACAATCAAGTCCATCAACATATTGTAATTGACCCTGAAATTTGAGATTATTGCAAATATGCCCTTTTACATACAATTAATTCCTTCCACCAAACTATATTCCATATGAATATTAGGACTGGATTATCGTTTGGTTATCGAGGGCACATAATTCTAACATCGGTTGCGTTTGCAAACCTTAATTAGTGAAAATGTTTCGGAAATATTGTGAAAATTAAGAAGATTTGAGTTTTATTGAATTTTAAATTAAAAAAAAAAAGAGTTAAATCTTATAAGAATGAGTGAAAAAGTAAAAAAATAAATGATTTAAGTGAACTAATTGGGAAGGATAGAGTTTTTTTTTTTAGTGAACTCCTCAATTTAAGTGAAAACTTAAAAGGTTAAAATTTTGTTACAAAATTTATGTTTTCATCTAAAAAATTTTCACCATCCATTTCGCAAACAGTCGTATATATGCCACATTGGATGAGCTTAGAAAATGATTATGGATCCGCGGGTGTCATGCCACATGTGTCAAAGTCATGAATCTTCAACTTGCAGTCAACAGGAATCACAGGATCTTCCACTCTGTAGGTCGGCCTTATAAGGAGCTTTGTGTTGGCCTTGAATCTCTTCTAAACACCAATCCGCGCTCCTGTGTTCCATTCCGCCTTCCCAACCTCTCTGTTGGACGAGAAGTAACAAAGATCATGAGGGCCAGAGGTTCAAAGACAGATGAGGCAGCTAAGAGGGAAGAATCAAACAGCTCTCAGGTAGCTTTTATCTTAGCTGAACTTTTCTTCGTTGATGACTGCGTACTTACATGCACAGTGGTTGTTCCTCTGTTCAACACTACTTTCAACACTAATTTTGGATGGCAATGGTTATGTGCAAGAAATATTTTTCAATCTTATGTTTCTATGCATTTTCAATTGGTTGCAGAGCATTTACGGGATTTTATCAGATCCTGCATTATTTTCAAAATCTTGCATGCTGGTTTCTACTGACTTACAGCTTGGGTTGTATTTTATCGGGACTTTTTTGCCTGGGATTTGTTCTAGTCCTGGTGCTCATTAATCTGAACTTTTACCCTAACTAAAAAGAGGTTGAGAAGTATTTTTTTTCTTCGTTCATGGGTGCCTAATTTTTTCTTCGTTCATGAGCGCCTAATTTTTTCTTTGTTTCATGAGTGCCTACTTGCTCGAAGTGTTCTTCACGTCCATTAACACGCTTAGCGCTTAGCCCTCCCCTATTCCCCTCCAAATCTTTTTTGACAAGTATGTGTGCGTGGCGAAAAACTGATAATTAAGCACCCTTCCAGGCCGGAAAACAGAGTTAACTCTCTTTTTGAGAGAGTTTTCACGGTGGTGGAGACCCCCCGAGGGGCTAAGCGGCCTGAATAATAAGGGCTAAGGAGGCTGAGCTTTCTGCCATTTTAAAAGCTAGTGCTGATACCTCAAGAACAGACGAGGTTTATAAATTATGAGACGATGTCACGATTGCGAATTTGCGAGCCATGAGTTGCGGGGTGAGATTTGATGGGTTTTTCGCAGTGGGGGGGGGAACACGGGGCCTTGGCCCAAAAGTGAAATAGTCTTTTTTATTTTATTTTTTTTATTCTTGGCCCAGAAGTGAAATAGTCCTTGGACAGTTTTTGGTCTCTTGATTACTGCTTGCTTACAATTTTTTTTTCTTCTTGGCTGCCGCTTGCTTCCATGCAAGGGCTATAGTTCTCCCGGAAGTCTTTTCCAAATTATGAGGGGCATATTGTAAATTCAAGTTTTACTTCAAAGGTATAAAAATAAATTTGTTTACTACAAAGTCATATATACAATTCACGCATATCACACGAGCATGAAATACATTTAAGCTTTAGATTTATTTGAAAAAATCTAGACCGCTTTGAATTTCTTAGAATTTATCTTCTTTGAATAGAATCTTTTCCCAATGTTCATGTTCTAGTTCATGAGTGCCTACTTGCACAGAGTTGTCTTCAATCTACTTTTGTTTCTGTAAGTAAGATGCGATTTAATCTCGTTAGTTTGATTTTGTAATGGATTGCAGAGGATTGAGAAAATTGAGATTGTGCCAGACTCGGATGCAAGCATTGATGCAATAATTACGGCTCTTTCTCTGAGCCTAACGGGTGGTTATGAGACTTTTCCACTTCCTGTGTGAGTGGCCCAACAATTAGAGGTGGTTAACGATAGTGTAGGTGACGGTTTGGCGAAAACCATTACCGTCACTGTAATTGACGGAATCACATATTTGACACCGCTACCCCACCGCTAAGACACAATAACCTCTCTGCTGTACTGGTTACGGTACCAGTAGTACCAGGTGGCGGTTTTAGTGTTAAAACCATCACCACCGGTGAAAATGAGCACCCCTACCAACAATGTGTTCAGTAGCCACTGGGCAAGAGGCTCTAAGTATTGATGCATTCCGGATGCTATGATGAGCCCAGCTGAGAGTCCAGATGCTAATGGCACCTTGCCAGTTTCCATTGTTAACGGGCCAATTAGGAGTTCCCTAGAAGCTGGCAGGGTCTTCTAAGAATTGATGAGATTTCTGCCACTTTGAGTCCCAACGAGGAGGACTCCCAAAGATCCAGAAGCTAGGGAAGTTCCCACACGAGGTCCTCCAACTAGTCCAGATGTTGACTTCATAGAGTCCTTGGTAAATCTAGTTATTTATATCACTAAATCAATCAATCTTAGAAGTTAATTTTCTAATACGTAATATTTATTTTGACTAATAAGTCTAAAAAAACTAGGCAGAATAATATGAGGTTTCATTAATTGTGATTCAAAAACTTTCCTTTAGACTAATATTTAAAAGAGTGAAAAATTATGCTTTTTTTAGAATAAGGAGATCAATATCTTTATAAATTTGTTTGTTTTTCTAAGATCTTTTGTTCCTTGAAATATACTTCTCTAAAATATAATAGAATCTCAATTGAAGTCTTGTTATGTATAGGAAGCAATCTTAAAAATTGATTGTCTAGTACATATTATTTATTTTATCACATTTATATTTTTTAGTGCCGGGTACAGTTTTACAGTTTTCCACTTATGGTCTTAGAGGACTTTATTTTTAAAAATTGTGGACGGTATGATCTAATTAGAAATATAACTGAAGGAACAAAAGATCCTTAGAATAACAAATTATAAATTATCATGGTTATTAATTACAAGAGGATCAATCGTTTATTGAAATTTCAGATGGAAGCTATAAATATCTTCATTGACTTTTTGGCAATTGTCATTGTGTTGGTGCGTGTTTTGGTTCCCTCCAACAAACTTGTTGAATTTGCGGTGCTGGTGCTTAATTTGATCAGCTAGGTAACAATGTTAATTACATTTATGGCGATTGCAATACTAGAGTTCCAAATTCAAGTGGCCTAACAAGGTGTTCAGTAGCCCTCGGCAAGGGGCTCCAAGTATTAATGGGATTTCGGATGCTATAATGAGCCCAACTGAGAGTCCAGGTGCTGATGGCACCTTGTCAGTTTCCGTTGTTAACAGGCCAATTAGGAGTTCCCTAGAAGCTGGGGGTCTTCCAGGAATTGATGAGACTTATGCCGCTTTGAGTCCAACTAGGAGGACTCTCGAAGATCCAGAAGCTGGGGAAGTTCTTGCACGAGGTCCTCCAACTAGTCTAGATGTTGACTTCACAGAGTTCTTGGTAAGTCTAGTTATTTATATCACTAAATGAAGCAATCTTAGAAGTTAATTTTCTAATACGTAATATTTATTTTGATTAATAAGTTTGAAAAAACTAGGCAGAATAATATGAGGTTTCATTAAATGTGATTGAAAAACTTTCCGTTAGACTGATATTTAAAAGAGTGAAAAATTATATTTTTTTTTGAAATAGGAGATCATATCTTTATATACATTTGTTTGTTTTTTAAGATCATTTGTTCCTTGAAATAACAATCTTAAAAATTGATTTTTAGTACATATTATTTATTGTTATCAACATTTATATTTTTCAGTGCCAGCTAAAGTTTTACAGTTTTCCCATTTATGTCTTCAAGGATCTTATTTTTAAAAATTGTGCATGTATTATATAATTAGAAATATACCTAAAGGAACAAAAGATCCTATGAATAACAAATTATTAAATTATTAATTATTGATTACAAGAGGATCAATTGTTTACTAAAATTTCAGATAGAAGTTATAGATATCTCTCATTGGCTTTTTGACAATTGTCATGGTATTGGTGAGTGTTTTGGTTACCTCAAACAAATATGTTGAGTTTGTGGTGCTGGTACTTAATTTGATCAGCTGGGTAACAATGTGATTACATTTGTGGCGGTTGCATACACAGAGGTGTAAAGTTTCAAATTTTACTGGAATGGGGAAAGAAATGGGTGGAAACTGATTATGTCGAAATATTTGTGGCAACCGTATAGGTTGAATTCGATTATATGTAGGTGTTTGAAATATTGAGATCCAAAAACATGAATCACTGAGATAATAACGGGAGAAGACAGTAGTTGATGAAGATATTGTTGGGTCAATTGAAGTAGGCCCAGCTTTGAGATGAGGTTAGTTGGGTTCTGTTCCGGCCCAGTTTGACCTCGTATTCGAAGAGAGTTTGGCAGCAGCATTTGTAGAAGCTACAGCAGAAGAATATTAGAGGATCTTGACTAGAATTTACAATAAATAAATAGTATTTTTGGTACGGTGAAATAAATATAAAAATTAGATGATAAAGAACGGGCTGCTGTGTTGTGTTGCTGTCCTCGGGCGCTTTATTACTTAGCAAAAAAAAAAAAGTACTTGGGAGCTTTATATATATGTTATGGTGTTGAAGTCGATTTAATTCTGTGTGTTGAACTCTTTGTAAATCAATGAGTCAGGACAGCCACGATTGGTTATGACATGATCTTTATAACTATATAATATATTTTATAATAGGGTATTAGCTCTAAGGAGTTGGGGAGGAAAAAAGTTAGTACCAAAATTGAAAAAAATTAAATCCCAGTAACCGGCAGATTAATTGATCCCAAAAAAAAATTTATTAAATTCTCCTTAGTCACGCTGGTGATCTCCAGTTTCAGAGACTCGAGCAGGTGCATTTCTTTAGTCTTCTGTTCGTTTTTTTTTTTTGGCTTTTGAGCAACGCAAGCAGAGCGCCCGAGCCCCATTCATTCACAGCCATTCGCATTAATCCCAGTACCTTATCCTTAGCTTGACAGCAATTCAACTCTTACAAATAACACCATTCAAGATTTTCAAGCTTGTTTACTTGGACAAATCAGCGCCTCCAGTTACTTACCGCAAAACAACAATTCAGAGCCTTGAGTTCAGTCACCAACTTAACGCTTCACTGTCCTCCTTCCTCGTATATATTGAACTTAAAAATTGACAGCTCCAAATTTCTCACCTTTTCAAGCTGAGCTGTGAAAAAGCAGCCATGGAATGTCTGAAAGCTTCCTCCCTTCCTTCTCTTAACATCCAAACTGCACTTAAAATAACCCAATCCGGAAAACCAAAGCCCTTGAATTTTCATTTCAGTTCAATACCCTGTCATCGTTCTCATTAGCTGACAAAAAACAACCAAAATTCCAGGTTTTTAGCACCATATCATCCACTTCATCAACAGAAACCACAAACGTATCCGACACAGAGCTTGAAACTCACAGTCAAGGTGACAAATTTGATTGGTATGCACAGTGGTACCCCGTTATGCCGATCTGTGACCTGGACAAGAGGGTGCCACATGCAAAAAAAGTGATGGGTCTTGATGTGGTTGTATGGTGGGAGGAATGAGTCTGCTTGGAAAGTATTTGATGATACCTGTCCTCTCATAGGCTGGCCCCACTGTCTGAAGGGAGGATTGATCAGTGGGGCAGGTTGCAGTGTGTGTACCATGGTTGGTGTTTTAATGGTTCCGGTGACTGCAAGTTCATACCTCAAGCACCTCCTGATGGCCCTCCGGTAATAAGTCTCGAATGATTGGCAATTTGAGTTCAACATTGTGTAAATGCTTTGCATGTCTTCTATTATTTGATTAGGATTCTTGTCAAATGGGTGAAAAATTCTCATCTGTTATATTTTTAGCTAATACTAGGTCGTTGCGTGATTCTAATTTGGATTATTGCCTATGCCTCATTCCTTCATGGCACAATCAGTTGAAGTAAAGATTGGAAATAGGGTCTTTGTATTGTTAGAGTCCTAGAAATCCTTGCATTTAGAAGAGCCTGTCCTTATTTCAATGACCTTAAGGAATAACAGAAGCAAGCTTACTTCAATGAAAGCTGAACCACAACTCACACGGACAGACTCTTTCTATCCAGTTGTCTCTAGTAAGGATAAGATGTAAACATTTATATGCTCTTTCTGATGGCTAATTCTCTCCTTGTTGTCGCACTTTCTAAAATGAAAATGAAAATTGTTTCTTGATCAGATGAAAAGGATCTAATCTTTTCTGGTTAATAGTTACATTTTTTCTGCTTCATCTTTTAGAATCTCATCGCTTTGTTGAATGTTTGGGAGGCATGAAGATTCATGTAATGTACAGCTCTTATAATTTCTAGCGACAAATGTTCTAGTTCATTCTTGTGAGGAATGGCCCCCAGTTTGTACTTTCTCAAGCACTCTCTTACATTCTAGAAGTTACAGGGTATGCCAATGTTGTATTCAGCAAGCCTTCAAGTGCATATGGGGTTATGATGTAAATCTTGCATCCAATAAGCTAAAGGATCTTAAACTCAGTCTCTCCATTATTCAAAACTTCAAAAGACAGTTAATTAATTTGATTTCAACACTTATGATAAATCTGTTACTCTTAAGGACGAGGACTTTATAGTAGATCAATTACTCTAGAATTGGGTTGAGGGAAGGGAGGTTGTTTTCTGGAAAGCACTAGATAACTGAGAATCAGCTGCATGAAAGAACATCAATAGGTGTCCCTGATGATACCAATAGATCTTATCCCTCTCCCAGTATTTCTTTATTCCACTAGATTTGTAGTATTGGGATCTCAAGAACTATATTTTGCACTAAAATTAGAAATCAACAATTATGAAGCAATTATCTAGATCACTGCATTAGTTGGTGAGGAATGGAATCAATTTGGATTGTTCCACTCTATTGCCGACTGCTGCATATAAAATAAATGGATTTTTTATTCAATTGGAAATTAGTATATTGTGGATTGTTGTTTATGAAAAGTGAATTGAAGCTCTTCTTTTGTTTTTCGCAATGCGGTGCACACTCCACATTGAAATTCACTAGCAATTTGATGGTCATTAACCTTTCTGAATAAGTATGCAGGTGAATTCATTCAAGAAAGCATGTGTAGCTGTTTATCCAAGTACTGTGCAGAACGACATTGTTTGGTTTTGGCCAAACAGCGATCCTCAATACAAAGATATTCTTAGAGAAAAAAAACCCCCCTACATCCCAGAACTAGATGATCCTTCATTTACAAAATCAATGTCAAATAGAGAGATCCCTTATGGGTATGTTCTACCACTATCTTCTGACTTAAACCTGTTTTCTACTGTATTTAGAGACTTCAAATGTTAGTGATTTCTATTTTCATTTTGGCTAACATGAAAAGAAATTTTATCTTCTTGCCTGATCTAAAAAGTTTCTTCTTCCTCTAAACTGGACATAAAATATTATCTGAGAGCTATTCAAATGAATGTATCACTATGGGCATATCTGATTTTGTTTTTAGCTGTTAAATCTATTCTTTTACCTGTTTCCTCTTTAATGGCACTGATTGGTAGTATTGATTTTGCATTTTCAGTTATGAGATACTGATTGAGAATCTTATGGACCCTTCTCATGTTCCCTATGCACATTATGGAATAATGCGAACTCAACAACCCAAAAACAGATAAGTACTTTCAGATAATCCTTTTTTTCTCAGTCATAATGTCTAACTCTCTTCATTTGTAACTGAGATCAAGTTGCCTTCACAGTGAAGGCTGATAGAGAGGGAGGCAGACCGCTTGAATTGATGATTGAAAGGTTAGACATTAATGGCTTCGATGGAAATCAGGAATGGAGCAGAAACAAATTTATTCCCCCCTGTGTGTTTTATGCTTATAACTATTCTCCAGTGGATCAAGCTAATGGATCAGCATCATCTGCTGGCACCCAAGGGGTAATAAATTAGCTTCTCCTTGCATATTATTTTTCTTACCAAAAGGATGGAATAATTCATTTAATCCTTGTTTAGTTTTTTATTTGTTTTTTGTGTCCTTAGTACTTCTACTCGTGTAAATGTTGTTTAATGCAGAAAATGGCAGTGCAGCGGAAATTTGCTTTAGTTTTTATTTGTGTTCCAGTGAGCCCAGGTAATAGCAGACTCATATGGACCTTCCCAAGAAACTTTGGTGTTTGGATTGATAAAGTTTTGCCACGATGGATGTTTCATGTGGGACAAAACCTGATTCTAGATTCAGATTTGTATCTTCTTCACGTAGAGGTGACTCCCATCTTCTTTGTTGTTACAAAGTTTGCTTTCAGTCTTGATTATTAGTGTCAGAGTCACTTAAGATCACCAGATCAACCATGCTGACAGATTACGGAGAGCTTTCTACTTTCAATATAGTATGAATCCAACATGCACTAATGCCAGAAAGAAAGAAAATACACCTGCCAGGGAAATTTTTGCTTCTGCTCTTTGCTGTGTTACTGGCTAGATTTAAACACGACTTAATCCACCCCTAACATGCCCTTTACAACTTGAGCCAAAGCCAAAAGGCTGGCTAAAAATACCACCCATTTTGCTTACAAAAATAACCTCCTGGCCTTTTCTCTCAAAAATTAAAGGGGTAAATACATTTTTTACTCACGAACAACCATAAGTTTTGCATTTTGCATCCTAAACTACTACTTTTGAGACATAGCACCCTCTAATTATCAATCTTAGATACTTTGAGGAATCTGGCTAATATCAGGCTAATGAAATTATCTGGTAGATAGGATGGAATTGGTCTCTGCACTTTTTCCACTACAAAATGCTGTGAAAGGTAACTTATTTTAGTTTCCCACCAATCTAGTAGGTCTGTAGCCTTGTCTCCTGCAAGAAGAAAGGCAAATTGGCTGTGACCGCAGTTTTTATATGCATTATCACTACCACTCACGAAAACTTTGTTTTGTACTTGGCTAGTGACATCTGACTTTTGAAGTCTGTCTATAGGAGCGTAAGATAATGGACGTTGGTCCTGCCAATTGGCAGAAAGCTTGTTTTGTGCCAACAAAGTCAGATGCCCTTGTGGTTGGATTCAGAAAATGGTTAAAAAAGTATGCTGGTGGACAAGTTGATTGGAGAGGCAAGTACACTGGGGCTCTTCCCCCAACACCTCCCAAAGAACAGCTGATGGATAGGTAATTCATGTAACCTATTTCAGAAATACAATGGACTTATAGATTGGCAGCTACTTTCATTTAATTACTTTGTTTATTTTCGTTTTAAATCTTGAGAATCTTTTACAGAAATACACTGGATCTTTGCTGAAGCTAAAACCTGTTTCTTGTCACAACAACAGAAATGTAATCCTTAAGTTAACAAGATATCATGTGAAACGGTGTGGCATCAATGACAGCTTACACCTTGAAATCGTTATAATAGCTTGAGACTACTTTTCGGAGGAAACTGGAAATTATGGTTATGATTTGAGAACTTTTAGAAGATTCAAAAAGTTCCTAGTCTGATCAGTACGGGCACATTCCTCCTCGTGGGCGGTAATCCGAACTAGTTGCCTCAACTCTGAAAAACAGTTCATAGAAACTAAATTTTACAATGTTTTGCAGGTACTGGTCCCATGTGGTGAACTGCCGCAGTTGCAGTCTTGCATATAAAGGTCTCAATGTTCTTGAAGTTGTTCTCCAAGTTGTCTCTATTGCTTCAATTGCGATTCTTGCAGCAGCCAAGCAGGGTATGATGTCAGCAGCTGCTAGAACCACGATGGCTTTGTTGGCAGTGCTATGCTATGCATCTTCGAGATGGTTGGCTCACTTCATCTACAAAAATTTCCATTTCCATGACTACAATCATGGTTTTCGCTGAGATTAGTCTCAACTTTCTGTTTGGCCTTAAAATAAAAATCTTTGATAGTGTAAAATATGGCATCAGCTTAATATTTGTACAGTAAAGGTTAATGGAACTTGCCCATAATGTTCTTACAAATATACGAAGAAGCCATTTAAAATGCGAAAGGAATTTTGTTCCCATTTCATTCCTCTTTGCTCTTCTTCTTTTCTGTTTTGTTGTGTGTATGCGGTCATTTTTAGGTTTGCTTGCATAATTAAGATGTTTGCTTCACTTTTTAAACGTTCATTACTAGGAATTCTGGAAATTGGTCTTTTTATTTTTCAACAAAGACGACTAGAAAACTCACCAGCCACTGCACATAAAACCCTCAAGTCTTTCCCGATGCCTCCATTTCCTCTATGTACCGGTATTTGATAAGGCAGCGCAGAGAGTGTTCAATCATTTGGCCTAGGACTATTCAAGAAAACACTACCTCTCCCAAGCCTGCTGCTTGTAGAAACAGAGGTCACAATTCCAAACAACACTAGAATGATTAGCTATATATATCTATAGCATACCAAACACGTGATAAGACATCATCTAAACTCTACGACAACCCAACGAGATGCATTGAATAATTCAAATGTCTACGAGATGTAAGTTGTCTCAGCATTGGTGCTGCTCCGAAGAATGATCTTTTCCAGGTGGAATTGAATTATTTCGCTCCAGCATATTGATGTCAGATTGCTTTTAATCTGAACAACAGTAAACCTTTGAGTTCACTTTTGTGATTACCAGTGTCAAAAGAGAAAGGACGGAACCCTATAAACAGTTGCCACAAGAATCTCTAATCTTAAATAGTTCGCCAGAGAACTTCTATATCTTTACACTTCCTAAACATCCGATCCTGAGTCTGGTTAGATTCCAAATGGGCGAATTCCAATGCTCATTCATGGTCTGGAAGCGAAATAAGAGTCTGTCCTTCGACGCTATTTGATTTCTGTCTTTTTTTATTTTACTATTTCTACTTAGTCGTTCCATTGAAAGTTACTGTATGCTGTTATGTCAGGTTTTATTGTGATGAATAATTATTTTGAGAGAATCTTTTATATAGATTCTTTTGAATTTCCTTAACATCAGATAGATTAACCTCAACCGTATGATAATTAGAGCACAAACCAAAGCAGTAATCTGTTTATATAGTTATTCTTCATAATTTGTACTTAATGGTGTATGAAAATTAATAGAATCATAAAATGCTCAACCATGCAGTATTAGGTTATTTCTACTAATGTTTTTTCCATCATTTCTTCCAATACAACGAGACAGCTTAGTGTATTATACAAAATCTTCCCAAGACATCCAAGGAAATAACCTTTGCTGCCGAATCAATCATTCTCCAACATTAGAGTACTATAGTATAAAAAAACTATAATAGAAATGTAAAAAATGAAATATGCAAAAAACTCGCTTGCATTAAGTAGTGAAAATCGATCTACCTCTTTCCAATATTACTGAAGTGTAACTCTTGCAATCAATGAATCGTTGCTTGATTAGATAGAATAAACCCGAAAAATAAAATTATCAGACATAAAGGGCATCTCTAGTCTTTTAAACGAGCATCAATGCAAGCTCTACTGCGCACTGGTCTTGTCAGGGCGCACGTTCTGTCTCGTCAACATTGAACCACTGTGGTTTTTATTTTCTTTCATTTTTCGTCTACAGGCCTTAGCAGCATGTGCAATGATGCCAATCGCGAACTCCATATCCATCTAATAACAGACACTCGCCGTCTCCTATCTGATCGACCATAAAGAGACGAAGCTCAGAGGGAATTAACGCCCTTATCGGCAACGCTTACCACATAAAATCGTTGCACCGAAACGCTACGCTTGCACCCACTGAACTTGTCAAGTTCTCATTGGTCTTTCTCTGACCCATAGTCCAAAGTTTCCAGAAACACCCTCTCTTCTCTGGCCTATAAAAAGCGAAAATCGATTAGACCAATTGTTGGTTTGAAAGTTGTCCAAGTTTCATCTTTTGCTTTGAAGCTTCTCAATTGTCTCGCATACAAACTAAGTTTATTGAACACTGTTTTATTTGTGTGTATACTCTATCCTGCAATAACTCACCTATGGCGGCCGTCCAGAAGGGCGGTACCGGAACCAATACGTTCCCACTGAAATTTAAGATTAATCTTGGTTCTTTATTGGATAGAACCGGTTTCGCATCACAGTGAGACTTTTGTGTCAGAATTCTTTCTTGGGGACCGGTAGTCATTTACGACGCATGCTAACCAATCATTATTGATGATTCCCATAAAAGCATTGCTTTCTTAGCCACTTCTCGCTCGACCTAAACATTATATGACAAAAGTTTTTATGTCATTCTTATTCTATAATATGTAATAATAAATATCTTTAATTACTACTTATCTAAAATACGCATATAGAACAGAGGACGCGATAGGATCGATAAGTTTATCTTAATTTCAAGAAACTTTCTGCATTCTTACAAGAAAATCTGTTAAACAAAATTGCAATAATTCCCGGTATATGGTTGAATATATTTTCCACACTTTGGCATACTCCAGGTATAAGCATACAACATTTCTAACTATCCACCACACACCAACGACAAAACCAAAAAGAGTTGTTTAGCTTTATCCATGCCAAATGATCAAAGCCCTGTCAGCCTTCTCTTCAACACGCTCAGCCGATATTGCTACAGGAGACGATAGTTATGACAGCTGACCACAGCTTCTTTAGCTTAGGCGTTCATGGGCCGTATGATCTATTGAATACGGATCTGCGGGTGTCAATCTGTCAGAGCCTGAATATCAGGCATTGCAGCATCTAGCGAAGACTGCTCCACCCCTAAACAACATTTTTTTTCCTTATATACTTTTCATATTTTTACTTTATTGACGAGTAACTTCTTACCTAAAATAGAGCTCACTTTTTTTGGTGTGTTTTATATCTTATCATCTCTAAGAGTGGAATGAGACTTTTTATTTACACTCTAAAAAAACATTCAAGTCCACAGAATTATTAATCTTCCATCAAACTCAGACTTCTTGCCTCGGTTCGCTTCTTTTGTTTGTCGAGAACTTATAGTCACAGAATCAGTCTTTCAATGCAGACCATATGACATATACATGATTTCGAAGTTAGTTTCCCTACCTACTTCACCACACAGCTTCACAGCCATATGCGTATGCTGAGCACTTAGTTGAAACTTCTCCCAGATTGAATTACTCGGACACTTCGTTCCAAAACCCTTTACTCGGTTTCAAAACGTAGCTTCGCACACCCAAGCTAAAACCTTCACACTTTCCCATGACTGGAGCCTCCACTTCTTTGTCAACTTCTTCAATCACATAATACTCACCGCTCTCTCTTCATTCCTTATTTTATAAATCAACTCTCTCTCTCTCTCTTAACTCTCTCGTTCACAGATCAAAAAAACAAACTACAACCACATGCTTCTTTGACTTCTATCCACAACCACGTGACGCCTCTAACTAATAGACACGCTCGTTGCCATTCTATCTCTCTCTCTTGATTATGATAAATAAGAATATACCAAACAATGTTAGATAAAAATATTGTCAAAAAATCCTAATCGGCCGGAACTTGCAAATGGTCCAGTATGCAGGGCCAACGTCATGACTGCGCAGACCCTCACAATCCAAGACACAACCAGAGAAAAATCCACTTAGAAAATCCAACGATTACAGCCATCTGGTTCGTATTTGTCTTATTATATTGACCTGATTTAGCTGTGTCTGTAGCCTTGAGTAGCTTACCTACTACTCGCCCCACTCATGTCCAGCCATTTAAGCAAGTTCCGTTATCGCGTGTTCTTCGACAAGGGCCTGCACATGAGGGGTCTCTTCCAGTGTACGATTTATAACCTCAGTGGAATCCATGGAAATCATAGGAATCCATTGATGCAACGCTAGAAAATATAGCAAACTGTTGAGAAGAGAAAGCAAAATAGATTAAAATATTGAGAATTATCTGATCAGATAGATATTGGACTTGCAAGAGGACCAATTAGTCCTGGCCCATCCAATCTATCTGCACCTATCATTGCCAAAAGGCATATACCCCCACAACATCTCATGCTACAATTTTGATCTTCTCATTCTATTGCACAGCATGATAAACATAAGAATATTATATCCACACCCTATGTTGAAATTGAACAAAATGATGAAAAAGCAATTCTATCATTCCTTTTTCTATCCTCACAAAAACGCACATATCAATCTAACTTAGAGCAAATATGCAACTATAAACTCCTACAGCGCGCACACCTCTGTTATTCCCCACAAGACATTAAGTGTTAGCACCTTGCGCACGGTGAACAACTAATCCCCATTCTAAACACTGCAGCCTATCAGTTACCCCCATGTCCATCAGCCCTGGCCCAGGTCAGATCTTCAAATCAGATACATCTGTATTAACTCGATGATGAATTCCGTTGCCTACTATCAAGAGAAAAGTCTTATCCTTGTTGTCTTCGACTGCAAGGATACAGTTAAGTGATTCATTGTAGGTTTATAGTACACATTTTGTTACGTCCGTCCGTATCCTAAAGATCACCTTATCACCTAGTTCTTACGGATCGACAGGCATACCCATTGAGCTATCTACCAATTATCGAAGACTTAATTCTTTTAGCGAACTGCACACAGAATCATGAAAGTCATCGGAGTAGTTAGATTCTATCTTAGGATTACGAACGTGCCTACAGTCTAATCCAAACAACCTTCTTGATTTTCAGCATCACGCAATACTTCCTAATTCTTTTGCATCCATTATGCGATTTAAACACGCCGAATAGTCTTATGAAAAGAAAGTATCTGTGTTACCTATTATTACCTACACCAGCGCTCTATCAACCTGCTGTCTCCACTCGGATTGAGTAATCCTGTTTCACTACTCATCTTCCCGAGTCGTTCTCATAATATGAAAGCTAACACAATGACTGCCCATTTTCATTAGAGAAACCTTAAACAACCATTCATTATTTGTAGCCAGAATTATCTATTACATCGCTATTTTCACTGTATTGAAAAACTTATTATTCCTTTATACTGAGAGAAAACTGCCCTTGTATTTATAAGATGAATATAGAAATAATAACTTCACTTCTGTCAACAATGTCCTGATTTACCAAATCATGTCTATAGACATATCTTTATTACTTCGCACTATGAATTGTAATTGTAATCATGCTATCACGAATCCCATGTACTCAAGAAACCGGATGAATATATGATTCCTTCTACTGTCTCTGTGGCACTCATAACCACTTCCCACACGCGCAATATAGTGTTGTACACAGTGTATCAGCGCTAGCCTCCAACATGATCTGTGTCCTATATCCAATACCTCTTATATTCTCGCGTTCTCACCTCTCTCTCTGGCATAAACCGTTTTCAATTATCCGACTCTAGCGAATCTCGTCATATTTCATATCTATTTATTTATTTTCTGGCAACCAAGTTAGCACCTATATTCTCTGGATACTGAGGGAAATAGTCAGAGCCGCGCAGTCTCGGTCTCTTCCCGTTCTACTAAAACTTAATGATTGGTCATTCCGTCTTAATATAATTGTATATAAGTCCACACCGCTCTCGTTACAAAATTGTTTTTTTGTGGTATTTTTCCTCCTCAGCTTGTAAATAAAGGCAAGTGGTTAAAATTGTCCACTTTTTGATTGTAGAAATTTAAACATGTAGTTATAAATCTTCTATAATTGGTGAATCTCTTGCGCTTAGGCTCAGTTATTATTAAGAGGGAGGGAATTCTCCCTGCCAATTTAAGGGTTGTGTGACGAAACGAAGCTATAAGAACACACTATTCTAGTTCAAATAGTCCTCTAGAACTTCACACTCATACCAATCTTACAATCAGTCACATGCACTCTTCAGATGAAGCTTAGTCTTCCGATCACTGAACGTATACGCGTTGCTTTCTCTGTTGCCAAGAGATACACATACCTGACTTAAAACTTTTCGGAGCTACTGATAAATGAGACCTAGTCTTTCTAAAGACCCCTTTTACATGACACACAACAAATGAGTACTCAGTGCTGAACTACTCCATAAAGTTGAGATCAGACATTCAAAATCCACTTCACCTCTTTTCTCTAGAAAGCCGAACGCAACGTACTACTATGCAAAATTTACATCTATGACGTTTTCTAACCTTATGAGTGCTCCGTGTAGATGGGAATAAAATGATACTCACCTGTATGATGAGCCAATAAACATGAGCACTACTTCCATCTGAAAAATACAGCAGAAAATGAGACAAATTAACATTTATATACACTGACACATATCTTTGCTAATGTTCCACCCCTAATGTTTAAAGTATTAATAGGTAAAATATCTTGAGCGATTAGAATAGCGAAGCATAACATAGCATGAATCTCCATTATCCTGTCGCTTTGACATCCAATTGAAACGTATAGCACACCCATATGCAGTAAAAAAAGTGTATAATCTTTAGAATGCCTTCCAAAGTACACTATCTTCAATCTATACCCATCACAGCAGAGTAGCCTCCCACTCCGATGCTCCAAACGCAAATCTGTAGAAATGCTCGGAACTACCGGTTCTACTTCTTACTTGCCAACAGACTATTCATGAAAAGAAAGAAGATACTAATTGGATTAGATGTGTTCTTTATTGGTGAGTATGCAATATAACACTCACCATTCGCCGTCATCACCTGTCAGGCTGTTTCAGACCTTGTATAAGTTAGCAATATATTTATGTTGTACATTCAAAGCAGCCCACGTGATCTATCTCAGGGTTCCTCGTATGGAATGTAACTATCTAACATCCTACTTTCTGCATCCTTTCATCTCCCCATACTATAGCTTTTATCGAGTAGAAGACGCGCATATCCCATCGATCAACTCTATATAGTAACATATACCTTCACAAATATATATCATAATATAATCCAAATTAAGTATCACCTCAATACCAGTGTCGTCAAAACGTATAATGGACCAAATATACATAGTTGGAAGCAAAGTTACTAAAGGCACGCTAATATAAAAGATAAGAGAACTGAAGGCAGTTTACCGGACCAAATACGTTGGTACACTGCTACTGCATATTATAGGTATGTTCTTACTTTCAGTGAGGCCAAGAAGATGTCGATCTTCCATCTGTTCATCATGGGAGAGATTTTGATTTTCTTTATATCCGCCAATTTGCACTTTACATACTCTCTAACCAAAAACGGACTAATATTAGGGCTGCAATGGATTATTGACGCGAAAAGAGCTGTGTTTCTAGGAGCATAACTTATATATTAAGATATCCAACTAGTCTTCTTTATGAGACCGATCTTGACAAAATACAAATTGCGTTATCAAGTGAATCAAACGAAAAAATTGTCTGGAGATAAGTCGAGGATGTGACTCTGAGCCTCTCGCGTTCCTTGTGTAGTATAGCAAGGTAGTTATTAACATGAAAGAGTCTTATCTTTTATTCTCTTCTCATGTGTAGCACAAGGAGCAATAGCTCCTTTTTTCTTATCCTAAATTAACACGAGTTCTAAAGAATTTTGTATGTCCATATCGATGCGATAGGGATCAATATTCTGGTATCTTATCAGAAAATATTATTGAGAAGTCAAGAGATATCATGCTAGGCTGAGAATGAGAATAAACAGGAGGAACACCAGAGAAAGCTCTAAGTTTTTTCATCACTTAGATACACTATATTATCCTTAGCCGGTAACTTCGACTTTACAGCCTTGCGAGAGCGAGCAACGCTCTGAATCTTCGGCGTTTCAGCTCTGCTATTGCTAAAGCTTATCATTTTCTTTAGTCTATCCAAGCTATCATTTCCAATATTCTTTAATAAACCTATCCACAACCTTGCCGCCCTCTTCATGCTCGACTGCGTGAAATCGCCGTGATTTCATGCATCTCTACAATAATACTCGAAAAACATGATATAGCATGCGTAATTCATCTGTATGAGCTTCAAGCACTCCAAAAATCATTAAGATGCCTCTCCACTGCTACCTAGTCTAAGACACTATCAGTACTGCTTATTCTAGCCCATAATAACTGCGGAAACATAGCAGTGCAGCAAATGAGTTGATAGCATTCGAGGACTACATTGGAATCCATGGGCACTAATGATGGTTATAGAGCAGGCGTTTCTATACCAGCATCTCTCAACAATAAATGAAACTGCTACCAATACCTATGCCAGCCTTATTTCTTTTGCTTCCCTGACGAATGTCCTTTTTTTTTTAACTCTAACTTCTCCCAAACTACTTTGACGGCAGTAGCTGCATGATAGCTTGCGTTGAAATGCGTTCTAAAAGCATAGCTTCTGGCACATGGTCTTACCCTTGAACAGTATGCTGGGGACCTTAACCTTCCGAAGAAGCTTCTTACTTGTTCGGAGGCATCTCAGGAAGTAGCTGAACAAAATAACTTAAGAAACGAGGCAAGCTCATTTGTTCTGCTTTTATTGGTGTCTATCTTGTGCTAGATGTGCTCCTTGGTAACATTCTTTTCTATTTTTGTAGGTCGTACACTTACAGCGATTGTTAATCTAGTAGGCTTATCTCGAGACATTAACATTACCATTCTGTTCTCTTATCGCACCACACCTACTAGGGGTCCTTATGTACTCAGATTGTGCTTGAAGTGAAATTACCGAAATTTGAAGTTGGGCTTATATCCCTCCCAATCAACCTATACGTTTCTTGTTTGGCTGTTCGACAATTCGACCGAGTGCACCGAAA
>CM025849.1:35924679-36128021 GCA_003952965.2 Morella rubra
AGGAAACCAAGCGCATGATAGTGACGTTATTGAATGCTTCTCTGATATCAACCTCTCAGAACTGGTTACTAAATTGAAACTCATAATCGAAGTTCAGAACTTTTCAGCAGACAAAAAGGATTCACTATATATAACAGCTCTTTTCACAAAGGTGTTAAAAAAACAAGCATGGAGAAGCTTGAGAAAACTCAAAACTTGGCATGATCAAAGTAAACGACATACTCCAGACATTGATTTACCTATGTACATCTTTTATTTTATTCTTTAAATTAACATGAACCTCAACACACTGAGTTTGGCAGAATTCAGGGTCAACATAGTTGCCCAGATAAGGAAATCAAAGAAGTTTGACTTACACTCTATCTTTATTCTGGGGAAAATAACTACATGACCTTAAATTAAAATTGTGTATTTGTCATGTGGTTTAGAAACAAAAAAAGTAGTAGTGTTCAGGTGTGGAGTGCTGTAAAAAGACTTGGGGTTTAAAATTGATGAATTTTGCTAATTACTAGATGAGCGAAATTAGCATTGCATACAGCATCACTTGTGTACATCAACAGAGGAAGTTAATTTTTCAACTTTTTCCCCTGTTTTGGTACAGCCAAAACTTTTAGACAAAAAACCAACAAGGTATGGGAACCCAAAAGGCTAAACCAAGAATTCCAGTATAGTACGAGAGTGGCACATCGGTATGTTGAATCTTAAACAGAGCATCAGTTCAGTAGTAGGGACTATATTCTTCCACCTTGGTATCCCCAAACCAAGGCACCTTTCCTCTTGCAAACTCTATTGGTATCCATTTTGCTATGAGCCCTTCCACCGCAAAAAAGGCTGGTGTTACGACCATCTTTCCCAGCACGTTTTCCTCACGATATGAAGTCGACACAACTGCTTATCTATCTCGATCCAAATTCGTGGAGACAGTCGTCAGAATTGTGTGCGTTCTGGTTGCACACAGCAACATACTAGTATATACCAGCAGCATAAGAAGAAAAGGGAGATAACGTGACGAGCTATAAGGTAGAGATTCACTACCATATTCTCTTACTCATAATTCATAACGATCACAGAGTGTATGAGGATAAGTTCAATAGTCCGGATGAGTCACTTGAACGTTCGACCAGACGTCCTGCGAGTATTTTATATTAGAGCGAGAATGACTCAGGGTAAATTCCATAGTATTCATATGCTCGGATGAATATGTCTCACGGAGACCACGCATCTCATAAGAACATAGATAGATATTAATTTTACGAAGTTTGTTTGCTTAAGTGAATGATTATAATGTGCAATGCAATCAAAATAACAATTATAGAATTTAATTATTTTGTCACAATCATATATCCTCTCATCTCACCTCTGATATATTTTCCCTCCTGGCGCGTGCCAGATAATTGATATTTCCGATATGATAATATGTAGTATGATGAACTTCCTGCACTCGAATTAAGTTAGTTGTTTGATCTGTTTCGATTTTAATATTAAGTCCAATTCTTGCCCAATATCACAATATAAACCCAAAAAATTCAATAATAAACTCTTATAAATGACGAGAGTATTATGTCAAAGGATAATCAGCTTATTAGCAATGGAAATTCAGCGCCGGCTCACTTACACTCGAAGTACAAAATATTACATCTGTGAATTACCTCTGGTAACGAACCACCAAGATATGTATTTTACACCAAACACTACGGACACGAGAGTTCCTTTTGTTTGCGTCATTATTTTTCCTTTCTGTGCTCTTATCGTGTGTGTTTGTGCTCCACACATAGCAAAAGGAACACGGGAGAGGATGAGTGCGAGTTATAATCAGAAATCTTTTCCGATACCTTGCTAGACATCTCTGATCAAACTGAAATTTGGCCAGTTAGAGACTCTACTATTCCAAATCTCTCGCCTAATTCGATATAAGTATAATTAGTAACCAATTTTCGTTCTCCCTAAACACACAAGTCATCGAGAAGAACCAAGTTTGGCTATGACTGCTTTCGCGTAAACAGCATAATAAGCTTCATGAGGTGAAATTGTGCGTCCCCTCGATCTCCACTCTCTATAGCTCGATAACGTGTCCCTAGAGTGCAACCAAAATGTTGACTGGCCGAGTTGTTGACGGCATATGTGTGGACCTGTACATTTTAAGGAGTCAACGGATCAAGAGTGTGTGGTTTAATTTCAATTGGACCTAATAAACACAAGAGTTCTTCGACTCTTCTTCTACCGAATTCTCTCTGCTGCTATACATATCAGCACTTATTTGACTTTATTGGCACTCCTTTGCAATTGGAAAGAATCGCCCGAGAGATGGAGAGGGAGTGAGTATATTTTCTCTGGTCGACTTCTTTTCACCCGAATGCCAGAAAGGAGCGGCCAATTGGTGAGGAGCTCTCTCGTTGTTTCCTTGGCCGTTCGCATACTTTAAGCGAACAGAAAGAGAAAGGAATTACGGACTCAAATCAAGTGTTTTTCTTGACGCCGTTATGAGGTGTTAACAGCAAAATTAAGAATCATATCCGACAGAGATGGTTAAGGATGATGAGAAAGAGAACTATAAAATTTTTTGTGAAAAAGAAAGTGAAGGGAGGGAAGAGTCGTTCAAACCGTGTTGCTTGGCAAGAAAATAGAGGAGCTCAGTAGCCTCACATTATATAAGCCTAAAGCGAGGCGACCATGTAGACTCGCGAGAAAGTAACTTTTCCAGGGATAATATTAGTGATCCGCATAGAGACCGATAGCAGACATGAGAGGCTAAGAGAAAAACAATTCACATTAGTATATTGAAAAGTGAGCTGGGCACTACGAGTTTTATATTCAGCACTCTCACTGGTAGAGTGCTGGGAAAAAATCCGGGCCGATCCTGACGGAAATCCTGCCTCCCGGTGGCCAATTCGGCACGTGGTCGCGGCCTTCGGAGGCAATCCGTTCCCCACGCAGAGCGCCTCTCAGGATAGCGCACACCTTATCAGATCACGCGGTGCGCTAGAGACCGAGACTATCTCTTCATGCGCACAAAACCCGAACCATGGTTGGACGGATTTTAGTGTTCTTCTCAGTGGGCCTGTTGTGCAACTATATCACACATATCTTTCTTGCGTGCGGTGCAGCGTTCTTGCTACAAATACTTCATTGGATAGGACTTGTCTTTCTTCTGGATAGGTTCTTGTCTCTCTATGGCTCTGGTCATCGTCACGCTTGGGATCGCGACAAGAGTTGGCTATGGGCCAGACGTCGACCATCCAGAAATTTTGCAATCTCTCGCACTCCGCATTTGAGGGTAACTAGAGAGTGCCATCATTTCCTTATAACAATATTGCGTTGGCCATGGCGTTTGTCTAGTGCATTCCGATGAAAAGTTGCTTGGTGGCGCAGGGACATATGGAGGCTGACGTCAAGAGCACGAGAATGGATCGACCGGCTTTCAGAAGAGACAGAAATGAGAATGAGTGATCGGAGGAGGAGAGACGTGGATGTTTGATATGAGGATTGAATTAGAGAAGATGGACTATATCATCGCTAGAGATATCTCGTGTAGAGAAATAATCGTCGCGGTAGCAGTAGCTGGGAGCACAGGAGATACAAATACGTGAGAAACACACTATGTGGCAGCCGAGTATATCCTAGTGTATACTAGCCCGGGATAGGGGAGGGATCTTTGGTCTGTCTAACTGGACATGTTCAGGCATTATGTGACTCTTAGATTTACAGACGTGGAGAGCGTGTTTGTGTCATTATGAAGTAGCTTTTATTCCTCGGCCGAGGAGAAGGAAAACTGCCGTATATCTCAGAAGCTATAAACAATCCGACGCATCGGGATTCCCCTCTTAGAGCTTCATCGATCCAGCCTCAGCCAATCTGATTAAATTCTTGTTACTTCACTGTAGTGTATGGAAAGAGTAATGTTCATAGGTCATGAGAAGAGAGAGAGTTTGTTGTGTCTTACACGTCCTCAGATTTAACGAGAGAAAAGCTTGACACAGGAGGATATTAGAAAAGATATTCAAGAAACATGGCGCATATAATACTACAAAAAATTCCTAAAGAAACTGTGCTATTTCATGTCTTCTAAGGTATCTCGAGCCATCACGTCTTCCCGTGAAAAATAAATGTGATTACTAAGAGAAACCTATGTTGTGTGGTTGGCTTTGTGAATAGGGAAGTGCAAGATAAACGGAAGAGAAAGATCTGGTAATTTAACGTGGAATGAACCCATTTCTTAACCAAAATGGGTCGTGCTCTGAGAATTCATGGACCTCTACGAATAAGAGTGAGAAGTGTGAGTCGCTAGCTCGATCTCGGAGGTAGATGCTTAAAGCCCGAAAAAAGGAATGTTTTGACAATGCAATTAGAACAGTTATATCTCTCCTTTCCTTTCCCGTTTGACCTACCCGGGAATGGATGTATATAGTAGATTAGCTAACAGATAAAGTCAGTAAGCTCTGAGTCCGTTTGACCTAGTAAGTGTGTAATTGTTTCGGCTGATGAGTATACTTATGTGATAGAGCTTATATTTAGTATCAGCCATTAATAAGTAGGAGGCCTTCAGGGGTAAATTGTTGATATTCAATTATGTCAACTGTTTCAGCGATAAGTTGTATGAACCTTTTACTTTCAGATATCTGGCGAAGCACGAGCGTATGAATTCCACTTTCTGCCATGTCAACATAGTTTTTTTTTTTTTTTTTTTTCATATACTCCGAAAATAATGTGAGGCTTGGCAGAGTGGTAATTTTTTAAATTCTTCATTTATATTTACAGGGGAAAATATTATTTTCATCCTATGAACTTCAGTAGTTTACACTTTTTATGCCATACCACACTATCGTTTTTATTAGTCGTATTTAGTGAGAACAATATTTACTCACCCTCATTAATCTTAACACTCCTATAATGAAGACACATTAGCTACTTCTTCTACATTTATGAGTGTTGTTTTAAGTACTCAAGTATACAAATAAACATAGGTATCCAATCAAATTGAATCTACCTTTGACCACGTCTTGAATATAATATTTTAGAAACCTAAGTTTTGTTGTTACTAATTAAAATAAAATTTCAAGAGGCGTCCAAAATACTTAGATGGTCTTGTTGGTTTCAAAAACACGGAGTGCACAGTGAATCAATCACAGTAAAAAAAAATTCTCTCAGATCTAAGTAGATGTGGTGAATATGAGTGCATTATATGTTAAAAAGTGAACTCATTTAGTAGAAATCAACTTAAGCTTACACTCTGTTAAATATTAAAATAGATTTCAGAAGGGGAAATGGACTCTCGATTTGCGTAATTAATACTTAAAACATATAGAGTGCAATGTTCTACTGAGAACACCTCTCACACTGCTGTTCTAGAACGTCTCAGAGCAGGTAGGAAAGAATATGGGTAGGTATTTCGATTTTCTATATAGTAAAAATCGGTAGGATTTTCTGGAACTAAGTGATTCCATGTGAATTATTTTATGCCTACTATTTAAATATTTATAAAGTTTTTGAGATCACAAGTGGTTTAAGTGAAAGAGTTTTTTTTAAATAGAAAATATTCCGTGTAAATTTTTATATGTACAGTTTAGATTAATAATATCGGCTTAATAGAGGCTAATTTAATATTTGAGGTAAGTATTTTATTGTTAAATCATATAGAAAGTTTGAGAAAGTTTAGCGCGCTTGAAATTTAATAGTAGTAGACGAAGAAGCCATTTATCGTATATAGTTTTTTTTAACAAAAAAGTTGTAATAATTATAGAGATTCCTTACTGAGAGAGTATAAAGATTTTCATCGCCGAATGTATTAAATGTAATTTACTACTGATAAATATAATTTAGTAATTCTATGTAATAATTTTAAAAAGCGGTTAAAGTTAGCCGTCCATAATTTTTCACCCATTTATAAATTTATCATCCTAAGCCAGTTTTAGATAAATAACATCTATTACAATTTTTAGAAAATAGTCATTCATATGTAAATTTAATCAACAAAATTTTAGGAAATCTTTATACTCCCTTCATGCTGAACCTCATGCTGACTACTTTTTTGCATAGAAGTAATTAGGATCATATACAGATAAGTCTTTGATATCTCACCGATCAACAATATAGTTAATTATTTGCCTTTTGGACACCCTAATTATAAAGTGCAATATTGTGCCGGCTGAGCTGCAAAAATTTTTCTGTGTACTCTATCGCTCCATGTCGTACTCTCTACTTATACCTCCGACATTGCGTTTTCAAATCTAACCTCTTTATCTATTATCTAAAACAAAAACGTCAGATATCATTTGGAACACGGCAAACCTTCACTACACAAATGCGCACAAATAGAGAGAGATATTGTGATGAAAGATGACAGTTGTATATAAAATAAAGTAATTTGCTGGCGAGAGTACGGTAAAAGAGCATGTCTTTATATTAATTGAGTTAGTAATTAGTGCAATAGATAGAGAATCTTTTTTACAACTTAATAATATATATACTTCTATAGTACTCTGATTACGTGATAATAAGTTATTATTTACGTATGAAGATCTTCCATGATAATACTTTCTTACTAACCAGTTATTTTAAACCACCCTCAAGATTTTTACACATTCCTAACACCGACCCAATTACACCAAAGTGACAGAAGTGCTCAATTTATCAATTCGTTGGAGACTAATCATATTGTGCAGGTTTTCTAGCATGTCTGGTCCGTCTTATATAGGGAGGCGGAACTCTCGTAAGGATAAAAGTACTATAGCTCTATCACAATCATGCAATCTCAGTAGTATTTTAGTTTGGTGAGACAACACTAAATCTAGCATGCCCAGACTCTGTCTTGAGTAATAGAATTGGCCATGACCTTTTATTTAACCAATAATGTTAAACACAGTCTAAGGTTTGTCACTCATGATATGTATATATGATACAAGTTAAATATGTAGTATAAAAAATTATAATATTACACTAAATTTTTAAAAAACTATATATACATAAGCACAGATATTTTTACAATAAACTCTAACCATACATTGAAATAAGTTCCTAATACTACAAATTTATCATAATAACATTATATTAGTATTCTAACAATATATTATTGTTCATCTTCCCACAGTTTTTATATTCTTTACCATATGAGTGATTCAGTGATTAACTTTTTTTTTAAATTAAACTATTACTCATCTATAGAACATATTGACTATTCTAATAATTTTAGCAGCTCCAATAGAAAAATGAAATTATCTTTTAAAAAAAATTCAACCAATTGTTTCTAAAAAAAAAAAAAACCATATATTTATAATAATGATTCAATATACAATAGATATCTACTAATATACTTTACAGAGATTATTTTTAATAAAAACCAAAAATTCCTTGCGCGTTGGAAATATAAGTGTAGTAACCCGAATGTTTATAAATTAAATATTATTAGACTCTCTTAGCGTGAACATTGTTGTGCTAAATAACCAAAATAGTGCATTATGCCACCAATGATTGCCTAAATTAGAGCTCGCGCGTAGATTTGAAGAACCACAAAATGGGGGATTTAGTTACCTAAGTTAGTTTCCTCCTATCTGAGATTTTTATACATTAACCATAATAATTATAAGAGTTTATCGCATGTTGCTTCAAGGATCTTCCCAATATTAATAGGTGTTGCCACACACCGATCACACAGGTTGCTTCTCCCACGTGCCCAATTGCGGTTGTGAACTCTATATCTATATTAGATTCGCTAAAAAGTAAATTGCGACGAAAATCGGAAAACATAGCTACTACGTTAATTCTTGTTTTTGAGTGCCCGATAGAGGAAACTTGGGTTCACTGACCTCTAGATAATGCTTCAGCTGCTCTTGATTTTCCTATTTCACTTTTTCTAGCCCCAAATGGCGCAGATACTCCATTACTGCGGAGCAAGTTATAGCCGTGGCCCTAGTACGGCCTCCAAAAATATAGTGAGTGAATAAAATTCGTACTATAATATTTGATACCTAATTATTGGCTATATATGCCGCATCAGCATAAATCTCAATATTGAGTCTGCTTTTATACTGATGCTCAGTTATGAACCTCGCATTTGGTAAAGTTATGTACTTAACCATCTCTTATCCCTGTGTACCGTCTTATTTATAGTCATTGATTCACTAGCGATTGTTCTCCTTCAAGAGAGTGAGAGTGCTGAGTGTTCAGCCACATGTCCTCATCTCTCAGGCTATTTTCTATCTCTGATACCATCTACATAACTCTCTCTATGTATCACAGTTCCATCTCCGAATATTTTAAACACCGAATCATTATTTACAAGAAATCGTGTGTTAAGGGCAATAGGACTCTCCGAGCGAACCAAATATATCCAATAATCGAGCAATGGGTATGAGCTTTTAGTCTATATATTATGTATATAGCGCAGCATAATAATGAAAGGGTATTAGCGAAATACAATAAATTGGAGTGATTACAAAAAAAACTTTCGTGTTTAGACTAAAATATTTAAAAAAGATGGAAGGTTGCAACACGAGGAAGGGAATCCTATGTCGTTTTCCTCTCTTCGCAACTAGTGCAAAAGTATGCTCAGCACTATCTCTTATGAATGGTACTCTTTGGATTTTAGTTATTTCTACAGGCATCTTTGTCTCCATTGAAACGAGGTGTAAACTTCTCTAAGAGTAGATAAGAATCTGAGAATCTCAATTTGAGAGTTGTTCGTATATAGTATTGCGAGCCAAAATTCTTTATCAGACATTGGATCTGCTCTACGATACCCATAATTTACTCTCTAAGGTTATCACATTTATATTTTTTAGTGCCGGGTACAGTTTTACAATTTTCCACTTATGGTCTTAGAGGACTTTATTTTTAAAAATTGTGGACGGTATGATCTAATTAGAAATATAACTGAAGGAACAAAAGATCCTTAGAATAACAAATTATAAATTATCATGGTTATTAATTACAAGAGGATCAATCGTTTATTGAAATTTCAGATGGAAGCTATAAATATCTTCATTGGCTTTTTGGCAATTGTCATGAGTTGGTGAGTGTGGCCTTTCAAACCTTTTTGGAGTTTGCAGTGCTGGTGCTTAATTTGATCAGCTAGGTAACAATGTTAATTACATTTATTAATTTGCAATATAGCAACAATGAGAGTGGGCAATGTCAGCTAACAAGGTGTTCAGTAGCCCCTCGGCAAGGGGCTCCAAGTATTAATGGGATTTCGGATGCTATAAACGAACTGAAGGTCTATGATGTTGGCACCTTGCCTTTGCCAGTTTCCGTTGTTAACAGGCCAAATAGGAGTTCCCTAGAAGCTGGCTGTGGTCTTCCAGGAAATTGATTGAGACTTATCGCTTTGAGTCCAACTAGGAGGACTCTCGAAGATCCAGAAGCTGGGGAAGTTCTTGCACGAGGTCCTCCAACTTGTCACGACACAAGAGATTTTTGGTAAGTCTAGTTATTTATATCACTAAATGAAGCAATCTTAGAAGTTAATTTTCTAATACGTAATATTTATTTTGATTAATAAGTTTGAAAAAACTAGGCAGAATAATATGAGGTTTCATTAAATGTGATTGAAAAACTTTCCGTTAGACTGATATTTAAAAGAGTGAAAAATTATGCTTTTTTTTTAGAATAGGAGATCATATCTTTATACATTTGTTTGTTTTTTTAAGATCATTTGTTCCTTGAAATAACAATCTTAAAAATTGATTTTTTAGTACATATTATTTATTGTTATCACATTTATATTTTCAGTGCCAGCTAAAGTTTTACAGTTTTCCCATTTATGGTCTTCAAGGATCTTATTTTTAAAAATTGTGCATGGTATTATATAATTAGAAATATACCTAAAGGAACAAAAGATCCTATGAATAACAAATTATAAATTATTAGATTATTGATTACAAGAGGATCAATTGTTTACTAAAATTTCAGATAGAAGTTATAGATATCTTCATTGGCTTTTTGACAATTGTCATGGTATTGGTGAGTGTTTTGGTTACCTCAAACAAATATGTTGAGTTTGTGGTGCTGGTACTTAATTTGATCAGCTGGGTAACAATGTTGATTACATTTGTGGCGGTTGCGATACACAGAGGTGTAAGTTTCCAATTTTACTGAATGGGGAAAGAAATGGGTGGAAACTTGATTATGTCGAAATATTTGTGGCAACCAGGTTGAATTCGATATTATATGTAGGTGTTTGAAATATTGAGATCCAAAAACATGAATCATTGAGATAATAACGGGAGAAGACAGTAGTTGATGAAGATATTGTTGGGTCAATTGAAGTAGGCCCAGCTTTGAGGATGAGGTTAGTTGGGTGTTCTGTTCCGGCCAGAGTTTGACCTCGTATTCGAAGAGAGTTTGGCAGCAATTTGTAGAAGCTACAGCAGAAGAATATTAGAGGATCTTGACTAGAATTTACAATAAATAAATAGTATTTTTGGTACGGTGAAATAAATATAAAAATTAGATGATAAAGAACGGGCTGCTGTGTTGTGTTGCTGTCCTCGGGCGCTTTATTACTTAGCAAAAAAAAAAGTACTGGGAGCTTTATATATATGTTATGGTGTTGAAGTCGATTTAATTCTGTGTGTTGAACTCTTTGTAAATCAATGAGTCAGGACAGCCAGCTACGATTGGTTATGACATGATCTTTATTAACTATATAAATATATTTTATAATAGGGTATTAGCTCTAAGGAGTTGGGGAGGAAAAAAGTTCGTACCAAAATTGAAAAAAATTAAATCCCAGTAACCGGCAGATTAATTGATCCCAAAAAAAAATTTATTAAATTCTCCTTAGTCACGCTGGTGATCTCCAGTTTCAGAGACTCGAGCAGGTGCATTTCTTTAGTCTTCTGTTCGTTTTTTTTTTTTTGGCTTTTGAGCAACGCAAGCAGAGCGCCCGAGCCCCATTCATTCACAGCCATTCGCATTAATCCCAGTACCTTATCCTTAGCTTGACAGCAATTCAACTCTTACAAATAACACCATTCAAGATTTTCAAGCTTGTTTACTTGGACAAATCAGCGCCTCCAGTTACTTACCGCAAAACAACAATTCAGAGCCTTGAGTTCAGTCACCAACTTAACGCTTCACTGTCCTCCTTCCTCGTATATATTGAACTTAAAAATTGACAGCTCCAAATTTCTCACCTTTTCAAGCTGAGCTGTGAAAGAAGCAGCCATGGAATGTCTGAAAGCTTCCTCCCTTCCTTCTCTTAACATCCAAACTGCACTTAAAATAACCCAATCCGGAAAACCAAAGCCCTTGAATTTTCATTTCAGTTCAATACCCTGTTCATCGTTCTCATTAGCTGACAAAAAACAACCAAAATTCCAGGTTTTTAGCACCATATCATCCACTTCATCAACAGAAACCACAAACGTATCCGACACAGAGCTTGAAACTCACAGTCAAGGTGACAAATTTGATTGGTATGCACAGTGGTACCCCGTTATGCCGATCTGTGACCTGGACAAGAGGGTGCCACATGCAAAAAAAGTGATGGGTCTTGATGTGGTTGTATGGTGGGATAGGAATGAGTCTGCTTGGAAAGTATTTGATGATACCTGTCCTCATAGGCTGGCCCCACTGTCTGAAGGGAGGATTGATCAGTGGGGCAGGTTGCAGTGTGTGTACCATGGTTGGTGTTTTAATGGTTCTGGTGACTGCAAGTTCATACCTCAAGCACCTCCTGATGGCCCTCCGGTAATAAGTCTCGAATGATTGGCAATTTGAGTTCAACATTGTGTAAATGCTTTGCATGTCTTCTATTATTTGATTAGGATTCTTGTCAAATGGGTGGAAAAATTCTCATCTGTTATATTTTTAGCTAATACTAGGTCGTTGCGTGATTCTAATTTGGATTATTGCCTATGCCTCATTTCCTTCATGGCACAATCAGTTGAAGTAAAGATTGGAAATAGGGTCTTTGTATTGTTAGAGTCCTAGAAATCCTTGCATTTAGAAGAGCCTGTCCTTATTTCAATGACCTTAAGGAATAACAGAAGCAAGCTTACTTCAATGAAAGCTGAACCACAACTCACACGGACAGACTCTTTCTATCCAGTTGTCTCTAGTAAGGATAAGATGTAAACATTTATATGCTCTTTCTGATGGCTAATTCTCTTCCTTGTTGTCGCACTTTCTAAAATGAAAATGAAAATTGTTTCTTGATCAGATGAAAAGGATCTAATCTTTTCTGGTTAATAGTTACATTTTTTCTGCTTCATCTTTTAGAATCTCATCGCTTTGTTGAATGTTTGGGAGGCATGAAGATTCATGTAATGTACAGCTCTTATAATTTCTAGCGACAAATGTTCTAGTTCATTCTTGTGAGGAATGGCCCCCAGTTTGTACTTTCTCAAGCACTCTCTTACATTCTAGAAGTTACAGGGTATGCCAATGTTGTATTCAGCAAGCCTTCAAGTGCATATGGGGTTATGATGTAAATCTTGCATCCAATAAGCTAAAGGATCTTAAACTCAGTCTCTCCATTATTCAAAACTTCAAAAGACAGTTAATTAATTTGATTTCAACACTTATGATAAATCTGTTACTCTTAAGGACGAGGACTTTATAGTAGATCAATTACTCTAGAATTGGGTTGAGGGAAGGGAGGTTGTTTTCTGGAAAGCACTAGATAACTGAGAATCAGCTGCATGAAAGAACATCAATAGGTGTCCCTGATGATACCAATAGATCTTATCCCTCTCCCAGTATTTCTTTATTCCACTAGATTTGTAGTATTGGGATCTCAAGACCTATATTTTGCGCTAAAATTAGAAATCAACAATTATGAAGCAATTATCTAGATCACTGCATTAGTTGGTGAGGAATGGAGTCAATTTGGATTGTTCCACTCTATTGCCGGCTGCTGCATATAAAATAAATGAATTTTTTATTCAATTGGAAATTAGTATATTGTGGATTGTTGTTTATGAAAAGTGAATTGAAGCTCTTCTTTTGTTTTTCGCAATGCGGTGCACACTCCACATTGAAATTCACTAGCAATTTGATCGTCATTAACCTTTCTGAATAAGTATGCAGGTGAATTCATTCAAGAAAGCATGTGTAGCTGTTTATCCAAGTACTGTGCAGAACGACATTGTTTGGTTTTGGCCAAACAGCGATCCTCAATACAAAGATATTCTTAGAGAAAAAAAACCCCCCTACATCCCAGAACTAGATGATCCTTCATTTACAAAATCAATGTCAAATAGAGAGATCCCTTATGGGTATGTTCTACCACTATCTTCTGACTTAAACCTGTTTTCTACTGTATTTAGAGACTTCAAATGTTAGTGATTTCTATTTTCATTTTGGCTAACATGAAAAGAAATTTTATCTTCTTGCCTGATCTAAAAAGTTTCTTCTTCCTCTAAACTGGACATAAAATATTATCTGAGAGCTATTCAAATGAATGTATCACTATGGGCATATCTGATTTTGTTTTTAGCTGTTACATGTATTCTTTTACCTGTTTCCTCTTTAATGGCACTGATTGGTAGTATTGATTTTGCATTTTCAGTTATGAGATACTGATTGAGAATCTTATGGACCCTTCTCATGTTCCCTATGCACATTATGGAATAATGCGAACTCAACAACCCAAAAACAGATAAGTACTTTCAGATAATCCTTTTTTTCTCAGTCATAATGTCTAACTCTCTTCATTTGTAACTGAGATCAAGTTGCCTTCACAGTGAAGGCTGATAGAGAGGGAGGCAGACCGCTTGAATTGATGATTGAAAGGTTAGACATTAATGGCTTCGATGGAAATCAGGAATGGAGCAGAAACAAATTTATTCCCCCCTGTGTGTTTTATGCTTATAACTATTCTCCAGTGGATCAAGCTAATGGATCAGCATCATCTGCTGGCACCCAAGGGGTAATAAATTAGCTTCTCCTTGCATATTATTTTTCTTACCAAAAGGATGGAATAATTCATTTAATCCTTGTTTAGTTTTTTATTTGTTTTTTGTGTCCTTAGTACTTCTACTCGTGTAAATGTTGTTTAATGCAGAAAATGGCAGTGCAGCGGAAATTTGCTTTAGTTTTTATTTGTGTTCCAGTGAGCCCAGGTAATAGCAGACTCATATGGACCTTCCCAAGAAACTTTGGTGTTTGGATTGATAAAGTTTTGCCACGATGGATGTTTCATGTGGGACAAAACCTGATTCTAGATTCAGATTTGTATCTTCTTCACGTAGAGGTGACTCCCATCTTCTTTGTTGTTACAAAGTTTGCTTTCAGTCTTGATTATTAGTGTCAGAGTCACTTAAGATCACCAGATCAACCATGCTGACAGATTACGGAGAGCTTTCTACTTTCAATATAGTATGAATCCAACATGCACTAATGCCAGAAAGAAAGAAAATACACCTGCCAGGGAAATTTTTGCTTCTGCTCTTTGCTGTGTTACTGGCTAGATTTAAACACGACATAATCCACCCCTAACATGCCCTTTACAACTTGAGCCAAAGCCAAAAGGCTGGCTAAAAATACCACCCATTTTGCTTACAAAAATAACCTCCTGGCCTTTTCTCTCAAAAATTAAAGGGGTAAATACATTTTTTACTCACGAACAACCATAAGTTTTGCATTTTGCATCCTAAACTACTACTTTTGAGACATAGCACCCTCTAATTATCAATCTTAGATACTTTGAGGAATCTGGCTAATATCAGGCTAATGAAATTATCTGGTAGATAGGATGGAATTGGTCTCTGCACTTTTTCCACTACAAAATGCTGTGAAAGGTAACTTATTTTAGTTTCCCACCAATCTAGTAGGTCTGTAGCCTTGTCTCCTGCAAGAAGAAAGGCAAATTGGCTGTGACCGCAGTTCTTTATATGCATTATCACTACCACTCACGAAAACTTTGTTTTGTACTTGGCTAGTGACATCTGACTTTTGAAGTCTGTCTATAGGAGCGTAAGATAATGGACGTTGGTCCTGCCAATTGGCAGAAAGCTTGTTTTGTGCCAACAAAGTCAGATGCCCTTGTGGTTGGATTCAGAAAATGGTTAAAAAAGTATGCTGGTGGACAAGTTGATTGGAGAGGCAAGTACACTGGGGCTCTTCCCCCAACACCTCCCAAAGAACAGCTGATGGATAGGTAATTCATGTAACCTATTTCAGAAATACAATGGACTTATAGATTGGCAGCTACTTTCATTTAATTACTTTGTTTATTTTCGTTTTAAATCTTGAGAATCTTTTACAGAAATACACTGGATCTTTGCTGAAGCTAAAACCTGTTTCTTGTCACAACAACAGAAATGTAATCCTTAAGTTAACAAGATATCATGTGAAACGGTGTGGCATCAATGACAGCTTACACCTTGAAATCGTTATAATAGCTTGAGACTACTTTTCGGAGGAAACTGGAAATTATGGTTATGATTTGAGAACTTTTAGAAGATTCAAAAAGTTCCTAGTCTGATCAGTACGGGCACATTCCTCCTCGTGGGCGGTAATCCGAACTAGTTGCCTCAACTCTGAAAAACAGTTCATAGAAACTAAATTTTACAATGTTTTGCAGGTACTGGTCCCATGTGGTGAACTGCCGCAGTTGCAGTCTTGCATATAAAGGTCTCAATGTTCTTGAAGTTGTTCTCCAAGTTGTCTCTATTGCTTCAATTGCGATTCTTGCAGCAGCCAAGCAGGGTATGATGTCAGCAGCTGCTAGAACCACGATGGCTTTGTTGGCAGTGCTATGCTATGCATCTTCGAGATGGTTGGCTCACTTCATCTACAAAAATTTCCATTTCCATGACTACAATCATGGTTTTCGCTAAGATTAGTCTCAACTTTCTGTTTGGCCTTAACATACAATCTTTGATAGTGTAAAATATGGCATCAGCTTAATATTTGTACAGTAAAGGTTAATGGAACTTGCCCATAATGTTCTTACAAATATACGAAGAAGCCATTTAAAATGCGAAAGGAATTTTGTTCCCATTTCATTCCTCTTTGCTCTTCTTCTTTTCTGTTTTGTTGTGTGTATGCGGTCATTTTTAGGTTTGCTTGCATAATTAAGATGTTTGCTTCACTTTTTAAACGTTCATTACTAGGAATTCTGGAAATTGGTCTTTTTATTTTTCAACAAAGACGACTAGAAAACTCACCAGCCACTGCACATAAAACCCTCAAGTCTTTCCCGATGCCTCCATTTCCTCTATGTACCGGTATTTGATAAGGCAGCGCAGAGAGTGTTCAATCATTTGGCCTAGGACTATTCAAGAAAACACTACCTCCCCTGCTGCTGTAGAGGCCATAAAATAGAATGTGTACAAAGCACAAGCACCAAAACCTTACAGACAAGCAGAGTGCATTAAGAATTCAAATGCTACGAGTAGTTGTCTGCAGAGGGGGGCGTCGTGATTCAAATGGCATGCCATGCTCGTTTTGGACTAGGGCGACTCCCTTTTTTCTTTCTTTTTTTTTCTAAGTTGTTGGTCCCTTAGGTGTTGTTCGGTTAGTGTGTATTTGAGAATTTTTTATGTTTTGAAAATTTTTAAATGATGTTAATTTTATTGATATGCGTGTGTAGTTGTTTTTAAGTGATGTTAAAAAATATGTTCAGTTTATGTATTCTCAGGATTAAAAAATCTTAAGAATGCAAAAAACCGAACATTTTCTTAGAGTAAACAAAAAAACATAATAGAAATGTAAAATTAAATAGCAAGAAACTGTTTGATGTTTTAATCCTCCTTGATGTATACTCTTCAATCAATGAATCGTTTGCTTAGGATAACCCAAAAAAAAAAAATGGCATAAAGGGATTTTCTGGAAACACTCGAATGGAGCTCTCTGCCACTGGTTCGGGCACGTTTCTGCTGGTAACTTTGACCCTGTTGTGTTTTTTTTTTCTTTCTTTCTTTCTTAGCAGCATGCAATGATGCAATCCAATCATCCCACTACAGACATCTGCCTCCTCTGTCACTAAAGACAGCAGAGGGAATTAAGCTTTTCGAAGTTACACTAACGTGGCACCGAAAGCTACTGCACCCACTGAAGTTGTCAAGTTGCTTTGGGTCTTTCTCACCAAGTCATTGAAAACCTCTTTGCTCCTGGCTATAAGAGGAAAATATTGACATTGTTGGTTTGAAGTTGTCAAGTTGCTTTGGGTCTTGCTCGCCAAGTTATTGAAACTGTTTTTTTTTTGTTCTTATCTGAAGAACTCACTATGGCGTCAGGAAGGGCGGGTACCGGAACCAATAGTTCCCACTGAAATTTAATATTTGGTTCATTTATTGGAATAGAACCGGTTTCCATAAGTGAGCTTTTTTTGTCAGATTTTTTTGGGCCCTTACTGGTTCAAAATGCTTTTTAGACATTTTCGACCAAAATTTTGGACAAATTTTTTATTATTCATTATAAATTAATAATAAAATTACTACGTTCTAAAATTATAGAAGGAATTAATGAATTTCTAATTTCGGTTTTGATTTAAAAAAATTGTAAAAAATGCATTCCGGTATTGGTTGAAATTTTTGTCCACCTTTGGAGGTAAGATAAGATTTTTAAAACAAAAAGAAAATCCAAATAGAGTTGGTTCTTTATGAAATGATCGAGCCTGGCACTTCTCAAAGGTCAGCCGAGTTGCAGGAGCGAAGTTTGCTGCTGCAAGCTTTTTAGCTTGGGTTTCTTGCCGTATGATTATGGTGTCAACGTGTTGAAACAGATAGCACTGCGAAGACTGCCAGGAACATCTTGATTGAAAACCTTACAGTCATTTTGTTTGGTGTTATCTTATTATCCATGGAGACGTATTCTTACACACGTCAAGAAGAATATTAATCTTCCATGAAATCAGACTTTTGCCTCGGGTGGTCATGTCGACATGTCAAAGTCTTCAATGCAGACCATATGCATTAAATTTCGAATTTAGTTTCCCTACCTACCTTCACCACACGCGGTATGACGAGATGAATATTGACACTTCGTAAACCCTTTACTCGGTTTCCAAAACGTAGCTTCGCACCCAAGCTAAAAGCTTCACCTTTATGACTGGAGCATTTGAATCGTTCAACAAAATGACATTATTTATAAAACTCCCCTAACTTTGTTAAATAAAAACAACACTGTTGTTTGTGTAGGACAGTACGCTCTAACTGGGGTCCACATCTCTCTCTCTGAATTATACCAAACAATTTAGATAGAAAATTGTTAAAAATTCCTGATCCGAATTGCAGGTCCAGTATGTCAGGCCAACGTGCACCTGCGCAAGACTAATCAAAACAAAGAACACCTTAGAAATCCGATGCTAGCATCTGTTGCTATTAGTGTGTTTGTAAGCTTGAGTAGCTTCCTATTATGCCCATCATGTCCAGCATTTCAGTCGGTGTTGTTTGGCGGGCCTGCACATGAGGGGTCTCTTCCAGTGTACGATTTATAACCTCAGTGGAATCCATGGAAATCATAGGAATCCATTGATGCAACGCTAGAAAATATAGCAAACTGTTGAGAAGAGAAAGCAAAATAGATTAAAATATTGAGAATTATCTGATCAGATAGATATTGGACTTGCAAGAGGACCAATTAGTCCTGGCAATTATCTGCATTCAGTGCTCAAAGGGCATATACCCACAACATTGTACAATTTTGATTTTCTATTGCACAAGATGAATGAACAAAAATTATATACACCCTTTTGAAAATTGAAAGAATGAAAAAGAATTCCTATTCTTTTCTATTCACATAAAAGAATAGATCAATCTACTTAGAAATAATTGATTAATCTAGGAATCTGTTTTCCCTCAAAATAAGTTAGCACTTGCAGGGACTGATATCCCTCTAACCAGTGGGGAGGACTGTGGTCTCGAATGGTGATTGATTCGTTGCGAGAAAGTTCCTTTCTCGAGTGCAGGCGTGGTTGGTGGTGCTTCTCCACCAACACTTGCTGGTGTCGACACCCTTGGGCTCATCCCTTTCGAGAGACGAGGAGACAAATAGGATTTAGAACGGGCAGCACTTCTTGGAGACAAGTCCAGTTGCTCCAAAGCTTGGACACGGAGCTTTGAGGGATAGTCCTTTACACAGCCAATGCGGGGTCCAGCTCCAGTCGTCCATTTGAAAGACAACTGCTTCCCTAATTGATATGAATTCATTCCTTTATGTGAATTAATCCTTTTGAGAATGGACTCTTGAGGAATGAATTCTACTTCACTCTCTTCAGGCTGTTCACTAGACAAGTTCTCGCTTGGAACCATGCAATCCTGTTCAGAAGGGAATGATTCTTCTGCTGTTTCATAACCATCCACCGGATATTGTACAGGTAAGCTCTCACAACTTGGTCCAACATCTCTATTTTCGCTGTCTAACCTCTCATAGAATCCGTTCATATTTGGTATTTCAAGGTTAGCCAATTTCTCATTGAGAGAATGCAACCGGCTTGATCTGGGCAGTTCTAATGTAGTGGCAGTTTCTTCTTCTATTAAAGCACTCTGCTCTTGAATCACGCCTTCGGCATTGACGTCTTCAGTCTCTGAGCCACTCAACTTTTGAGTCAAGTCCTCTTCAGATGAGCTTCTACGATGAATACTGCTTCTCTGCTTGCCAAGAGACACATCGTCCTCATCAACTGGACTCATCTGAACATCAGTGAGATCAACATTGTTCTCTTTGAGGAAGGAGACGAAGTCCTTAAAATTTTCTTCTGTAGGCCGATAATGACCACTGTGAGGCCAAACTGCCTGATGAAAAGTAGCAGAAATCATTATTACAAAACTGTGCCGATAATGAAAACTAGGGTGGAAAGGAAGAAACTACTCTTTACTATGAACTGTAATGCAGTAGGTGGTACCTTTAGGATGCCTTTCTCAATAACTAATCTCCCAGCAGCAGATGTAGCTCCTCCCGCCAAGAAGCTAGAATGCTGGAAACTACCTTTCTTCTTCTTGCCAACATACAAGGAGGTAGATGTGCTTAGGACAAAAATCCACTTAGCATCCTTGGCTTCTCCAGTGGTGTCAAGCAGCTCCCCTGATTGCTTGTAGAAGAACTTTCCATCCTCCACAACAACTTCATAGGCCAACCTTTCCATCTATAGCATATTAAAAGATAAAAAAAAATAAAAATAAGTATCACTTAACGTGCCAAAAACAAAATGAGATAAAGGAAGATAAAATAAAGAACTGAAGGCTTACCGGACCCAAATACTTGATACACTGCTGCTGAAGTTTTGATCGAGGGCATTTCTCGACAAGATTTATTTCCTTCCCTTCTCCTATATCCAACCTGCATTACCAAAACCGGAGTACTTATATTAAAATCCAAACTTTTGACATCTGGAATCAAATTCTTAGAAGGAAACAAACAAAAAATTGTTGAGAAAATATTACCAGTAGAAGAAGGGTTCTTTACTCTGAGAATGAAGCCATTTATCATAGTAAAGGTGTAAGTTATGTCCATATCGATGTCGTGGATCAATCTGTTTTAGAAAAATAGAAAGAAAAATCAGTAAGGCTGAGGATGAGGAATAAACAGAGGAAACAGAGAAAGTCTTAAGTCTAAATATTTTATCTAGGGTAATTGACTTACAGCCTCAAGCCAGTGTTGTAAAGCAAGTTTTTGAGCTTTGTCATTCTTTGATAAACCTTTCCCAACCTTGGCCGCTCTGGTTCTTGCTCTGGACCATCGTGAAATGGCAGTTTCATGCTTCTCAATATCGAAAAATGATATAGAGCTTCTCTTGAGTTCAGCAAAATCTAAGAGCTTCCACCTATAGTTAAGACATATAGTTGCATTAGCATAAAATGGGAACACATCAGAATGTTGTACAAGAGGACACTGTCGGGGCATGTTAGCAGGTTTATACCAGCTCTTCTCAACTAGAACTGCACAATCTGCCAGCTTTCTTCTGGTCCGAAAGCTTTTGTACACTTTTTGCAACTTTACGGCGGCCACGTGCTTGGGATTGGTGGGATCCAATATTGGCAATGACTGGATCGTCACCACATGACCATCTGAAGTTGGGGCTTGATTATCCATCACTTCGTTTTGTTGGCTGTTCGACTTCACAGGCACAATATTTTCTTTGTCTACTGAAGGAGCCTTGACCGGGACCATTTTCTCCAATTCTATACTTTTAAAGCTCACAGATGCTTCTATTGTCATCTTTCCAGAACCTAAAGATTTAGAGATGGTGGGTTCTGAATCTTGACTCTTGAAACTGACGGATCGAACTGGGGTTTTCACTCCATTGTCCCCAAAGCTGATGGACTTCACGATAATAGATTCTAAGACATTTTCCATATCACTGTATTTAGCAAATGGGCAGGAAAAAGAAGTCCCCATTTGACAGGGGCAGGTTTTTCAGCAGTAATAAACTCAAATTCCTGCAAGACAAAACAAATGCATAGAGGTGAGTGGACGTGAATTGATCATATATGGCAAACATATCACAGAAAGTATTAGAGCAAGCTGTTTCGATATAAACCGCGAATCTTTTCCATTTCAGAAACCAGAGCAAACTTTAAAACTAGACTATCAAAATATTCTTTAGATCAACAAAAACTACGGAAATGATAACCAATGACCGCAAACGTGTACCAAACAAATGGGTTTAAAAGTAATGGACTGAAACGGGAAAAAGCCAAGAAACTCCCACTCTATCTTAATGGCACTTTTGATATGGTAGAACTATCAATGATTGATAAAACTATGGATGCCAAGCAAGCCATTGTCTTTCGATCCAAACAATAAGCAGTTTATCTGCCCCTTAGGGAAGACCATGGATCTGAAAAACAAAGGAACCAAAAAATACTTTTCAAGCCAATAACCTCGCTCTCATTCACAATAAAGAAAAAAAATACTCTACATGATCTGACTATATCTTCCAAAACCCTTCGCTGAAAACCCATTTCTGAAGGGAAGAAATCTGAAGAAAGGAGACACTTATACCATGTTATCAAGATCCAATTCCACGAACCCAGTACACGCATTTCATTCGAATAGCATAAGAACGACTACTAATGCAGAGATATAAACGAAAACCATTCTGTAGGTCGCCTCTATACTCTAGGAAACAGACACAAGAAGAAAAACATGCAAAACAGAACAATATAAAAGCAAAGAACTTTAGAACTAAAAGATACTACGAGGCTGTACCTTCAATTAAGGATCAGTCAGTGAACCAACAAATGTTTGTAATAATGGAAAAGAATTCCGAATATGATGGGTGGGTGAGGATTTTATTTGGGATTCGTTTCTCTTTTATCTCTCTCGTTCTGTACAACGCTTGCACTTTCAAAGCTGAAACTTGAAGTTGCTAACCTCGGCCGCTGATGCGTTTATATAGTATGCAGAACAGAGAGAGAGAGACAGACACGGTCTTTTTTCCTTTTTCTTTTTTTTTTCTTTTCTATTTTGAACCGAGAGCTGATTTGAGTTTCCAACCACGTGGGGAGGACTAATTGAAGGACGTAATTTGGAAGCCCACAACCATATTTACCATTTTTCTAACTTCCTATATGCAAAATAAAACTCTCTTTTCACCTGTTTCTTTTCCTCTTTTGTTTTCCAAAAAAAAAAAAACCCTCTGTTTTTCAGGTTCTCTCTTCTTCTTTTTTTTTTTTTCTTTTTTTTTTTTTAAATTTTTCCTTGTGATCGACGAATCGTGTGAGTTCTAAGCTTGGCAAGATTTGACTTCAGATTAAGGTCAATTTTTATTTCTATTACAAAAGGAAAAAAAGGAAAAGACTCGGATTGTGCAGTAATGTGAAATGGGCAATTTGATGTAAGCTCTGTGCTATTTACTTGTTCTCTTCAGTTTCCAGCAGAGTGAGAGGAATTTATACACAATTTTCTTCGAAATTCTCTTACTCTTGAAAAAGTCAGTTCCCCACAGGAAGTCATAGCTATTTAAAAAACAAAAAGTGTGATTTGACTTATTCATAATCGCCAGCGCTGATGTCATCTGGTAATTCCCCTGCCTTCACTTGGAATTTCCAAGCAGTGACGCAACTTGGCTCCCAAGCCTTTAATTTGGACAAATCCCCGGTCACGTAGTCTTACCTAAGATATAACGTATTGGGTTATAAAACTTGTTGGGGAGATTCATTTGAGGAAGATAATTAGTAGGAAATCAGTCGGATTAGATCATTGATGATGTAGAGGCACAAGTGGGGCTCTTTTGGATGGACATGAGTTGGTTGAACTTAATACAAACATTTGAGAAAGTGAAAGGTCTGGCTGATGGCCTTTGAACCTTCCATGTATTCTTCTAGTATGACCCACAAGTTGACTTGAATATCCCACAATAAGGGTTGATTATGGGTTAACAACGGCAAAAAAAGTCCTTTGAAAGTCTAAAGGTTGTCTCAAGTTTAATAAGCACAGACCTATAAAGAACCATTCTAAGCTTGTGGTGACACTTAAATGCCAAGATATGATCTGTCCAAGCCAATATTTATATGCATTAATGCTATATCTGTCTGATTCAAGAAGGATTGTGCATGTATGTTGGGGGTGTGTATAATTTGCATTGTATTTATTTTATAGGATTGTGCATGTATGTTGGGGTGTGTATAATTTGCACTGCCTTTTAAATTTATGCCCCACTAAGGTTCCAATTATATGGTGATGTGTATCATTTAGAACTTTCTGTTAGGCACAAAGATACATAGATGAGGATGATATACTTTTAATTGGTTAAATGAATAGTATAATCACTTCCAAAAGGTAATATGAATTTTAGGTAGGGCAGCTTGATGCTTTGATTTTTTATATCTCTGGGCAGAGTGCCATTAGTAAATCTGAGAGAGTGCTGAGGCAGGTGCTTTCTAGCTCTTTCTTTCGGTCTCTGTGAATTTCTTTTTTCTTTTCTTCTTGTGTATCTATTTTCTTTTGCTTTTGCTTGTGAGAAAACCTCTTTCTCTTTCATTTAATATTTTCTTCCTTCAATTATAGGATCCAAAAAAATAGAGAAAAAGTACTCTTAATATCTACCTATCTATCAATGGAAACTATTTTTTCAACCAGAGGATACATGCATGGAGAAGGTTCTCCCCAAAATAAAAAGGTCTAAAATATTCAACAAGAAAAAAAAATGACCAGCTACTTTTAAGTGTCTATTTTACACTTTGAAGCCCTTTTATCGATAAAGTGAGAGCAGCCAGTAGGGTTTTTGAATTTGATTGATCACCATATTTCAATCATCACCGAAATGATCTTATTCAGACAGCTTCATGCCCATTTGCATATAAAAAATTACTGTAAAATGTCGGAAAGTAGTATACAGCAAAAGCACATAATAAACTAAAGAGTTTATGCCCTAATCCCACTGAACTTTTTGACATTAACAACTGACAAATCCTTTTTATCTCTCTCGATCTCCACGAAAGATCTGGAATCCAAGAATCGAAACAGGCTGATCTAGAACCCAGAAAAATGACCTGTACAGTGAATAAACAATCCTTCGTAAAGAACTTTTGCCAACGTGGTCCATAAATGAGCCAGTCCAGGAAGAATCCTCGTTCCCAGAGCAGTTGCTTTGTTTGAACCGCACACGTCAACCACAGCACAGCTCTCTCTCTCTCTCTCTCTCTCTCTCTCTCTCAATGGTTCCCTCTTCATAATTTTAGTCGACTCCAGAGGAATAAAATATGCCTGAAAATCAGAAGAAATCGCACCATAATCGTCACCTCCAACTGTCATTTCAGATCTCCATGCAAAACCAGATGGGTACTTAGCACCGTACCACGAATTTCCCACGTGTCAACTGGGTCTTTAACCACGTGGTCCTGCCTGGTATTTCTGATACAAAACATACCTAACAGTTCGACAAGCAAATCCCCCTTGCCAGTCTCCTCTAACCACATTACGGGGCTAACTGCGTTTTACAAAAATATTCTAAATTGCAATAAATACAAAAATATTCTAACACTAAATATTAAAATATTAAAAAATTATATGAATATCATTAACACAAATTTTAACAATTTTTTACACAAATTTCAGTATATTTTTTTTAAAAAATTATATTAATTTTTTTTTTTTTTTTTTTTTTTTTTAACTTTTTTACAATTCAATAAAAAGTAAATATCTTTAAAAATTTTGACTAATTTTTACAAAAAAAAAACCTATAAAATTTTAATTTACATAAATATTCATAATTCTATAAAAAAAAATTCTAAAAAATCTTATAATTTTTTATAAAGTGAACATCCCATTAATTTTACTTACAAGTTATAAGGAACTCAAACGACGCGTTCGATGATATCTCATTCACCGCCACCCACAGGGAATATCATGATCTTAAGTTATTTATTATATTCTGAGATGATATCTCTATAGGGTATCTCACTTTCCTACCAATTTTGATTGCATTGTGTGCACTGCAGAAGTTTGTCAAAGTGCTGAACGCGCATCAGTGGGAATTGCGCACCACACATTCTTTGTTGGAGTTCTTAGTCAGCTCCAATTAAATAAAAAGGTGGAGAGTTTGAAGAATAAATGCACTCAAACCGGCCAATCTGATATGCCTGCCTTATTTTTCAAACTGGTACACCAGAAAAAAGAAGGTAAGAGATCAAAAACTTGGACGTTGGATACGTAAACCAAACACAAAACACATTAGAATTTTTCCAAAAAACGAGTTCTTGGGCAAAAAATGCAGATTTCAAAGCGGTATTGGTTCATGGTCTCAGGTTATCTTCTGTACTTTTTCAAAGGGAAAAAAAGAGATGAATTAATTGACGTGCCAAAGCCCATGACTTTGATTTGAAATTGCTGTGCGTGTTTTAGAAGGTTCATTTATTTTCCAACCAGAACCATTTTTAACGTTCTGTTCTTTCCTCTTATCTCTTTTTTTTTGGTTCAAGTGGGGGTGGGGTTGGTGAGGACTTAGTAGCAGAGGGTGTCGTATAAGGGATAAAAGAATCAAACTCCCAAGAAAGTTCAGTAACCGGCACGACCACCATGGCTGGAGAGCAGTACACTGGCTCATTAAATAAATACCAGAGACAGCTGGTGGTGCGTGTCTAGATGTGAGCTCTCATTTACTGCGAAATCTCTCGGAAACACACACGAAAACGCGTTTATATCTTATATGAATTAAGCGGCACCGCCGGGTCTGTGCGTGAGTCTGTATGGATTTGTATTGTAGTACTGTAACAGACTCGAACTTGCTGGGTAGTCCCGACTAGTTTTGTGCTGCACGAAATATGCATATAGTAGTGAGTAAAAGTCAGCTGCATGTGCTGCAGGCGCCATTCTTTCCACACTCTTTTCTTTTATGGTGTTTTTTAGTGCACAAAGTCAGCGTTGATTATCTTGACGTTTGCTGGATTTTGCTCGTCTTTTTGTAATGCCATATGAGCCCCAATATCCCACTTTGCAGATAGACGTCAACTCTTCTTTTTTGTTCTTTTTGTATTACAGTAATTGTCTCCATCTGATCTTTCTTAGGGCCGGTTGTGAGGAGAGAGGGTCAGAGGAGGGAGATTTAGGGTAAGAAAAATGTTTGAAGTATTTTTGGTAGAATCCCATGCTCGAACTCACAAAATTGGAAGTTTATTCCATTTACGAAATACAGTAAAAGTTATCAATATATACAAAACTGTATTCAAAATTGCTGATACATTATGTTAAAATACGATATCTATGGCAAACTTCTACATGTTCTTTTTCTCACCCTTGAACTATAGAAGAACTACGCTTTATCTTCTCTTAGATAGTGTTTGCAAACTCATAATATTGGGAAAAAAAAATTTATCTATCCAAAATTTTTGAATGCAAACATAATTAATTTTTGATTAAGAAAATAATAAAAAGAACTTTTAAATTATTGCTCTCTCCCAATCAAATTATCTCTTTCTATTACAATAAACATAAAAAAATTCACTCAAATCATCTCAAATTATCTTCACTTTTTCGCCCACTTCCATACAATTTTATTTTTTTACTATTTTTTCTCAAAATCCAATAAAATTCTAATCTACCTCAAATTTCATAACATTCTCAAAATTTCTAAAAAAATTATCAGTTTAGCAAACACTATCTTAGATAGCGGTGGAGGCCATCTAGGTTATCTAAATCGCTCAAGTAATTGAGGACTTCTTACCTACTCCTTATCCATCTAATACTTCCTTCTATCTATTAAATTAAAAAGAAAAGAATCTGGATTGGTTTCAACTTCATGATCCTAATATCACAATATGACAAATTTGAATTGTTCATATCACAAATTATTTAACAAGAGTTATTTTAGATTGGAAAAATCATATTTTATAGTATTAAATATGTGAATCTCGAACATTAATCGGATCTTCTTCTTCTTCTTTTTTTTTCTTTTAATTATGGATTCTATATTGATTTTTAAATATAAATTTGAACCAAAATTTCTTCTTTTTTTTCAAAGTATAAGTCAAAAGATAGAATTTGCTTTGAAAACAATGAAATTCGTAAACATATCAACTCGTTTAGGAAAGAAAATTGAGGTTTGGGAAGGTCAAGCATTGCCCACGAGTTTCAACTGAGGTGAGCAGATGTGGGGAGACTGACAATGGCCCACAAAAAAGGGTATCTTTCCAGCCTGGAATGGCCCACAGAACCAGCACCTCCACCGTCCATTTTGCTCCCCCAAATGGGACGGACGGTAGTTGGAGTTATTACCTAGCTAATGTGGGGTCCACGTGATGATCCCCGAAAATAACTGTACACAAAAATATTCCAGCTTATCTACAAGCGCGGCAGTCGGTTTGGGTGTTAACGTCGGCTGTTTGACTTTGATCCCACATCGGGTCTTTTGCATCGAGTTTTCCCAATGAATTTAAGGAAGAATCTCCCCCACTCCCACCCACTTGTTATTCATTTGTTTATAAGAATTCTGTTTACTGATAGGAAGTTCTAATTCGTGGAGAAGCCAATCAAGTGAAACAATCTTAAATTATATGAGATTTTTTTTTTGGGATGAATTTGAGACATGTTTATGAATCTTAATCACCAAGTTTCTTCACTAATAATTCGACTTTGAAGGAAAAAAAAATCACTCTATACTCCCGAAGTTAGTTTGACAATCAAAACTTTTATATTTGTCATGTGGAATAATTATCAAAAGTCATCAATGTGAACTTTTAAATAAGATTTGACTATCATCACTTGATCTATTTATAACACATGTTACACGATTTTAACAGTCAAATCCTATTCGAGAGTTCACAGTAATAAATTCTAATAGTTCTAATGTTTAATATAACAAATTTAATAGTCTATGTCACTAAAGTGGTACATAATTAACTTCATAGTTTAAAGATACAAAATAAAATTTTTTTTTTTCAACGAAGCCTCCAAATCTTACCATCCGCGATCTTCTTGTGCACAAGCAATATTATGTTTATAAATGTTAAGATTAAATTATTGTCCCGATGTATACCTCATAGATCATAGTTTGGAAGTTAAAATATTTTTTTTAGCTGTATTTAATAAAAGTTTTGTCTTCTATGAAGAATTTATTGTCTTCAATCGAGGATTATCAGCGTTTGTGACTAGAAGCAATGTTTTTAATAATGTTGAAAATTGCTATTTGTTAATAAAAAACCTAATTGTATTTATGAAAATGGACCCTACTCCTCTCTCCCTCCCTCCCTTAGTACGGGCCTCCACCGCCTCTCTCTCTCTCTCTCTCTCAAGAACTTGTCAAGCAAGGAACTTAAATTATATGAGATTTTGTTTTTGGGATGAACTTGGGACATGTTTATGAATCTTAATCACCAAGTTTCTTCACTAATAAATTGACTTTTAAGAAAAAAAAATCACTCTATTCTCCCTAATTACGAGTTCAATATCATTTTGAGAATCAAAACTACCACATTCTTAGTATTGAATAATACCAAAAGTCATCAATGTAAACCTTTAATTTGACTATTAAAATTGTGTCACTTGATTCATCTATAACATATGTGGTATGATTTTAACAGTCGAATCCTATTTGAAGGTTTACAATAATAAATTCTAATAGTTCTAATGTTCAGTGTATCAAATTTAGTAGTTTAGGTTACTAAAGTAATATTGATCTGATCTCATAATTTAAGGATACAAAATGAAGTTTTTTTTTTTTTTTTAATGAAGCCTCTGAAATCTTAACTATTCGCTATTTTCTGCGCACAAGCATTATTATGTTTATAAGTGTTAATACTAAATTATTGTCACGATGTAGCTATCATAGAGAATAGTTTGGAAGTTAAAATAGTTTTTTAGCTGATTTAATAATAGTTTGTCTTCTATAATATTGAACAATTTATTGTTTTCAATTGAGGATTATGAGTGTTTGTGACTAGAAGCAATGTTTTTAATAATGTTGAAAATTGCTATTTGCTAATAAACGAATTAATATTCTGCAAGAAAACCTAATTATATTTATGAAAAATTGGACCCTACCCCTCCCTCCCTCCTTTCTTCCTGGCCTCCACCACCTCTCTCTCTCTCTCTCTCAAGAACTTGTCAAGCAAGGAATTGCCGAGTCTTGCACCCAGCTTGTCAACCAAGCACTTTGACTCAACTATCAATTCCCAAGACAAAAAGTACAAGGATGGGTAAGAAGATCTTGGGAAAAGGTCAAAGCCATGTTTTTTGGCTTTACCCTGCAACCCTTTTTGACGCCAGAATGTTGCTGCCCATTGACAAACCAAACCAAGCATTCAAACTTTTTCCAGGTAGTGGGAAAATGACATATTCAACCTGTTTCAAAATGTGTCCCTACTGAGGTGGGGCAAGCAAAAATAACGCAGAGTTTCATCCTAAAAGCCAGCCAATTTTTATGCATCTTTACAGGTCACTGCCGAAGTTGAGTACTTTGTTGTGAGTGCTTCTCTGTAGGCAGAATTTGACCCAATGATCATACATTTTATCAGTGCTTTCTTCTTCTTCCACCAAGAATAATTGTGTGTTAGTACTTTTATTCTTTTCCTTTTTTGAGTGACAAGAAGAAATCTGGTATCGCAGGTCTATCGACGTGGTACTCATCTAACGTGTAGCTAAATTTTAAGTATGTTAAGTTCTGAGAATTATTGTGGAGAACTTAAAGTGTACTCCAAATCAATCGATCCGCATCCCTAAGGGCATGTTAGTCTTTTTATTGTCTCATTATTTTCTGACCGAACAAATACGTATGGTAATTCAGTAGAGGTGATTTCTTGCTAGCTAGAGAGAAATAATATCAATGCCCATTTACTGGCATCTAGGTCATGCCGAGAGCCACTTGGTCAATATTCTTTATAAAATTGTTTTAAGAAAATGGAATATTGGAGTTAACCTCACGCAAAATGAGTCACAGATTTCCTTTGGTATTTTTTTTTAATGACAACCAATCAGCTATATGTACTGTGAAGGATGGAACAGCTAGCTTGCTGCTTTTGTTTCTGGGGTCGGCAATATCAATTACCCATTTATTTCCAACCCCACAAGATCAAATTTTCGTTCAAGTCACCGTACAATTTCCGCTCAGCCCCTCCTACAGGTTATTGACTTCATCTCTGCTAATATTTCTCCATTTCCAGAGACCAGAAGTACTAACAAGGAACTCCCTTGATTGTCCCTTCAAACCGACTTCGTCGTTCTTGGGTTTTCGTTGGTTTTTAGCTAAATTTTTGGTGTTTTACTTATGGCCGATCAAATTTGATTGTTGCAATGGTATTATTCCGTTATAAGTGAAAGTATTGTGATAAAATTCGGATATGTTGCTGTCCTTAAAAAAAACAAAAAAACAGAGGAAATGGCACGGCAAGGTTTAGTTTGATTGGTGTAGAAAGCAAAGAAAAAAAAATGCATAATAATATTGCTATTCAACAACTCATGAAGCAGTGTCGGTTTCCCCTTTTCTTTCACCTACTCGGGGTCTGCCTCAGACATTGCTGTAGATATATGCACACATATCATCAATGTGCCAAAAGGTCGTATAAGATTGTCACCAGGAAGAAAAATAACAGAGAAATCTTAAGTTGGGCCACGTTTTCCTGATATTAATCTATTTAAATTGCACGAATTTAAGATAAATATCAACTTAACTATGCAACTTGCATGCTTGCATTTCTACATAAGACTACCAAACTACAGAGATGGATGAGATGAGCCTACCTATGGCTAAACAAAAACCAGATATTGGTCTGTAAACAATTATGAGAATGAATGATTAAGGAAAAAGATGCAGCAACGAAGTTGTGAGTCCATTGGTTTAGTAATTCATCGACCTGTTGACCCTCTGCATCTTAGCAGAGCCATATTGTTGTTTAATCAAACACTTGGTAGAAATAAACTCGCAGTTGAGGGGTCTGCAGGATAAGCTGTACTTCAAGCTCACATGATGGGGTCAACACTCATAGACCTTACCTAATGAACAAGTTGGCATCAATTCACAAAGCCACCAACCATCCCTCAGTGGATAAGCATTAAGCTTAGAGGTTCAGATAATCATTATATGTGCATGGATTTGTCACGAGCTGAAGAAAGCAGATAGAAAGCTGGCTGCTCAAATAAACAATTGGGGGCCAGAGGAAGAGAAAGAAAATCTCCTTTAGCACTTAGGGATCAGGCTAGCTACTCTCATATGATATGCTGTTATAAATAACAATGAAAAGGCTGATCCAATTAATCTGCAGATAGCGTTGTCGAGGTCCTGAAAACAATGGCCACTTCTGCAGAGGAATCCAAGACTTAGACATAGAGTACTGTTACAGCATATAATTGATACAATAGCAGCAAATGGTACTACGGAAAACCGGATCTCGTAATTAAAGTTTGAAGCGGTTCCATCCAGGGGCGTGGAGCACATGGAATTTAAAACAGAGTTAAAGGCATGTCCGAGGATTTTCCAGCATTATAATCAGAATATGAGCTGGCCGTGGCATCAGGCATGTTGCACCATAATTCTAATAGCATACAATTTGTCCCATCTCACCCAATGGCAACGAGTCTAGGGCTGCAAAATCGGTTCAAAGCGGCCGACTCAGTAAAATTGTGATCAGGACCAAAACCAAAATCCACAGCTCAGCACAGCCAAAGTTCAGGCCCAGTTTTGCCAAATTGGGACGTTTCTCAGCATCTTAGGAAGACACGAAAGTTATTTGTAGACATTCCAGTCAAGCTAGAAGCTTCTAGTATTTCGGTCTTAAAAGTTTTAGCCCTAACAGATTCTAACAAGAGTAATGAGGTTGCCAACACATTAATAAATTTCATCAATAGCTCAAATAAGCTTTATGACTGTGATGAGCATAAAACCTTTGATGGGATCTATTGCAGTTGGAGAAGTTATTAGGGAGAGCTAACTTCATATATCCCAAAAGAACACGAAACGTTTCGTAGGATTACATGTTCTGTTGACCAGACAGATTAGCATTTCAGAACCCAGATTACTAGTGGACAGAGATGCCAACGGCAAAATTTAAGGGAGTACAAGTAGGCGAAGACCCGAGCAACGCTCTCAATAAGTAGTTCAACACTTCTTTTTCTTCAATGAGTAATTTGCATAAACTGAATGAATCCTGAGTCTTTTCCACCTATAGTGTGAGAATTTACCAGAAGTGAAAGAAACTATTGGACTACACAGCAACCTCGGTAACTATTATACTTCTAGGACGTGCAACTGCAAACAAGTTCCGTAAGAAAGAGTAACCGCCAGAATATATGGATCAAACTATTAGCATATGGTTTAAACAACTCTTGTTATTTATCCAGAGTGGAGAAAGATATGGCCGCTCAAACGCATCTTACCACTTTCCGTGGAATGTATTGACAGTGCAAAAGCATGTAGCTAAACCAATGGAAATGAGATAGTGAACAACTATTCAAACAAAACAGCAAAGTCACAGGATACAAGCTCTTATTGTTTATGTAAAAGAATATCAAATCCTACAAGAGGCTTCAAGTCAAATTGAGTCATCTGAATCATCAGAGTCACTTCTGTCAGGCTCCCCAGTATTTGTTCCAGCCTCTGGGGCATCAACCTTTGCAACAGGTGCAGGCACAGGTTTTTTACTTGCATTACGAACAGTTCCATCTCCATCTTCCTCCTGCTCAGCAGCTTCAGCATGTGAACAACCCATCAAGGAACAATCACAGTACAAAAGATGACATGCGAGTCTTTATATAACTACAACAAAAAAGCTTAATAAACCCAGCCAAATTTCCCTGTTAAAAAGATGAAAAAAATGCCTTGGCCTGAGACACTAGCTTAGTGACCAACTGAATCAGAAGGGTGAAAGAAAATAAATACCACAAGATACTACCTATCAAACTAAGACAAACCATTTTCGCGCTCCATACGTGTCTGGATTCAAATCAAACCATCCAGCCATTAATGCAAATGTTGCCCCAATCGACTACAGGAATGTTAAACCAACTTTCAGAGCCTGGACTACTTCCAGACAAGTGGAATCATGCAATAAACATCATCAATCAAAATAAAAGAGCATAGCATATAAGGATATCCACATTCTCGGCTGTTGCACCAGCATTGATCTTCACTAGATCTTTCAAGACACGCTGTACAAGCTCAGGCTGGAAAATAACGAGTTGCAGTCAGAAAAATTTTCAGGTCGAAAAAAACAATGACAAGGAAACTAAATAGTCAAGTCCTAAGAAACCTAAGATTTCACAAGTTTCAATTTGATGAAGCAGTGGCTGCTTATTAGAAGACAGATTGCAACCATTGTACATCCATAAATTCAACTTCTACTTCCTAATCCTTTCCTTGGGAGTGGTTACCTCCAGTATGTCATCCCTTATTTCAATAAAAAGCTCTTTGCAGTTACAGTACATCCAATTAAGAGAGCCTAATATTCTAGGAAAGAACACCCATATGGCAGGGTGATAGCAGATTATTTGTTCTGTTTCTTTTTCTCTTTTTCCCTTCTTTCTCGTTAAACATGTTTATGTCATTATACTAGAGAAAGCTTTGGAATGACTTATTTAATACATTTAGATCTGGCTCCCTGCGAAATCTCCGCTTTCGGGCATCCCTCATTGGAGGGGTGAGACCGTGTCTGTACTCCACAACATCTGGAGCAGGATCGCCTGCATCTCTAACCATAATCATCTGTTACAAACCAGGCTTTCGTGCATTAGAAATGAAGCAATTATGTTTTTTGACAATGTCACGGATAATAATACAAAAGAAACACTTCACCTGACCAATATCTGCAGTCTTAATCAAAACACTGTCATCATATGTTTTATATGATTCCACAACGCAAGGAAGATCCAAGAGAGATGCAGGGAATTGATCATTGCCAATGACAAATGTCCCGCTCCTCCCATCCTCTGCAACGTAGGATGTTTGAAGTTCCCAAGTAGACCAACTGGGTAGGTTACTCAACAAAGATGGTTGAATAGAAAATCCTCTTTTTTCTTACCATTTGTTCTTCCACTATGCATGTAAAAAACACAAAAATTCATTTGCAAAGCCTACTTGACGACCTAAAAGCTATTACTCTTTATAGTCTTAAAGAACAACTCTAGAGAGTGAATGGAAAAGCACATAGAAAGAAGGGCAGAAGGGAAGATTTTGGAGCAGTGGAGGGCCAAGGACTGCTTTCTTGCAATTTGAGTAGAAAACCGACTGTTTGTAAAAAACTAGCAGCTTAATGCAGCCAATAAAGCTCAGTTAGGGAACTTCTTCACTCCAAAGCTGTAGCTATAAACTAGCATATGGTAAATGTACATCTTTTCATACCAGCTGAAAAAGGTGGAAGTAACTTTCACAACGTATGAAACAAACTCAACAAAAATTATCATAGACAAGGACTTTTTCCCCAATGGCACCATTCTTTTGTCCGGGTTTTCTTTTTCTTATTTCTTTTTTTGGGGGTTGAGTGTTAGTAAGAGGTAAATACCGAAACAAGTTTTAAACATGAAATAGTTTTGCCGCAGAAACACCAGTTTATCTGCACACAGATCTCTAGCGAGTCAACCTCCCAAATCCATCATTAGTTCTTCACCTAGGACTGAAGCTCTAAGGCTGACAACGCTTTAAAAACACTGTTATCAAATTAATCTACCTCGCACAGGCAATTTACTTCAGATTTTTTTATCTAGTCTATATGCAAAAGAAGAACATTTAGGATATTAAACCAAAAGAAGCTACAGATGATGAAGAATGTTTTCCCTGAGAGAGAGGGAATAAGAGTTACATAAACCTCATAACCATTTTAAAAAAGGAGAACAATATAAAAGCTGGCAATGTTTTCTGCCGACCGCTTACTCCTTATTGGACCAAAAATAAAAATCTAACTTCATTTTAAACAGCTAACTACTACGTATAGGGACATAAATGAGATTCATTTATGGATCAATCTAAATGCATAACACTCCTAAATCCCTGATATATTTTAAGTCTATTACAAAAGTAAAGGATTCATCCAGATACGAAAGACTGGTTATGTCATTGAAGAACGCAACTAGAAACCCAAGTTAGGATAATTCAGTAGATACAAGGTATTTTTCTTTTCCCTTCTGCACTTTTTCACTCAGATTACTTAGATTCTGCTTAACGAAAGCTGCATAGACTTATTTTGTATAATATATGATCAAAGGAGAGCAAATTCCTCACCAGAAAAGGACAAATCCAATGACTTGTCTTCGGAGGATGAAGCATTTTCATTTTCACTCAAGAGGCGGTCTAATCTCTCTGCTACAGAAGGGGGGACTCTGAGTATGAACTGCTCCTCCATATTACGACAAAAAAATCAACACCAAATCGATAGCCTGAAATCCAGAAATCATACTTTATCCCGCGGAAGACGTAAGCCATCAATTACCGATGAAAAGTCATTAACTTTATACTAAATTTGCAATTTTTTGAGCAGTAGTTGCAAACCCAGATAAAAATAATTGTGAACCAATAGAAATTGATATAAATCCAGAGTTTTCTTTTATTAGCAAAAATGAAACTGGAAGACAATAAATATTGACAATTTGCCACAGTCTACCCAGAAAAAGAAAGTCCTTCAGCCAAGCCCTAAAAAGCCCCAGATGAAACTTTAAGGAAAAAGAGGACAAAGAAGAATCCTACAAACTCTCCAAACACGATAAGTACCTGTTACAAACCAATTAGATGGCACCTTCTTCAGGGACCCAACCGGAGAAAGACGGGTGTTTTCGCCCTGTTCGCGGGGTGGAACCTTGCTAGCCTGCAAAGTAGGCGGAGACTGTGTCCTAAATTCGAGTCACCAAGAGCTGGATGCCGACTCCTTCCCTTAACAAGCCACGTCCAAGATAATGCAAAGTTTTCTATTTTTCGTTGTTTTTTTTCCAGTTTGATTTGTTTTTTAGTCTTTCTTTTTCTTTTTCAGTTTCTTAATATTTATTTTTTTCTGCATTTTTTAATCTTTTGTATAATAAGTATATATTTTTAAAATTATTTTTTTATTTATTTTTAAATAATCAGAAAACTTTATCTCCGTAAATATATATATATTTTTTGAATCTAATATCTACACAAATTGAATTGAATGTCAGGATAAATTAAGAAAAAACATCCACTAACTAATCCCATTTAAATTTTTTTAATCCGAGTGTACAATATTTTTAACTTTTTTTTTCTAAGCTTATAGGTTTTTTTTAACTGTGGTTACTTTTTTGAAATTGTTTAAATGATGTGGCAGTTTTTTTAATTAATATAATCGCTGAAAGAGACCTGTCAGTGTGACGTGATATTCATTAATTAAAGGCCGAATTATTTTGATATGAAAATTTAAATTATTTTGATTTAGGAACAATTTAAAATCGTGCCAAATAGGCAAAATCTGTACTAAAACTTTTTTTTTTTTTTTTTTTAAAAAAGGCAACCCTAGAGCGCACTGGCCATAACGAGACACACTCGCGCACCGCCGTCTCAAGTGTACAAAGTACATCCAAACCAAACCAGACCAGACGGTCCAGACCTATCGCTTCAGCCCCAGGCGTCGTCACCGCGCACAACCTTCGCCTATTCGCTCTTTTCAGGTCTCTCTCTCTCTCTCTCTCTCTCTGTGGTGTGTATTTATCTATGCGTGCAATCGTGAGGTGAACGGGAATCTATGGGGTGCCCTAATTTCTTGTTTCTCAAATTTTGAACGCCATTCACGTACTTGTTCTCCCAAAAACTTTTGACCAGGATTTGATTTACTATTTCTTTTTTGGTTTTCAATTTCTGTAATGTACATTGGTTTTGGCGGACAAATGTTCTGCTACTATGTTGGAGCTCATTGCACTCCGTTTTTTTGGTTGACTGAGCTGGTTGGAGTAGTTGGAATTTCTTTCTAGGTGAAATGCGTGCATTAAGCATCTTGGGGGGAAAGAAGAAAATTTCTGTTTCGTAGACACGGTTCATTTTGTATCTAAATTACCTAGAAACTATGCAGGGTGATGTTGTTATAGGAGCATGAGCACCATGCATATGTGTGTAATATGTCTACTATTGTTCTACTAGAATGCTTCTTGTTACTTTTGTCCATGGTCATGCAGTTACGAAGTTTTGTATGCTGGTTTGTTTTGTACATTGAAAGGAGTTTTTTTTTTGGGTCCTTTTAAAGAACCATTTTAGGTAAATTTTGGTGTGCTTCTGTTGGGTTGTAAGATAAGGGGATCTGTAACTCTCTTTTGGGGTGTACATCCTGACATTGTGTAAGCAGTTAATTTGTTACAGATATATATATATATATATATATATATGTACATATATTGTTCTAGTAGAGACAGTTTAGAAGTTACAATAGGTTGTCCCGCTTTATGATAACAAAATTGAGATTATACTTTGTGGGATAGCAAACTTTTCAACTAAAGTAGCCATTTGCGATTATAGCTTGAGTTTGTTGCATATACCTTAGAGTTGACGTGCCATTTTTTGTTGCTACTTTTTTGTCTTCTTATTTCTCGGTTAATCCCTTGAAATCAATCAGAGCACCTACTACTCTCTACAAATGAGGGGAAGGAGTTATACCCCATCACCACCAAGGGGTTATGGCAGGAGAGGACACAGCCCTAGCCCTAGGGGTCGCTATGGGGGCCGTAGTAGGGATGCTCCTACTAGTCTTCTTGTCCGTAATCTTCGGCATGACTGTAGGTATGTTCCCATCAGCTATCATTGTTGCACTGTAATTAATTTTCTTGGGGTAATTGAAGAACCTTATAGGCTTATCAAAAGTTGAAGAACCCTATGGTTCTTCTTTTTGAAGTTAAGATGAGCATGTTTGTGTTCATGCATTGTTGACATTTCTATGGAATTTTATGGCTGTGTATTCCTGATAGGATATTGAACTTAAAATAATAGGAAGCCAGTAGGGGAATGAGAATGATATTGGAATGGGGAATGCTAGTAAGCCAGATGTGGAATGTGATTCTTCACTGTGTATATGTAATTAAAGAATTTAGCCTTATTGAAATGTTAGCATCTGTTGATTTCCTGTATTGGTGATGTGAATGCAATGCTTGTTTATGTATTTATTTGTTTGTTTGTTTTTAGGCTCAACTTAGGCAATATGTGATTTTTTGTGTAGTGGGATGGGCAATTTAACGCTTATTTCGTTCTGTAGCTTATGCTGTATGATATCGAAGACCCTGTTTAGAAGAATAGAGCTACTATGAAGTCTTGCTAAAACCCTTTATAGAATGATATGAAATGGGACAATGGGAGGATCTTTGTACACTTTATAGAGTGATAATCAAATAGGACAATGGTTGGATCTTTGTCTTTGCTGTATTACCCCTTGCTCATAGGTGGTTGTGATATTGCAACTGGCATTGCTTACTTTTAAGATGTGTTTTTATGCAGGCCAGAGGACCTTCGGAGACCATTTGGACAGTTTGGTCATCTCAAGGACATTTACTTGCCAAAAGATTATTATACTGGGTGAGCATATGTCGACTATTATAAGAGCTGAGATCTCATTGTAACTGCGTTAGCTCGCATGGAAGTTTTCAGCTACTTATTTTTTTCGTAGTTTGATGATGTCACTGGGATGTTTACTAACATTTTGTGTACGTTTATAGTTGTGGGAAAAGGAGACATGTGGAATCATTGAGCTTCTCATTTACATGTTTCTAAGGCTTCCTATGGAAGAAATCTCTCTGATTCTTTGATTCTCCTAATGTTGATGAAGTCACTGGGATGTTTACTAACATTTTGTGTACACTTTTTAGTTGTGGGAAAAGGAGAAATGTGAAACATTGAACTTCTCAGTTATTTGTTTAGACTTCCTATTTAAGAAATCTCTCTCATTCTTTGTTTTCCTAATGTTTATTTGTGTGGGGTTTCATCCGCTCTGTCTCAAAATTTTTGTTTTTCTCTAACAATATTGGAGCTTTATTTTGTGAAATGTGGCTGCCCTCCTGAAGTGGGTCCTCCTTTAAATTTTTTTTTTTGCTGTCCTTTTCTTCATGATCTGCTTTTTGCTTATCTCCAGTTGGGTGTGTTAATTGAAGTTCTTGAGATTTAACAGTGAAACTAAAGTTTTGAAGACAACAATCAAGTAGTTAGAGTTATTTTGAAGATGATGTTTATGGTAGTGAAGATTGGAAGGAAGTGAGGTTTGAATACATTGTTGAAGATGTTCCAAGTCTTGGAGAATTTGAAGTCATCTTAAAACTGACACTTACAAGGTCAGCAGCCAAGTGCTTGCTTTTTTATCATGACCTTCCATATTACTGGGGATTATTTTGGACAATATCATCAGTAAGGTTTATTGCGTGCATAGCACCTCTCTGAGCCCTGCCTTTTAGCATAGCCCATGTTTTGACATGATTCTCTTTCCCCTCCCCTCGTGCCCTTTTTTTTTTTTCAGGGAACCACGTGGTTTTGGTTTTGTGCAATATGTAGATCCTGCTGATGCTGCGGAGGCTAAATATCATATGGATGGTCAGATTCTTCTTGGCCGTGAGTTGACAGTTGTCTTTGCAGAGGAGAACAGGAAGAAGCCATCTGATATGAGGTCAAGGGAGCGAGTGAGGTAAAATTCCTTTTTGCAATGGAGCTTGTTCTGTCGCGAACACTACAGTCAGTATAGATTTGTTATTGTTTTTTGCTGGTGACATGGCCATTTATTTTAGTTTAGTTTTGTTGTTTTAAATTGTCTCATATTTTTCCGAAAGTTGAATTATGTCCCACGGAACTTGAAAGATTGTCTTATCATGAAGGTTTTTGTTAAGATACTTATAATGGTTTTGCTGTATGCGGCTATAACTAAGAGAACACTTGATCACAAAAGGGACCTAAAGATGGTTTGAACAAAATCGGGGTTGTTTTGTAAAAATGAAGTAATTTTATGTGACTTCAATACCTTTGGAAATGAGTATCCACGAATTGATTGAGTCTTTTCAGAAAATCTTATGTTCAGATAAAATTAGAGAGATAAATTCATGGTTTTTCTTGTTTAAAAGTATGTCCTGATGCATGCATCGATATGGGATACATTTAGTTGTTTCTATCTCTACCCTTCACAAGGATAATGTGGTAAAGCTGAAATCTTTTGACACCTTGTACAACACTCCTTTTGTGTTGCATTTTAACGACAAGTTTTCCCACTAGATTTAGCTATCTGACAAGACCCAAAAGGTTCCACCTCAAGAGGAGAGTGGGGATGTGAACAGGGCTGGTACTTAGCAAGATAGTGGAGTGATGAAATTGTCATTCATAGGGCTGTCTAATAAGTTACTTTATCTTTAATTGTTAAAATGACAATATCGAAGAGGAAAGCCTTGGGTGGTAATAAGTTTTACTAGAAAAGAGTTACAAGCTAATGTGGCTTCTGTCATTAAGCCGATACTTTTTTTTCTGATTCAACTCTGAATTTGATGCATCGAGCGCATGATGTGTGGGTGCCACACATTACATTTAGCAAAGTCACAGATAATGGGAGTACTTCGTTAGGAAATTGTATGAAAGTGTAATATTCCGCCTATCGTTCTTATAGAATTATCCTATCCTTTCTTTTCTATGTTGCATCTGTGTTTTGATTTGGCCTTTTAAATGCAGCAGTAGTGGTCGAGATGAGCGAAGACGATCATCCGCACGTTATTCTCGCTCACCAAGATACTCTCGCTCTCCACCTCCCCGCCGTGTGAGATCGGGGTCCCGAAGCCGTGATTATTCTTCTCCTCCCAAGCAAAGGAATTATTCAAGGTACGGAACACAACAAATCTCTGTTGGCTCTTATGGCCTCTACTGATGGGGCATGCATCTTTCAAAGTTTAGGGGGTACCTGACTTGTGTAGAAAGGTAATTATAGGTACGCACCCTTGAGATTGGGGAAAGTATGTACTGCTGTGCTTGAATCCTTGCTTATCTGTAGATATCTTCACTTCCTTTATCTTTATGTGATCCAGTCCCCACTGTTCCTTGCCAGTTGCTTAGTGCATATTGCTCATACTTTGTTGCTATGTGGTTTCTTATCTTGAGCAGATCTGTGTCACCCCGAGACCGAAGGTATAGTCAAGAAAGGTCATACTCTCGCCACAGTAGAGAAAGGTCATATTCACGTTCTCCACCACCCCATAACGGCTCAAGGAGCCGCAGTCAAAGTCCAGCTAGGGGTCCGAGCCCGATCCCAAACCAAAGCCGCAGCCGAAGTCCTAACCGTGAAGAGTATTCGAGGCAACCAAATGGAGATGGGTCTCCTAGTCAGTGAGCTACTTTGAAATATACTGTTATGCTAGCTTTTAGTCAGGATTTTGTTTGTTGTTTCCATCAATTTTATGTTGGTTGTACGATCCCATGAATTTGATCGACTTTGGTGCTGTTTGTACAATATTTTCCTTCGTAATTAGGTCGGTTATGGAAAATCTCGAATCAGTTCTGTATTTTGAAAAGTTCTGTTTAGTATGTGACTAATACGAGGCAGATAAACAATTTGGATACTAAAAGAGAATGGAGGAGGGTATACATTAGTAAACCGTACAGAGAAATGCTACAATTAGCAACAACACTGTTAATCCTGCTGTGATGCTCATCAGCTGATATCGTTAGGCAGGCATCTGTACCACCCGTTCACTCTCTCGAGATCTGTTGAAGAGTGAATGGTAGTATAGAAAGACTAAAAGCTGTTCCAGTTCATCCCAGAATGTCTGCGACTGACCCGGTCGGTCGGTTGTAGTTTACGATTTCAGGGAAGTGGCAAATGAATGATTAATGGTCTCATATTTGGCTCATGGGGCTCCAGATTGAAGACCGATATATATGGATTTGATTGTCTCTTATGAGAGACCCTTTCATTGTTAGATTTTCGATAATGTTGTTCCATACCTAACGGCAAACTATTTCGAATTTTCTTAGTACTTGAGATATTTAACTTCATGCGGGACAAGCCCTGTGAAGAAAAGTCTATTATCGTTGTCTTCCCTGCCCAGGATGGTCCGAACTGTACCTGTTCTAGTCTTGTCTTCCTCGCTTTGAGAACCAAGTTGAATCAGTCTCTTGCTGGTCAGTGAGCATGAAAGGCCCGAACAAGCCCTTGTATGGGCCTGACAGGATGCTGGGTACCATCTGCTTCTTTTGGTAGTATGTGGCATTTCTTGGAATGGGGTGGGGGATCTTGATTGCCAATTTGCCAGAGTAAAAGGCAAGCTGCAAAAACAGTACATAAAGAGCGAAGAACTTTTTTGACATTTGGTGCCCGCTGCATATCACTTTACAACTAAGCAGCATATATTCCTGCTGCTTCTTTCATCAGCTATGCCATTTGGGGACCACATATGTGCTGAATCGAGAGGTTCTGTGAGGGACTCAGCGTCTTGCTTTTCTGACTTGGTTTTGGAGATTTGATTTCCTTTTCGCAGTAAAAAGAAATTAAAGTCTTTTTTTTTTTTTTTTTCATTTTGTCCACCTCCGTAAATCCCTCCAACCAAACCTACCTCCCTTCCCAAAGAAAGCTTAAAAGTGGGAACTGACAAGCAGAGCAATAACATACATTTTTTGGCTTAAAGAGCAGCAGCAAATTGTCTTTGAATTTTTTTTTTTTTCTACGCGTCTTTGAATGTTAGATGGTATGGGGGATGGGGCCCTTCATCCTCGAACGCCCATATCCAAACAAAACAATTTGCTATACGAAAGTTTTTATTTGGGCCTCGAAAACCCGCTTGGGAATTTTCCCATCAAATACTTGAAAAAGGGCAGTAGGAGTAGTAACTTTAGATTCAAAACTCCCTCATAATAGTTGAAATAATTATTAAGCATCACCTTTTGTATGTCTTTTCATGTCCGACCCAATTAAAACCGTTCATACCAGGCCATGGCTTTTCAGCTCCTCCCTTTCTTTCAAGCTCCCATATATGACTTTTGGAGGGAAAAACGATAAACAAAACGGTCTCTTGCATGGGTCTTATATACCTTGTTAAAAAAATACGTTAAAATCATTAAATAGAATAAGAGGCACTGATCGCGGTGTGTTAGATAATCAAGATTCTGTTTACTAAAAAAAGTAATCAAATTTGCATCTCCGGAAAAAGGAAAACAAAAAAGAAAAGAACTGAACAGAACGGTCAAACAAAAAACTAGGACTCTGTGCCTGTATGTCTGTATGTCTGTTGGCTGTAGCCTGTATCACTCTGTTACTCAGACAGAGAGAGAAGCTGCCAATACAGTTTCCTTCGACTCGGTAACATTCTTTTTATTTTGGGTCCACTCTCTAACCTTAAATCAGAATTGTTGAACATGTATAGTGTTTTTTTATAAGCGAGCATGTATAGTGTTTGCTTATATTATAAGTGGTTTGGTGGGGTATACTTGGTGAGGATTATTGTTTTCAGAAGGGGCCGTATGGCTCCAGAAGTTTGTTTTTTCGCGTGCCCCTTCTGGCTTCCATATGTAAGGAATAGGTCCTTTTAACAGTGGGGCTTTAAGTCTTTCTAGGTTCTTACTTGGATTCCTTGTTCTGTGAAGTTAGTTTTCTGTCTCTAGTGTTTAAGTAACAAATGTGGGTTTTCCTGAAGGGCTTTGTGTTGCTAGTTCTTTGAAACCCGGTTGGAGTACATGTATCGCAGTCCCTTCAGCTGGGCAAGTTTGGATCGGGTACTCTTTCACTGTTCACTCATGATTTCTTCATCTGGGTTCAATTTTTCCTTTCTCCGTTTTGGCTTCTAATCCATGCTCTTCGGGGTTCGGCTGGCATCTCTGTGCTTTTCAATGTGATTTTTCCTGAGTTTAGGCTTCAGTTTTTGTAGTCCTTTTTGTTCTCTTATGGGTACTGGATTTTTGCTTTTGCTGTCTTCTGAATGGACTATATATGCATACAAGGACTAGAATTATGTCATTACTTTTTCTTTTTAGATTAGTCAGGCTCAGCTTTGGATGCACAATTACTGTTAGGAATGAGTTTTGCGATCAATGTCCGTGCATTGGCTTCTGTAATTTGCCGTTTAGTGTTGGGGTATGGGGAATACGAATACCATGTGAAGTCTTTCCTCCGTTTTGGACCAAGCAATAGTATAGCAATCACTTTTTCCTGTCGCTACTGCTTGAAATACAACTCAACCACTTAACTAACCTCGCCAATTGTTCATTAATATTCAATCAACCTCCCCTTGCACGTGCCTTCAACCACATGGAATCATACTCCATGGTTAGACTCGCCCTTGAACAAAAGCCTTTTTACAGTTCAAGTATAACGTGTCATCACTAAGTTCATTCACCACTATAATGCAAATTTTTCTGAGACCACTACAATGCATTTACTCAACCTTGAGTGGAGCTTAGCTAGAAGTCATTCATACTGCTGTCAGAACTACTGTAACTCTATTGTCAGAGAAGTGCCGATGTGCATAGTCGCAGCAACCACTTGCTCTATTAACTTTGATCCACTTGTTAGGAGTTACTTATATGTCAGGGATCAATATAAGATGTTGCCACATCACCTGCACTTAAAAGTACAAGTCTGTGAGTTTAGACCAAATAAAATTGTGCCAATCACTCACTTTTTTGAGGTTCTTATTTTTGCTTGTTTAAAATTTTAAATGTCCTACATTATCTGTCATTCCTATTTAATATAGTGAAGTCCAGTGCTGTAGAAGTTGTAGATTTTAACCCATATTGAGAGCTTTTATATATTCTTTACCCCTATTATATGCTCCTGCTATAGCATTTTTTCTTGAAGTGCTGCTTATTGGAATATGATTGCATTTGGCATGTGCTTGCTGAATTTGGCAGTTTCGGGTTCATCTAAGAGGGCAAGGCTCAGAATTGGCGGTCTAGGTTGATATTTTCTTGGATCGTAGGATGCTTGGAAAATGGCTTGGAAGTCTGCTTTTTGTCGTCATTGGCATTTCTACCCATGCATTAGGTAATTTAATACATACAAATGTGCCAATTAAAGTATGAGCACACTCTGTGTTCGGAGTTGGGGAGCTTGTCTTTCTGGTAAGAATTGTAGATATCACCAGTAAGAAGGATGGTTATTAAAAGGAGCAAAATGATTTATTAATGGTTTGTATCTATATGCTTGCTCTTTAATGTTGTTATTCTGATGGCTACTGCATATTCCTTCTGTAACTTCATAAGTTTGGATTGTTACCTATGATTGTAATGAAAAAGTAATATTCATTTTATAAATCAGAAGGAATTGCGGAACCTACAGTTTCGAAGCATATATGCTTAAGGAAATGCCTTGGAAGGTATGGTCTTGGGCTGTTATAATGGACGGTCACAAAGTATCTTATACTCTATTGTCTAATTAGGCAGTTAAGAGCTAGAGTTTCAGAATTCAAGACATCTCTTAAGGGCTAGCGAAATTGCCAGACATAAAACAATATGTTAAATTGGCTCTTCTCACAAATGGAAAGGTTGGGAGGTGCCATATGTGGAACCTGTAGGTTCCATTTGGATATAGGATATAATTTAATACACTATCATATTATGGTATTGTCTTTCTCACAAGTTGTTGGTTGTCGCTGAGTGATATCTGTGAACCTGTAGGTGCATTTGTGGGGATAAATATTGGCACCGATGTTTCCAATCTGCCACCAGCTTCAGATATTGTTGCGATTCTCAAAGCCCATCAAATTGCTAATGTGCGCCTTTATGATGCTGATTCTCACATGCTGAAAGCACTGTCTAATAGCGGGATTGAGGTAATGGTTGGTGTCCTGAATGAAGAAGTTTTAGCAATTGGAGAATCTGCATCAGCAGCAGCAGCCTGGGTCAACAAAAATGTTGCAGCTTTCTTGCCTTCAACCAATATTACGGCCATTGCCGTGGGTAGTGAGGTTCTTACCTCAATCCCTAATGCTGCCCCTGTTTTAGTTTCCGCTATGAATTACCTTCACAAAGCTCTAGTTGCTGCAAACCTGAATTATCTGGTCAAGGTTTCAACTCCCCAGTCCATGGATATGATCCCTAGATCCTTCCCTCCTTCAACTGCCACCTTTAATTCTTCATGGAACTCTACTATTTACCAACTCCTTCAGTTTCTGAGAAACACAAATTCCTATTACATGTTAAACGCCTACCCATACTATGGATACACTAAAGGGGATGGCATTTTCCCACTTGATTATGCTCTTTTCCGTCCACTTCCCTCAGTCAAACAGATTGTTGACCCAAACACTCTTTTCCACTATAACAGCATGTTTGATGCTATGGTGGATGCTACCTACTATTCTATAGAGGCATTTAATTTTTCTGGAATCCCTATTGTTGTGACAGAGACTGGCTGGCCATGGTTTGGTGGAGCACATGAACCCGATGCCACTGTTGAAAATGCTGACACCTTCACTGACAATCTCATCAAACGAGTTCTAAACAATTCAGGTCCACCAAGTCAGCCAAGTATTCCCATTAATACTTACATTTATGAGTTGTTCAATGAAGATAGGAGGCCTGGGCCAGTGTCAGAGGAAAATTGGGGTGTTCTTTTCACCAATGGGTCTGCTGTTTATCCTCTAAGTTTGAGTACGTCTGACCGAATTACAGATAATTCTTCTGGGGTTTTCTGTGTGGCAAAATCTGGTGCAGATTCTGATAAGTTGCAAGAGGGCATAAACTGGGCTTGTGGGCAAGGTCAAGCTAACTGCACTGCTATTCAACCAGGGCAGCCGTGCTATAACCCTAATAATGTTGAAAACCATGCCTCTTATGCTTTTAATGATTATTACCAGAAGATGCATAGTGTTGGTGGAACGTGTGACTTCAGTGGTACAGCTATGACCACCACTGTTGATCCCAGTAAGTTTTTGTAACCTTTCTCTTTGTAATCTCTCGCTCCCATTTTTCTCTTTCGTTTTTCGTTTTGAATTAATTTATATATGCAAATATTTAACTGCCGATTCATTTTCATCTGGACTAGGAATGGACATTGAATTGATTCATAGTTAAGCACCTTGGGGAAAGGAACTCCTGTTCTGTACCATGCTTTTGCCATTTAAACAGAAAGGATGTACTTAGGTTCTGAGAGACATTTAGGAAAGTTAAGCAGTCTAGGGCAATGCCTCTATGAGTAGTACTTGTCTAAATATGAAAACTAGTTATTCTAAGATAATAGTTTGATTCATATGCCATAACTATTGTACAGGCTTAATCATAGTATGATAAGTTGCTGTGACTCTGTTACTGCCAACGTTTATGCATGTATGTGGGAATCTTTCCACTGCTGCTGCTGTGATGAGGTAAAACAGGGTTTACCATTAAACAATTTGAAGGTTATAATTACGCCTGCCTGCATGTTATGTCAATTGGTGGCAGTGCCAGCAAACTTGGACAATAGTCTCCCTCTAAGGCTTGAATTATGTCATCACCCGCTATCCCTATTCTCTTGTGCTTGGTTGCCGTTAAAGGAAACACAAAAAGAAAAATTTAGGCTATGAGATATTCTCTTGCTTTTAGTTTATTTCTCTTTATTATTTTAGCCTCCCATTTTGTAATTCACTGTCAATTCTTCTCCCTTACCATCATATACTAAGCTACACTCTTTCGATCTTCTGTTTCTGATATATTTTAAATTTTTGGTGATTCTTTGTTGGTGGCTACCCCCTCATAGGTTATGGATCCTGTATATTTGCAGGAAGGTAAGAAATCCGAATCTATTGGTCCAAAAAAAAAATAGTTTATTTTTTTTTATAGGGTCTAGGCTCTAAACTTCTAGTATTCTGCAACAGTTCTAATTCGAGCACGAGTGGAGGACTTTCACCTCCAGTTGCACTTGGGCCTGCAACTCCTGTTGCTGGGAGTTCAAGTTTGATCCTGCTGGTTCCCAAGCTTCATCAGCATCTGATGTCTGCTACATTTTTGGCTCTCTTGTTGCTTTGACTTCGATGTCCTTCCAAGTTCTCGACCATCTTGAGTGGTTAAAACACCACAATGTCAGTTGTAATTTAATGGTGTCAAATGAAATGCATAGGTTTTAATGACATCGTTAACATGTTCATGAAATTTCCTTTCATCTTTGTTGATCAATTTTGTTATCTTTACTAGTCTTCCTTTTAGCCTCTACCCTTGTTTATTATCCTCGGTTGAAACTTTTGGGGCCATTGTAATCAATACAGTTTTCAGGTAGTGGTAACTGGAATTTTTTTTGACAATGTAATGGAACCTTGATTTTGTTGTGCCTTGCAATGAAAGATTCAGCCAGCAAGTGCCTTTTCTCTTCTCCTTTCCTAGTGGTAGTTGCCTATTGGTTCATTTTAGCATTTGCTTCTGATATTGGATACATTTATTATCCATAGTCGTTTTACCTAAAGCTTACAAAGTATCTTGGCAATTCATCCCTTTAAACTAACACCTTTTTTCAATATACCCATTGTTAAAGATCTAACTGTTGAGATTGTGCCACGCGGCATAGTTTCTATCTATGTTAATGATTAGATTATTTGTGTAAAATGCAAACAAGTTATAGTTTAAAAAGTTCAATTGTCAAACGTGATAGTTTTGGAGACAAATTGCAAATGAGATGTTATTTTAAGGGCTATAAAGTGTAGTTTTCCTTGAGCTCTCTATTACATATAGGTTGGAAAAATTAGAGTGGGGGCAGAGAGAGGAAGTGTTTTATGTCGTAAGGTGATGTTTGCAAATCAAAATCTTGGTTTGTGAGAGTTGATGAAAAATTGAAGAGAAAGATGATTTAAATAAATGTTTTTATATTTATTGTAATGGAAAGAAATGATTTGATAAGAGACAGATTATTTAATTAGACTTTTGGACACAAACACCAGTAGGAGCTATGAAAATAACCTTTTTTATCCATATATTTGATAGAATTTTTGTAAAATATGTTAAACTTAACTTAATAATAGGTATAGGTCATAAAATTTTTTATTAGAGATATCAAAATCAAGAAAATAGGAAAAAAGTTTTGTAAATTTTTTTAAAGTGGGAAGGGAACATCAATTATCTTGGAATAATTAAAAACAAAACCGCTTAGATTTCAACAAATCGGAGTGGCGCAGCGGAAGCGTGGTGGGCCCATAACCCACAGGTCCCAGGATCGAAACCTGGCTCCGATATAACAGGAGTAGCTTCCGCCCAAATAGTTTTTTTTTCTTCGTTCACATTTTCAAACTCAAACCGACTCTTCTAGCGACGACATTGCTCTTCGCCTCTTACTTCTGGATAACGCCCATGCGGTGCGTTTTGGAAATATCTCTCTCGTTAGTCGTTACTTTCCCTGCACCAATCTGTGTCTATCACTCTCAGCGCAGGGATAGAGCATGATGATGACATCAGGAGGAAGAGGCGGGAGACCATCGTCAACGACATCATGGGCGGTGTCGGCCTCAGGGAAGAGGATCCAGAAAGAATTGGAGGAGCTGGGCTTGGACCCAGCTCCCGAGTGCTCCGCTGGCCCTAAGGGCGATAATCTCTACCACTGGGTCGCTACAATGATCGGCCCCCAAGGTCCCCATTCATTGTTGGCTCTAAAATTTCTCCTTCAACCACTTGCTACTCATGGATTTCATGAGAAGATTTTCTCTCTTCTTGGATATGCTTTTGGATGAGTGTTGTTGGGCTATTATGTGTTCACTGATTATTTAATTTGAGTTTCTTCTTTTGATTGTTTCTGAGTAATGGGTTGGTGAAGATGTCCTGGTTTCCAGGCGGCAGTTAATGTGATTCTGGTATACTTTGGCTTGACTATAATCACTTTAATTATTACATGAATTTGAGTGTCCTTTATTTGGGTTCTTGCTTAATTGACTCGCTGTTTCTCAACTTCAACCTGAAGTTTGAGGATTTGGGTTGGTGAGGAGTATTGTGTTGGTGATGAAGTTCTAGTCTTTGAAACTAATCTGGGTTTGCTTTTTGTTTCAGTGTTAGCTTAGACCACCTTCACAATTAAGCTTTTATTTTGGAACGGAGCTGGTGATGAGGTTTTGGCTTTCAAGCTGGTTTTTATTATTTGGGTTTACTTTCTTTTATGTGTTACCTTAACTTGCTTTCCTTAGGAACTCATTGGCGCAGGTGATGAAGTTTTGGTTTCAAGCTCCACCTTTTATGGCTTTAGGGGAAAGAGAAAAAAGCTCCACCTTTTATGTTCAGTTTGATAATGCAAGATTACCTATTGATGAAGTTTGGTTTCATGCCTGATTTTTTGAATATAGGTCTCATTCTCTAAGTTTCTGGTTGAGACCGTTTTCAGTCAAGTATTCATGCTCTTACTCAAACCTACCCTCTTCCCCTATGATTGAGAAAGTGGTCTTGCCGCTTAGGAAAAAAGAAAAGAAAAGAGAAAGTGGTATTGCCTTGCATACAATTAATAAATGGTCTTGCTTAGTAATTTTCTTTCGGCTTATCTAACAAGGTAAATAGTTTCAGTAAACTTGTGAGGCTGCGCCCGCGCCCAGTGTTGGTGGTTCGTCCATCCCACCACCACTCACTGAGCACATGGCAACCCCCCCCCCCCCCGGCCCTTTCTGCTATTTTGAGTTGGGTTTTACCTCACTATGTTCTTAGGTCATCTCGTCGTCAATAAACAAACAAATAGGATGGTATTTTTCATATTTTGACTATATCTGTTTATGGCTGTGATTTTACATGCATACGAGTGTAATTGTGAGGAAATATATTTGTGTGTTATTGGCATGACTTATTTGGACATATTGATTAAGTGTTTCCGTATCCATATTCTTAGGAACCCCATACGAAGGCGGTGTATATTTCCTGGACATAACATTTCCAACTGATTATCCATTCAAACCTCCAAAGGTATGCTGATTTACATTCACTGCTGGAAAACTGTTGAGCAATACTGAACCCTCACAAAGAGGGAAAGTGAGACGCCAAATAGAGGGAGTTATAAAATCTTATAAAAGTGTAAAGCAAATGGTGTGGGAAGTTTGAAAACCCTGAGATGTTTTGGAAACGTAACAAATGGCTACTTCAATTCGAAAGATATGCCTAATAGTCGGTTAGGTCTTTTTTTCTTGTGCTTTGTCTTTATTGTTGCAGTGAGTTTTCTACCCACAATCTATCTCACTTGACTTTATTCTCAGAAGGGTACAGCGCCCAGGTTGAGCTAAAAGTAAAGAAAGCTTTGTAGATGCTTGACAGGCGTAAAAGTACATACTGTTCCTGCATGTCGTGGGTACTCGTGGGTTATCGTTCGTGTGAACGCACATGAATTATGCAAAATTCGTAAAAATAGCAAATATCCACTATGTGGACCATAATTTAGTATATCCTGATAGCAAGGCAATTAGGCAGTTTGGGTTAATGCTTGAAGACAGTCTTATGTTTCCTAGATGTCTAAACATTTTCAGTCCAAAATCCCATAGATTTGTCATGAATAGATATTGAATTTCTGTAAAAAATAAAATTTTGTAAAGTGGATTCACATTTAGTGTATTGCTGATTGTTGGAGTTATCATCTGCTTGATATGCTTCAGTGTTCATTTTTTATTAACTTACAAACCAAAAAGACATTGTTTACTCCTATGTTCTCTCAATTGTAACATTATTAGGTTTGCAGGTAGTGTTCAAAACTCGAATCTACCACTGCAATGTTGATACTGCTGGTAATTTGGGTTTAGACATCTTAGAGGATTGTTGGAGTCCAGCTCTAACAATCACTAAGGTGTTGCTTGCAATAAGAGCGATTTTCACAAATCCTGACCCGTGTAAGTTCTTAGGATTTCTCTTACGCCTTGTTTTTTTTTTTTTTCCTACTGAGACATTTAAATCTCTTTAAACGTGTTTTTGTTCCCAAAAAAAAAAAAACTAGCTATCCACTCATGTTTACAACATAAACCACATTAATATGATATTTTTTCACTTCTCAAATTGTGGCAATTGCAGACACCTTTGATAGCTTGATTGAGAGCTGAGACATTTCTGAATAAAACTCGAAGTAGTAGTATGGGACTTTGTTTTATTGATGTATTTAATATTCTGGTTGCAGCAGATCATCCGCATATCCCTGGCATTGCCCGATTGTACTTGGCGGATAGAGCAAAACATGATGAAATGGCTGCAGAGTGGAGAAGGCGATTTGCTAAGTAACTCTGATGCTAGTCCCAGCCAGTGCCATTTGTCTGGCGGATGTTAGTGTAACTTTCCCGTGAAGAAATGGCAGAACTTTGTATGAAAATTTTACAAAGCAACCCGCTAAACATGTTAGTCAAAGCTCCTGTACATCCCGGAATGTTTTGTAATGGTTGTGGGAAACCGAGTTCTGCCTGCTGGCACGCACCACGAACTATGACAATTGACAAATCCTCGAGAATCAAAGATTATTTCGAAGTCTGTGTCGATGATTGTATTCCTTTATTTATTTATTGTTTTTTTTTTTGAGGGGGGGGGGGGGGGGTGGGGTTGGGGTTTAGGAAACGCATTGTTTGGTTGGTTGGGTGGTTGGTTGGTGACTGTCATTATCGTCAAGTGGGTGAGGCCGCCGAAACCGTTGAAAAGAAACACACTTTGTTCAAAGTCATGTCAGCTTGGAGATGTGGACCTACGCCGTCGGAACAGGTTCATGATTCATCGTAATACAGATATACAGCCGGATTTACGAGAGTTTAAAGGAGAGGCTTAATTAGCATATTGTTAGGTATTTCGAAATCTCAAATTGGTTTTATTATTTTTTCATAGTTTTCTATAGAATATTAACGTATCAATGTAGTTTTTTTCCGACCCACGCTTATATGTGGACAATAAATTTTTTTTCGTGGTTTATAGAAATACGTCCTAAATAATATTTAAATTTTAGGTATTTATTTTTAATGGTAAAAAGTTTATAAGTGTCATCATGTATGCTGTCAGGAACCTATTTAGATCAAATATGTCACGTAGTGGAAGATGAAGAGGTTGTCCGGTTGTGGTGTTTTTTTAAAATTTTTTATATTTTGAGAAATTTTAGGTAATATTAATTTTATTGTATGCGTGTTATAGTTATTTTTATGTGGTGTTAAAAATGATGTTTGGTTGTAGAATATTTTATATTTTAAAATTTAAAAAAATCTTGAGAATTTTTTTTAACCGAACAAGCTCGAAGTCTCGATTTTTAACTGTCATAACTCTCACAACGTGGTTCAATGACATTTTCTTTACTGGTTTTCTTCTTAATTTGGGTTTAACTAGACAATTATTGAAGGCATCATGCCCCATACCTCGGCCTTCTGCTTAATTTGAAAGCTGACAAACTAAAACTCTTCCATGAACTACCTTGACCTAACCCTTTTTTTTTTTTTTATGAATCCTCTTCAATTTTAGTGTCCGAATTCAATTGGAAGGATCTTGATTATTCTTTTTTATTATATGACTCGTAAACATATTTGTCTACCTTTGTCCACTTGTCTGAAGTGCATTTGTCTCTTGTCACAACCTTTTGGTATAACTCCTTTCTATAAACTTCAACGCCGGCACGAGGCATCTATGATTGACAATATGACAATACTTATCCGGGGTGGTTGTACTTGGAGTGCACAGTTGAGTCAAGAGAAATAAGTATGGCGGCTTCCACACGTGGGCAATCTACCTCCTTCTCCTTACCAACCAACTCCTGAGTCCTGACAGTGGACACCCAGTGGCCAGTGTACTAATATTACTATAACATTGTCTCGAGAGAGAGAGAGAGAGAGAGAGAGAGGAGGAGAGATGCAAGAGCATTAGCGAAGTTGGAGTGGAAGACTTGGTGAAGGCAGGCCTAACAACAGAGGAGGCCCTGGAATTCCAAAGGTCGCTTAAAGAAACAGTTTCTGGAGCCGAAGGGTCTGATCCAAGAGAGGTGTGGCGCGAACTGGTGGCTCGGAGGTTGCTAAAGCCATGGCACCCGCACGGGCTGCACCAGCTGCTCTACTACTCAGTCTATGCTAATTGGGATTCCTCCACCACCGGACCCCCTATTTACTGGTTCCCTTCGCCGTATGCTTTTGGCTCTTTGATATTTTTCGTTTTTTCTATTCTCCTCTACCTGCTTTTCGCTGTCTAATATGTAGCTTGAAGATGTTGTCAGAACGAGGTTGACTTTTTAGTTTTTTTTTTCTTTTTTTTAAACAACTTTTTTTTCCACTTATTTGGTCCTAGTTACGAGTGACTTCATGTGTATTTCCACGGAACGGAATCTGGACAAGTACTCTCGAATAGGTGGAACTAAAGCTGATCACAGGCTGCCTTAAACTTGTTAAGATTTGCTTTACATTCAAAGGCGGTATAATGGATTCTTCAAGCACAGAATGCGTGAAACATTCTTGACCATTAATTCTCTAATATGTGCTCACTTCAGGATTGAGATAAGTTGAATCAGGGAGACATGGAATATGATACTAGCTAAACAAAGAGTGCAACGGAGAGTTTCATGCTACTTTTTGACTCCGGTGTTCAATCAGAAATTCATGAACTTGACTAACCAGATCTCCTTTTGGTGAAGCTGTTAAGAGTTGAGCTTATTTAGCTGTGATTCCTTTTCCACGTCCTCTGGATCACTCTAGGAACCTAGTTATATTCATGAGGTTCTGTGTAATTGGTAACAAAAGTAAGCAGCATTAACATTTTGCTGATTCTAAACTTGTAACTGAATGTAATTGCTTACATATGATGGCTGCATTAGTAGGTGCTGTAAACGATTATTTTCCGGATTCCAACTAATAGGTCCATTGAATATGTGGTTTTCAATGACTCTGAGGTCGCATATTTTTCTAGCAGTAAAAATGTTACTGATTTCCAAACCTAAACCCTTCTTCTATCTGTTTGTCAGATATCAATCTAAACATACAAACTTGGGACGTCTTATGGAGAAGTATGGCTCAAAGCTATTTGGGGCATCATACAAGGATCCTATTACAAGTTTCACCCTCCTTCAGAAGTTCTCTGTTCAGCATCCTGAGGTATATTATGCTTTTTGTCCCTACATTGCTAGATATATGGTAAGTTTTGACGCTAAGTGGCATTTCAAATGAGAGGAATTGAGGTTTGATTGGAGTTATATATGGCAATGATTTCAGGATTACTGGTCAATTGTTCTAAAAGAGCTTTCAGTTTCATTTCGCGAGGCCCCAAAGTGCATTCTAGACACCACTGACAAATCAAAACATGGGGGAACTTGGTTTCCAGGTTCAACTATGAATATTGCTGAATGTTGTTTGTTACCAACGAGTCATCCAAGAAAAGAGGACAGCAGTTTGGCTGTTGTATGGAGGGATGAAGGCTCTGATGATTCCGATATTAATCATATGACATTGAGAGAATTGCGAGAACAAGTAATGTATGCTCTCACTTGATTATGCTTGTCTGCAATTGACTATGCCATGCTATTGTAAGGTGCAGGGCAGACATGTGGTGTCTGGGTGAGGTCTAAACTTATAACTTCTGCCTATATAACTCATTGTGTAAATGGAAATGGGATAGTTAAGCTGCCTTGATTGCATAGAACTCAATTCTTTTCAGTATTCACCTTTAGGGAATTTAGTTCTTTTCTTGTCCTTTTTGTTGTTTTGATGTAAAAGAAAGGTAGCTCTCAACATTGAAATGGAAAAATGAACTTATAAAATACGCTTGGTTTTAATCTTTTTTAACTGAAAGATTGGGTTAATAAGTACACTTGAGTTTAGTTTTCCTGCTCTTCAACCTAAATGTCTTCAATACGAGTTGTGTGTCAGGTGTATTGACTAAGGTTGTGTTTGAGTATTAAAATTTTGGAAGGTTAAAATTTTAGGATATTGAAATTGGTGAAAAAATGAAGAGAGAGATGGTTTGAATAAATTTTTTATAGTGAAAAGTAATAATTTGATAGGAAAGAGAGATTATATTATAATTATTTTATTATTTAAAATTTTAAAAGGCTTAAATTTTAATAAACAAACACGCCCTAAGTTGGTACCATGTCCTCTTAGTGACAGTACTGCAATCAATCAAGTCTGTCATCAAATTAGTGATGTTTAGTATAAACTTCATCATTTTTTCATTGAGAACCTTTTTGCACATTTATAAGATACAATGGCACCTTCCTGCAAGTGAAGGATGAAAGAGAAAAAACATAAGAAGCTCCCATACTGAGAGAAAGTATAAGAATCGAGTGCCTAAACAAGCTAGAGCAACAAGGAAAGTGGAATGTCAATTACAAAGGACCTATCCTAGGAGTTTATTTCCCAAGAGAAAAAGAGCCCATCATAAATGAAGATCATTTCATATCGTGATATTTCTCTATTAGATTAAGGACAGTGAGTTCTAGGTCAAATGGTACCTTCTTCAATGAGAAAGAGGTGGAGGTTTAGTTTCTTGGGTTCAAGACCCACCCCATTGTATGTGTAATATATCAATAGAGAAAGGAAAACAGTTTCTTTGTAATTGCAGTTTCATCATTATCACAAGCGCCTTCTATCTCATAGATAGATTTTGGTTTTGAACTATTCTTTGAGCCAGCATAATAGCAAAAAAGTTTTTTCTCTGGACAAGTAACCAAGGCAACCTTAGTTGTCTTCTTTGTTTTGGGTAGTATTGATCTGGAATCTTGTAAGTGGCTGCCCCTTTCAATTTTTCACTTGCATCTAACCAGATAGTCACGATATCACTACTAGGAATATGGTTGTGCTTAGGAGCATGCTTTGCGTTATTCTCATTTCTGAGACCCTATATGATGTCAATCTTTTTTCTGTTTCTCCTAATGTGTAATATGTTCTTCATTCCTCTTGTCACCTTGCTAGATCATATTTGATCGCCTAGCTGCTCCTTTATCATCTTCATTTTTTACTTTGCTGACATGTTTAAGGCATGATTCGCAGGCTGGTGGCAAATGCACTAGATGAGATATTTTCAAAGGGTGATGCAATTGCAATTGACATGCCTATGACCGTCACTGCAGTTATCATATATCTCGCAATTGTACTAGCAGGATTTGTTGTTGTCTCAATAGCTGACAGCTTTGTCGCAAAGGAAATTGCAACCCGTTTGCGTGTGTCAAAGGCAAAGGGCATCTTCACTCAGGTTACCATTAACTTCCATGAATCATCTGTCAAATGAAGAATATTGTATTTCCTTAGTTTGCAAACCCAGTTGGCCCCATAACTTCCCCTTCTTTGGTCCTCCATTCCAAAGCCAATAAAAGAAAAGGAAAAATGTACATTGCAGATGAAGATGTGTATAATAATTTTACGGTGGTTCATCAGATGTTTTCATTTCCAGACTAGCTTTGTTGTTACTAAAATGACGTTTAGAGCTTTGTATTGACAATTATTCTTGCCCTCAACTTGTATCCAGGATTTCATATTAAGAGGAGGACGGAAGGTTCCTTTGTACAGGTAAAGATTGCCAATTCTATTTTATGAAAGATGATACGTCATTTTCTCTCTGACAGGAGGTAGAATTTAAGGGACAAACATATGTGTGAATGCTGAACTCACGATAATCCAGACTTCAAAACCAATACTTTTTGCTCAAAAACAGATGCCAAACACCAATTTCCATTTCATTGTAGGCACTTCATGAAAGTGCTATACCATGAAGCACTTACCCAGGAAAGAAGCTATTCCAAGAATGTCTACTTTCACTTTTATGAACCTATTTTCCAAGTCCGTTGGAGACTAGACATTTTTAGATTGCACTGTTCTGATTGACATGGCTCTTGTTTTGTCTTCTTGTAGTCGAGTTGTGGAAGCTGCTCCATTGAAAGCTATAGTCCTCCCTGCGATTGGTCGAAATGTGGGGATTCAGTTGAGAGAACAGGATCTTTCTTGGAAATATTTTCTTTCTAGTGCTCGTTGCCAGCCACGGTATGTGTACAGCAATGGAATGGAGATTTGTCCAGTTAGACACTTGTTAGTGGAAACAAAGGTCCATTTTTATGTTCTTGTGCAAAATAGCCAACAAATTAACTGTAGTCATCTCATTCTCTTGTTGGCAGATCAAATAATTATATTCCAGTCTATCAACCAGTAGAATCTGTGACTAACATTCTCTTTTCGTCTGGAACAACAGGTAGAAAATTTTTTCATGCACATCTCTATTTCTTAGCCTGAGTGTACAAGAAATTTTATCATCACTGTCTACCTTAACTATTGGCCTTCATTAGGAGAACCAAAAGCAATTCCTTGGACACAACTTTCACCAATTCGAGGTGCTGCTGATTCATGGGCTCATATCGATGTTCAAACTGGAGATGTTTTCTGCTGGCCCACAAATTTGGGATGGGTGATGGGACCAATTTTACTTTACTCAAGCTTCCTAGTTGGTGCAACTCTTGCACTCTATCATGGATCACCTCTTGGCCGTGGCTTTGGGAAATTTGTTCAGGTGAGAAATTAATATACTTTCTGGGTTATGAGTGTGCTTTAATCACTTGGAAAGAATAATTACAATGCTAAACATGGGAGCCAGCGGGTGTATGAGGATAAAACCAGTGGAAATAGGCCTTTAGGAGGGCCAGTCTCCTAATTCTTGCAACCATATCCTTAGAAAAGAAACTCACATAGCCTTCATCAAATCCTATAAACTACCGTCGTATCTCTGCCAATTGTTGGTTAGACGTGAAATAGGACAAACATTTTCCCAGGCTCTCTGTAAGGGGGAGCAACATTATTTTACATGATTTGTAATAGGAAAATAAGGACAATAAAGAGAGGTTTACATGATACTCCAGGAAATGTAAGCTCCTGTATACAAGTGTATACAAGTCGAATAAGAGCAGAAATATGTTATCCATTAAGCTTGGTGGCACATTCAGTCAAAAACCACCTTAATAGGGTTAAGAACTCATTTGATTCCTAGGTTTTGACCCTTTTTAATAAGTAGTCCTTGGGTTTTCAACTTGTTCATTAAAGTCCCTAAGTTTATAATTTTTGTTGAATAAGTCCTCTTAAAATTTCATTTTCAAAAGTAATGATTCACATGTTAGTTCCAATAACAAGTTCACACATGTAACCCAAAAACTAAAATAACATGACTTATAATTTTTTAAAGTTTTTTTTTCTTAATTTTTATTTTTAAAAATAATTAAAATAATCAACTTTGTTTTATCTTTTAAAAAATAAAAAATTACAAAAAAAAAAATTATAAGTCACATAAGTTTAGTTTTGGTTGACATGTGTATTGGAACTAACGTGTGAATCGTTAACTTTATACAAAGAAAATTTAACGAAAAGACTTGTTTGATAAAAATTGCAAACTGGGACTTTTATGATCAATTTGAAAATCAAGGACTATTAATTAAAATGGTTGAAACCCAGGGACTAAATAGGTATATAACTTTTCTTTTACTTTTGATCAGGATGCAGGAGTGACAGTTTTGGGTACAGTTCCTAGCTTAGTGAAAGCTTGGAAGAATACGCGTTGTATGGAAGGCCTAGATTGGACAAGGATAAGGTAATTTCTCTTCACACTCTAGAGAAACCATCTTGTATTGAAGACCAAGAAAGAGAACTTAGAACTGGATATGTGCAGATCATTTGCATCCACTGGGGAAGTGTCCAATGTTGATGATGATCTTTGGCTTTCTTCAAGAGCTTATTACCAACCCATTATTGAATGCTGTGGCGGCACAGAACTCGCATCATCCTACATCCAAGGAAATCCACTGCAGCCACAAGTTTTTGGAGCATTTAGCTCAGCATCACTAACAACAGGCTTTGTCATCCTTGATGAATATGGGATTCCATATGTAAGTGTGTTTATGGATGGTGTGTTGTTAAGATTTTATTCCTTTTGGTACTGTCACAAATCACAAAGCTGTCACCAGCTCAGGTCATCCCCAGTACTTGGTACTCTGTAAGTGTAGTTAGTGATAATGAAGATAGGTGTGGAAGAACCAAGCCAAAAGACAGATATTTAAGAGTAAATTATATACAGACATATCTGACCTTTTTGAACTATATGACAGCCAGATGATCAGGCTTGCATTGGAGAAGTGGGTTTATTCCCCATATACATGGGAGCAACTGATAGATTGCTTAATGCCGATCATGAGGAAGTATACTTCAAGGGAATGCCAATGTACAAAGGAATGGTACGCTTATACCTGCCTATTTGAAATCACTTATGATGAATGGAAATCTTAGCTTCTCTTTTCAGAAGACAGAATAATTATTCTCCTTACCCTATTAGGGACTAATCAACCCAACTATAGAATGAAGTTTCCATTTTATGCATTTCTTGGTCAGCTAAATGGTTTATATCTAAGACTCAATGCATCTATTTTGCATCTGAAGGTACACAAAAACAGATTTTGAGACTCATTCTCTAGATAGTGATGCCTGATTCTGGTAATTGTAGGTGTCTTTATCTTATAGATGGGATAGGAAATTGTCTGAACTGCATAGATATTGCTATACTCTAGTTCTTGGGATGCATCTAGGACTTATTGTAATGGTAGAAGCATCAATTTTGTCATTTCCAAAAATTACCATAATTCTTAAAACTTGTATCTGATAATTTGATGATTGTCTTTGTTGTTTTTTTACGCCTCTTACCTATAGATGATTGCAGATGTAGAGTATAAGATACTTTGCTTGGTGAGTTGGGCTTGTTCGCTATTGTAACTTGATATGTGCATTGGCAGCACCTTCGAAGACATGGAGACATCATTAAGAGAGCTGTTGGAGGCTACTTAATTGTACAGGGTAGGGCTGACGACACAATGAACCTTGGAGGCATTAAGGTACTACATTTGTTATCCTCTTATTCTTTTTGTTTTGATCTTTCAAGTTTCAACAATGAACGTGCTATAAGCTTTCAACTAACTGGTAGACAAAGACGTCTATAAAAGTGATGATTAAAGGTTGGTTACATAAAGCCAAATGGGAATGCTTCCTCAACTTTAAATCCTGCCAAAGTAGCCTTCGATATGTACTGTGTGCAATCATCCTTGAATTAGATTCAACTGACTGAATAACCCCTTTTTTTTAATTGGAATGCTTGGAATGATTTTTGAAAGTCGGACTCTGGATAATTCTTGATATGCAGACAAGTTCCATTGAAATTGAGCGTGTGTGTGATCTTGCTGATGAAAGCATTTCAGAGACTTGTGCAGTCAGTGTTGCACCAGTAAACGGCGGTCCAGAACAGTTGGTTATGTTTGTAGTATTAAAGAAAGGGTTTAATGCTGAACCAGAGAAGCTGAAGAGTATATTTTCAAGGGCCATTCAAAGCAACCTCAACCCTTTGTTTAAGGTTTGACTCTTAGGCTGTTCTGTTCCTTTCCCTTTGAATCAGCATGCCACATCTGATCATTCGAACTTCTTCCATCCAAATAGTGGTGATAGAAGATCAAAATGGTGACATCTTTCCTGGTTCTGATGAAACTGTTGGTGTTATTATAGACTCATACCTAATGCTTTGAAATGTGTCATCAGCTCGATCTTTTCAAATGCTTTTTAGATGAGATGACATGGATTTCAATTCTATGATAGTTCTCAAACGTCAAAGTTACTAATCCAATTGCTGCAACTTTTGAACCGATTAACAGGTGAACCATGTAAAGATTGTCCCAGAGTTTCCGAGAACGGCTTCAAACAAGCTATTGAGAAGGGTCCTGAGAGACCAAATGAAGCTTGAGATTTCAGTTCGGAGTAGAATATAGTAGCAAAATCATCCACTATCAAATATGGATCCAGCATATAGACCTGGAAGAAATTGTTTGAGAGTATGAAATATGTAGTTGGTATTGTTGGTTGCTACATTCATAAATCATAAGCCCGTAATTCTGAGGCTTGTGCTCCTGTATCAGTGAAGAAACAGTAATAATGTAATGGAGAGAGTTAGCTTGTGTGGCTTTAAGGCTTGCAAAGAGCCTATTGGCAAATGAAATAACTCGTTGACAACATGGAACGAAACTAAATTGTCAAAATTTTGAAACTTTAAAGAATTTTTAGATGCAAACATAAAATTTTGTCACAAATTTTTTATTTTTTTAGTTTTCACACCAGTTAAAGGCCCATAACAATATTATTTCTCTTTTTTATTTTAATTCCAAAACTTAAAAAAAAAAAAAAAAACTTCAAAATCCTTTTTTTCTCCTTTCTGAAAAATTATTTCTTTTCATTACAATAAATATAAAAAATTCACTCAAGTCATTTTTTTTTCGCTTTTTTACCAATCTCATAAAGTTTTTTTTTTTTTTTTTTCATTATTTTCTCAATAAATTCAATAAAACTCCAATCTCCTCAATTTATACAATATTTCTTAAATATTTCAAAATTTTAAGATTTGCAAACGTCTCCTATCATGTGTGGGCCGAATTCTCTCTATTGAAAAATTCAACACGTGTAATATTTAATTGAAATTAGAGACGTGCAATGTTTAATTGAAATTAAGGTGTATTGTGGAATCAAGTCTTGAATTCAAAATATAATTATGATACCATGTGAATCTACAACTTAGTTTAAAAATTTAAGCTAATAAAAAAGGAAGTATTTGAAATATATTATCTACCAAAATAATGATTTGCGCAGCTTTCTTCTGAAATAGATTTTTGGATATTCAGGGGAAATCATTGACATGATCTGAAAATGGACTGAGACAAATCGTTTCTGTTTCATCTAATGTTAAATCTCTTCACCTGGTCTTGTAGTTTTGTCTGTACAATAAGAAGTAAAAACACTCTTCCTCAAATCCAACACTACTAGTATTCTACTCTTCCCATCATTAACCTTCAGGGAAATCATTGACATGATCTGAAAATGGAATTTACCTTTTTTGCAGCTTTTGTTTCCACCAGCGAGCCCTTCAGGGAAAGGACCCATTGTGTCACAGGGCCTAAGGCTTCACGAAAATGGCAGCTTAAATCCTTCTTTTTGCCGCCGTTCCAGTATTGTCCACAAAAATTTGAGAAAGCAAAATGGACAAGATTTAAGCTGCCGTTCCAGTTTTGTCCACAAAATTTGAGAAAGCAAAATGGACCCGTCTATTCATAAGACACATCTCACTATCTCTCCTACCCCGCCTACTTTTTCTCAAAACAATCGTTCTGTCTCTGTCCATGGGTGGGCGTGCAATACAAGCATTTAGTTCAACCATTTGTATAGCTAGACCCCCTTCTAGAGAGAGAGAAGACAGAATAACCTCCCTCCCTGTCTGCTTCCTTCACCCCTCCACTCTTTATGGTGGTGGGAGGAGCTGGGGCTCATCCCTGCCTCCCTCTCTCTCCTCTACGGATCTGCTTTTTGGTGGCTGGAAGTTTCAACAAACTCCATATCCCGGCCACTTTTTGGGCTTTTTTAGGCAGGCTTTAGAGCTTAGATTTAGGCATTTTGAAGATTTTTTAAGCACACGACCCGCAGGAATGCCTCCAGCATTGTTCGGCCTTTGTCTCTGTCAAAGGCAGCAGCGTGGAGCCTCGCACTCGCATGTGGATCTCACGCCCAGTGCATTTCATTGAACCTCTTGCATGAATGAAATTCTAGAGTTGTTATGATATAAAACAAAAAAAACAAGTAGAGGTAGTTTTCGTTTTCACCTAATTCCATTAATCATGCAATACAAAAGCACATGCGCGAAGAAAGCAACATGCGGAAAAAGCCTAGGAAATATTTGTATGCTTTTTTTTTTTCCTTATTCTTTTTAATTTCTTGTTAGGCCAGTTTCTTCCACATATTTGGGGAAACAAATTGCTTTAAAATTTTAGTTTTCCACGTATCTGGGACGTGACACATCCAAATGCTGATGAAGAGCTGTTTTCATTTTATTACATTACATTATATTATATTATATTATATTATATATATAATAAAATTCAGGTTAGATCTGCTTATGGGCAATTCGAGGTGCTTGGTCGTGCATTAGTTATCTACTCTGTAAGGAATATGTTATTTGCATACTTAACATTAAATATAAAAAAATTAAAATTAAAATTAATATATAATTTTACATTCCTAATTATCACACGTATTGTGATGTACATTCTGTGCTACCCACTTCACTCTACTACACCCTCAAATTACATATAAAAGAAAAATGCAATATTGTACATATATATATGAATGCTTGCAGCTTGGTTAAAATAAATATGAGAGTATAAAGTTATGAAAATGGTAATTTGAGGGGGAGATTGCTAACAGCCGGCATAGTAGATTGGGTACAAATTAACATATTCTGATCTCCAGACTAAAAAATAATAATAATAGAAGCCTGATTTATTTGACTTTCCAGAACAGTTCCACTAGAATATCTTTTCAAATTACAGATAGGTATTCTAGTTAAAATAATAATAAAGAGGACAATCAAATGAACTTAAAGTTCAAATATGGAGGACTAGGATTGCGTTCAGTTAGCAGAATTAATTTTTTTTTTTGTTTTTCAGGTACACCTAAGCTTTTTTTATTTAATCAGGTACACCTAAGCTTGAAAGTTGACAAGATATGCTTCAAGTTTTATTATAATCTCTGGATATCAATAATGCAACATCAAGCATGCAGTTTTATGTTCCTTAAGAGTTTACTCGATCAATATAAGTACTCTATTGTTAAATATTATTTCATCAGATCTTACTCATATATAGTCTCATATCTGATTCCTTTTGAAAAAAATCATAGCTTTGTTCTTTGAATGTAAATTTATCAATGCGAGTAAGCATGCAAATAAAGCAAGAAACAAGAAGAAAGAAAAACCATTATATTGTAGTTTCTGATGAGTAAAGCCTAGGTATTATCGGTTGTTTCTCTTCCTATCTCTGCAATTCTTTTCCTTTTTTTTTTTTCCAGAGTTTTCTTTGATCAGATTTCTCCCCACAATTTGGAAAAGCAAAATGGTCAATATATATATGATGTTACAGCCACAGGCATATCTCAATGTCTCTGTTCGAGTGTACGGAGTTGGACACACGCATATGCTCTCCTATTGGACGGCTGGTTTTCTGTTCTACGATAGTGCGCCTGAGAGCACCTCAACTCTCAATTATTATATCACTTTCATTTTAAGTAAACAAAATATCAGCTGTCTTTTGTAATAAGAAAATCACCATTAATGCACTTTTTTTAACGCAAGCTTTTCGTCTTAAGTTTAAGTAGGCATAGAAATGTTATAAACAGTGCAAGTTTTTGTTCTTATGGAATTGTATGCGATACTTGTTTGCTTCTCAACCTCGGAGCTGAGATTGCTATGACGTCAGAAAAACTTCAGAACCGGCGTCTAGAAGCTATTGTTGTCATTGAGGAGTTTCAATTTTGAGAATAACTGAGCAAAGAGATAAGGAAAAGCTTGCTGCATAACACAGATTATTACGTGGCCTAACGCCATTAGAATATCGGCATTTCCTACCTACTCTACCAGCAACTTAATTTGCTTTTTACGACAAAAACGTAGTTTGTGTTGAGAGAGAGAGAGAGAGAGAGAGAGAGATGGGAAAGAGCATCTGCGAGGTTGGAATGGAGGACTTGGTCATAGCAGGTCTACCTACAGAGGAGGCAATGGAATTACAAAGGGTTCTTAAAGAACTAGTTTCTGGAGCCAACGGGTCTGACCCAAGAGAAGTGTGGCGCGAGCTGGTGGCTAGGAGGGTGCTAAAGCCCTGGCATCCACATGGGCTGCACCGGCTTGTCTACTCCTCTGTCTATGCCAATTGGGATGCATCCACCAATGGCCCTCCTCCTTACTGGTTCCCTTCTCCGTATGATTTTTGTTCTTTCATTTCTCTCTCCCTGTCTATCCTCTTCCATGCTTCTACTTCTCACTATCTCAATGCGTTATTGTTACTGTTATACTTACGAACAGATATATATATATATACTGTTTCCATGCATGGTTACTGTTAATATGAAAATGTACATATATGTAAGTAAATGGCTAAATGCAGAGGGCCCTAGTGATTTTGGTGGTGTTTGTGCGCAATTAATCGGGACTTGAATATAAAGCAAAAGTTGCTTTGCTAAATCATTTTACTTCTGACAGATAGATTATATATGTTATTGGTGGAGTTCGCATCTTAATAGAATTTAGGAGAAATTACACTTTGTATCCTCTAACTATCACTCAGTAGATGCAGAAATTTATGTATGTCTTTGTTTTTCCTATCTTAGTATGAGGAACCTACTGATTGGTCAATCTAATTGTGTGTTGAAATGAGTCCGAGAAAGTATATTTTTCTATTCAACAGTAGTTGTTGTAATTTCTAGTCTCGACTCATTTTTGTTCTCTCTGTTTGCCAGATCTCAGTCTAACCAAACAAACTTGGGACGTTTGATGGAAAACTATGGTTCAAAGCTGTTAGGGACATCATACAAGGATCCTATTACAAGTTTTAGCCTCTTTCAGAAGTTCTCTGTTCAGCATCCTGAGGTAAATACGCTTTTTGTCCACACATAGCTAGGTGAATGCCAAGTTCGATGAAAAATGGTGTTTCAAATTGAACGAAATGATGTTTGATTCAATCTGTATATATGCCAATGATGTTCAGGCTTACTGGTCAATTATCCTTAAAGAGCTTTCCGTTTCATTCCGCAAGGCCCCAAAGTGCATTTTAGATACCACTGACAAATCGAAACATGGGGGCACTTGGTTACCGGGTGCAGTTTTGAATATTGCTGAATGTTGTTTGCTCCCAAGCAGTCATCCAAGAAAACAGGATAGTGATTTGGCTGTTGTGTGGAGGGATGAAGGCCATGATGATTTCGATGTTCAACATATGTCATTGAAAGAGTTTCGAGAACAAGTAATGTATGCCCCCGCTTGATCATGTCTAAACACATTTGGGACACATGAGGGATAATGTGCTGATATCACACAATACAATTTTTTCACTTTCCATATATTGTCTTTTAGGGAATCAATTGCTGTTCGTGTCCCTATAGTTTTTGTTTCTCAATTCCTGTTAATTGCTGGTGCAGACACCTTATATCTCTCGGCTGGAGATGTTTTGTGATTTTCAGTCTTCGAGCTAGCACAACAGCAGAAAGATTGTGCTTTGGAGTAGTAACTAGTGCATTATTAGTATACTCCTTGGTTTGTGAAGCTATTTATCCATAAACTTGTAATTGGTAGCTCTTGTCATAGTTTTACCCGGATGTCACCAGATAGTGTATTTAGGACCTTGCTTGGTTTATTTTCAGTTTGCATTTCTCCTAGACGTATAAGATTTTCTTTGTTCTTCTTGTCACCTTAGAGAGATCATATTTTACTGGCCCCCACCTGCCCGCCTTCCCTTTTGACTCTGTTGGTGTGTATGATCCACAGGTTGGTGGCAGATGAACTCGATGCAATATTTTCAAAGGGCGATGCAATTGCAATTGACATGCCAATGACAGTCAATGCAGTAATAATATTTTTGGCAATTGTATTAGCCGGATTTGTTGTTGTATCAATACCTGAAAGCTTTTCGGCAAAGGAAATTGCAACTCGTTTGCGTGTGTCAAAAGCCAAGGCTATCTTCACTCAGGTGATTATTCACATCTATAAATTATCTGTATCATAAAAGTTACGGGGGCTGCCAAACCACAATAAAAAAAAAAAAAAAAAAAGAAGGGAAATTCTGTTATGCTGGGGATGTCTAAAGTCATACTATTTGTGCAAATGTTGAAAGTGCCAACATGATGGTCTGACCTCTGTATTTGGTATAGATGTGTAATTCCGTCAAGACATGTGTCAACTAACAATGTACTTTTTCAAATGTCAAAGTCACCGAGTTTGAACACAACAGCTTCCACATCAAGCAACTGAACATTGATTTGCATTTGAGCTACATGATCATGATAGTTTAGCTCATCATAAATTTTGATGCAACTGCACATGTATGCACAAAGTGTTGCCATGAATTCTGATACTTCTTTGTATGCATTTCTGCATGTCAATATCACATTAGCATGAGCAGATACCAACTTTTACCTTTCAATGATTTTGAGAAGCATGCTTTATGGTATCAAGCCTTAGTTCCGTGTCTTTTAAAGACATCAATCAACCAAAAATTGATTTCTCAGAACGTAACTTCCTTGCCCCTTTCTCCCTGGCCTGTAGGAAATCTTAGACATGTGGTATTGGAAATTGTTTTCACTTTTGATTAGATAGCATGTTTTAACCTGCATTTGCTCTGTTTCAGTATAACTGTCGCGCTTCTAATTTTCGTATTTAGGGCTATGAGTAAGGGAGTGAAATTCGACAGAAAGAAACCATTAAAAAAAATGTCTTTGAAAAGTTGTTAATTCTTGGGCAGGGCTTTAGTAGATTACTACTATTTAGCATTCATTGGGTGATAATTGACAAAAAGGTGAAAGAAAGTAGTGAAGCTCTAACATATTAGTCATGGAACTTCACTCTGCTTTTTTCAAAGTTGTTAATGCAACCTTCATGATGAATTTCTCTCCCTTGTGGTTTTGGGAATGTAAACTCAAAAAAAAGTTCAGACAGTTTGGCTTCAGTTGTCATATGCTGTCTGCCTTTGTAATTTTTGTAGTTTCAGACTAGATTTATTTTATGTTACATTTTTCATTTGTTATGCTTTGCTTTGAAAGTTATTCCTGTCTTCCAATTACATTTCAGGATTTCATATTAAGAGGAGGTCGAAAGCTTCCTCTGTACAGGTACTGCCATCCTATAATTACAATAGATCATAATCCAAGATGTGGTAGGAATACAGGGTCACACCATATTTGTGAATGCCTACTTACCGTATCTGACCCTTGAAAGACCTACATTTTGTGCATAAAACAGAGGCCAAACGCCTATTTCCGTTAAGTGCTTCTCATATGCATTTCATGGAAGTGCTGTACCATGAAGCACTTACTGCTCTCTCTTTCCTGAGATGCTAACTATTCCCAGCACGTTTACTGCTCTCTCTTTACTGAAGATTGTTTACCAAGTTGATTGGAGACAAGACATGCTTATTGTACAGCTTTGAGATTTACATAGCTATTCTTCTCCTTACAGTCGAGTTGCAGAAGCTGCTTCAGTTACGGCTATAGTGCTCCCTGCAGCTGGGAAGGATGTAGGTATTCATCTAAGAGATCAGGATTTATTATGGAAACAATTTCTTTCTAGTGCCGATGACTATTCAAGGTATGTGTACAGCAATAATCCGAGATTGATTCAATAAAAGACATTACTATTGCGAATAAAGTTCCAGCCTTATACCATCATGCTAAGAATGTCCAGAGAATTAATTAAAGTAATACTCTCTTCTTGGCAGATCAAATAATTATACTCCAACTTATCAACCAATAGAATCTCTGACACAGATTCTCTTTTCATCTGGAACCACAGGTAGAAAGATTGTTCTAGCACAACTAAATAGCTTGAAAGTGGGATTCCTCTATCATAACATTCTAACTTATTTGTTGTTCTTCATCAGGCGAACCAAAAGCTATTCCATTGACACAACTTGCTCCAATTAGAAGTGCTGCCGAGTGCTGGGCTCACCTTGATGTGCAGGCCGGAGATGTTGTCTGCTGGCCCACGAGTTTGGGATGGGTGGTGGGACAAGCTATAATTTATTCATGCTTTCTAACTGGTGCAACTCTTGCTCTCTATCATGGATCACCTCTTGGCCACAGCTTTTGCAAATTTGTTCAGGTGATAGAGGTTTAAAGTTAATATACTTTCTCTGTCCTTGAGTTTAATCAAATAACTTCAAAAGAATTATGAGGCAAACCATGGGAGCCAACAGGTGCACGAGAATAAAACCAAGACGAGAAACTTATGTAGCACTCCACGGATCCTTTATGACTGCGTAGATTTTTCTTTCGAATTGTTGATTTGTATTGGAAATAGAAAGAAAAAAAAAAACACTTTTCCCTGGTTTTCTTGAAGTCCTAATATGAACTAGAAGTGCTGAAGAGAGGTTTACATTATCATCCAGGAAAAACAAACTTGGTATACGGTGACCACTTTAAATTTTCTGTGACTTTTTTTCAGGATGCTGGAGTTACTATTTTGGGTACAGTGCCTAGTTTAGTAAAAGCTTGGAGGAAACCAGAGTGTATGAACGGCATAGATTGGACAAGGATAAGGTAATCTCTCTCCACGTCCAGATCAACTACATTTGCATATAAGTACAACAAGGTAAATAAGAAATGAAAATTTGCAGGTCATTTTCAACCACTGGGGAAGCATCCAACGTTGACGATGACCTATGGCTTTCTTCCAGAGCTTATTACAAACCCATTATTGAATGTTGTGGAGGCACGGAACTTGCATCATCTTATCTCCATGGAAGTATACTACAGCCGCAAGTTTTTGGAGCCTTCAGCACACCATCAATGACAGTAGGCTTTGTCTTCCTTGATGAACAGGGGATACCTTATGTAAGACCTTTTTTTCTGGATGGTTACTAGTAGTTAAGGTCCATTCTCTTTGGTTACTGTTTCAATCACCTACTTTCGCTAGATCAGGTCATCCCAGTGAGTAGTTATCTTTTAAACACATTGACAGGTGATGGCTAATTTCTGAGCAGTTGTAACAATTCTCGTGATGATGAAAATGGATGCGTAGTCACCTAACACAAGTTACTGATATTAGTATATATTTCCTGTTTGACCGATGTGACAGCCAGATGATCAACCTTGTGTTGGTGAAGTGGGTTTATTCCCACTATACTTGGGATCAACTGATAGATTGCTTAATGGGGATCATGAGGAAGTCTACTTCAAGGGCATGCCGATGTACAAAGGAATGGTATGCATACAACTTCCTATTCCAATTACTCGCATGTTCACTTCTGTATCTGGAATCATAACATATATCTGATGTTCATTGCATAAGACACAGAGAATGGCGTACTCCTCCGAAAAATTTTGCTACGCTCTTACCCAGAAAGCAGCATGGTTAGTGTCTTATTAGGGACCAAATACCAGACCATAAGATGCAGTTCCTTTTCATATGAAATTCTGTCTGCTATCTGGGTTATATTTGTTGCGAGATGGGTGCATATGTCTTGGCCCCTGAGGGACTTGGAATTGATTGACCCCTGATTCTCTAGAGAGTGATTGTGACCATAATTATTTCTTTTTGTAGTTCTTGTTATGTGTTATCTCACACATAGGGCAGTCAATTGCTGAATGACAAAGATGTTTCGGTCCACTAGTTCTTGGGATGCATTTGAAAGCATCAATTTGACATTTCCAACAATTATCGATACAATTCCCAAAACCAGTTTCTCATAATTTTTGTAGTTTTTAAAATTTGCATCTTAGAACTTGTTATTTTATTTACTATTGGTTCATATCTCTTGCCCCTAAATGATAGCAGATATGAAGTATAAGGTATTCTGCTTTGGCGACTATACCAAATATGTGAATCAAGGTGGCTGACTTCCTATTATAACTTCATATATGTATTGGCAGCGCCTCAGGAGACATGGAGACATCGTCAAGAGAACTGTTGGAGGCTATTTCATTGTTCAGGGTAGGGCTGATGACACCATGAACCTTGGGGGCATTAAGGTATCGCATTCAACAAAATCCTCTCACTCTTTGATTTGATCGTTCAACAATGATTCTGCATTATGCTTTTGGTGACTTACTAGTGGATGAGAGACAAGGTTTTACGAAAACAAGGTATGCATTAAGTCAACTGGAAATGATGGCTGCAATTTAAGATCCTGCCAAATAAGCTCTTGATATGCAGCAGATATAAAGCACACTTTGATTAGATTCAACTCTTTTAAAGAACCACTTATCTTTAATTGGAATGCTTGGACTGATTCTTGAAACTCAGACTTTGAATAATCCTTTATACACAGACGAGCTCCGTTGAAATTGAGCGTGTGTGTGACCATGCTGATGAAAGCATCTCGGAGACAGCTGCAATCAGTGTTGCACCTGCAAATGGTGGTCCAGAACAACTGGTCATATTTGTTGTATTAAAGCAAGGGTTTAATGCTGAACCAGACAAGCTGAAGGGTATATTCTCAAGGGCCATTCAAAGAAACCTCAACCCTTTATTCAAGGTTCGACTATTAATGAACCTCAATCCTCAGGAATTCTTCTGGTTTTCACAGAACCCAGCCTATTTTACATTTATCAGTTATTGAACCAATTTATCCAACGGATTCACAGGTGAACTATGTTAAGATTGTTCCGGAGTTTCCCAGAACTGCCACTAACAAGTTAATGAGAAGGGTGCTGAGGGATCAAATGAAGCACGACATTTCAGTTCACAGTAGACTTTAGCAGCGGCAACGTGAGTTGTAAGAGACTTGCAAAAGCCTGTCGGCAAATGAAATAACTGGTTGACAACACAGAGTGAAACTAGATGATCTGCTTGCCTAAAAATAGACATCATGGCATTTTCCTCTGTTGTTATTTCTTCAAAAAATAGGCTTGGCTCGGCACTCAGACCTCGAATCACAATGTCATGGTTTGAAGCTTCGGTTCTTTCTTCGTGCTATCACCAATTTTGTTAGCCCTAAAAGGCTGCTGTTATTTACTCCTGATCCAATCCCATATTTGTGGTTCATTATTTTCAAGACTGATCTGGAACATTTTGGAGTATGCATGGGGCGTGGCATTCATGGCATATTTGCAAAAGTATTCTAGGATATAATATATTCAACAAAATTCAAAAAACGGAACATCAAAATTTCAAAAAATCATTCACCATCAATATTTTTTACTCAAACTTCAATAACTTTTTACACAAACTCCAATATTTTTTATTAAAAAATTACATTAAATCATCTCTCTCTATACCTTTTTACAAAACTCTAATAAAAATTAAATATCTTTAAAATTTTCATTAACTTTTACACAAAAATTTATAAAACTCAATTTACATAAATATTCATAATTATATCAAAATTTTAAAAATCTTGAAATTTTTATAAAACGAACATCTCACGTTCTTCGTATGAATAGTCAAGCTGATAGGTTGAGCTCGGAAAGGGAGGACCAGCCATACCAATGGGCAAAGTGTTTTTGTGCTAAGAGTTTATGGGAGATGTAAAGAAAGCTAAAGGAGAAAATACAATTTTCGCTTACAAATTATAACGTGTTTTACACTTTGTATTTTAAACTGTACGGTTGAAAAGATTATACTCACAAACTATCATTCTCAAACATATTACACCCTCGTTTATTATTAAATTAGATGAACATTGACTTTTTTTATACTAAATGTCGATTATGCCCTTACAAAAAGTCAATGGAGGGTAAAATGTGTTGAGGATAAATATTTTATGGGTATAATATCTCATATGTGATCATTTAGATTGGAAAGTGCAAAATCTCATGCAATATCACGCGAACCCTGAAGTTTTTTTGTTTGAGGCAAAAGAACAACCTCACAACCACTGCAAAACAATATCATAGTTCAGGAAACTCAAACACATTCATGCCACCGGAGCCTTCCTGAAGAATTGTGAGCGCTTAGGCAATGGGACGTCCAATTTTGTCACAATGTCAATAGAGTACTATTTGACGCTATTTATTCTAATTAATTGTTAAACTAATCAATTTGACCTAATTTTTCTTCCATCAATCTTTTTCAACAAAAAAAAAAAAACCCCTTTTCAACTTTCTCGACTTCCACGTGGTACAATCAGAGAGAATTGTCATGCCTGACGTTTTTTATGTTGCGCCCTTTTCTCTCCTGGTATAGTTCTCGCATTAGAGGACGATATGGTCACGTCTCCGTCGGTGTGTACGTAACCAAAGGTCCACATCCAAACGCAGGCCCCAAAGTCGCCTGAAAAAATGGCTAGCGGAAGCCTTGTCTTTCGCCGGAGGGGAGGATTTTGCCGACGGCACGGCCTCCACCCTACTAATTCCCATCAACCTTTAGTGCCCAAAACGCCTGCTTGATGGAGAATCAACTTCTTGAACAACGATAGTCCTAACAAGATTATTAATATTATTAAGTACACAATCTAATTACACAACCCGTCAACCCCTTTGCGTGGCTCTCGAGGATTCTTTTTTTTTTTTTAATTAATTATCTTCTGGTCAAATAAAAAGTCAACTATTATAAAATATAGAAATTTTAGTGCAATGTGTAGCTGACCTTATCTAGTGACTTATGTGTTAAAGAGAAATAAAACAAAAAGAAAATCTTTCCCGTTTTAGCACTTAACTTTTAATCAAATATTAATTATAGGTTAGTTTCGAAAACTGTCACATTTAACTCTCACACCATTCAAAAAAATTGATTTCGAACCTATTAATATCTAGAGGGGGTGAATAAGGGTGTTATCATTCAAAAATTAACAGTATCAAAACATAAAAAATAAATTACGTGGTACAATATCAACGATTGAATCTTAGGACACGACGAAACTAGCTTTAACACTTTTATATCTTAACACTTTTTTTGGAGCTCTTGAGAGAAAACAAAAAACCAAAAAAACTAGTAATTTTATGAGGCTCTCTAATATTTTCTTACACATATTTCTAATCAGATCTCCACGCAGCATCCAGATTGGACAAAGCCAGAGAAATCATCAGGGACACTTATCCTCGTCAACTTACCATTTTGCCCTTCCTTATCCATTTCGACCATGTAGAACCCTTGTGGTGCACCCTGGTAGGCTGAGCCGGTCACCAGCGTCCGTGGCCCTAACATTACCCCGCACGTCCCTACTCGGACTGCCGAGTCCGACTCAGCCCAATTCGTGAACTTCCCGTCCTTTCCCACCCCCACGCATGATCTCGGGCACCGACCCGGCTCCCATGCATCGTCAACCCGAATCCACCCGCACGACCCGAACTTGTACACCTCAGCGCTTCCCTCAAACGCCCCTTGGCTCTCCGTGGCGTACCCACTGACAACCCAAAACTCGTCCCCGATCACCACCCCCTCGCACTCGTCCCGCTCCTGACTCATCCGTCTCAACTCAGTCCACTCGTCCCGTCTCAAGTTGTAGACCCACGCCGAACTCGACGCGTTCTTGTTCTCGTCGTGCCCGCCCCCGACGTACACTCGCCCCTCGAATGCGCCTATCGCGAAGAACGAGCGCTTCCACGGCATGTCGGCTCCTCGTCTCCACCGGCTTGTCGTGAAATCGTATACGAAAACGTCGTTTATGGGGCTGTAGGTCAACGGGTCCCACCCGCCCATCACAACCAGCTTCCCTTCGCAGCCTACCATTTGGCAAAACGGAGGCAGCCCATCCGGGTACTTGGGAATCGGTTCGAGTCGGTCCCAAGTGCCGCCATCAGCCGGGTCAAAGATGGTAATCCCATAGATGGGGAACTCGCTCCGTTTTCGTTCACCAAAAGAGGCAGGGACCCCAGGAATAGCTTGTACCAAGCAAGCCACTTTGTGGGTGTACTCGGATTTCTTTCTGTGATGATAAAACTCCTCACTCTGTAGCAGCTCTCGCCATCGCCGGCAGACTCGGGAAGCGGCTCGATGAACCGAGAAAGGTAGCCGAGTCAAGCACTCGAAGCCTAGTTCTTCCGGCAAAGTTGGTACCAACTCATGGATCTCCGAGCGTTCCATTTGCATATGCAGGCCACGGAAGTTTGAGACGCACAGTCTCGCATTTATACAGACTGAAACAGCAAGAGATAACAGAAACTTCAAACAGCTAATTCGCTTATTTTGACCCTTATTTTTAATCAAATAATTCAATAACTCTCTACCATGCATAAATCTGTGGAAGATATAAAAAAATTGAAAGAAAATCTATATATTGTAGGATGAATAATCCCGAGATAACAAATTTAAAATATTAAAAAGAAAAAAAAAAAGTGAGACAAATGGGGACAAGGAAATTACTGGAGTCCTGGTCGGTGATAGATGGATAAGAAAAAGTAAGAGTTAGAAGTATATGCTGCAGGTTCAGTTAGGTCCAGAATGGATGATAATTCCTAATTTTTTGTTTAATTATGTAGTTTTGAGACATAGATATAATAATAATTTTATTATGGTTTATACTATTCGAAATTTTATATTAATAACATTAAATGATGTATTTATTATATCTATCTATCTCCAAATTATATTATACAATTCAAGCAGAATATTGTAAACGATCCTAATCTAAGCCCCTAAGGTTAAGGTCTTAAAATGATCTAATACATGGACCAGAGCATTAATGAAGTTAACGTAGGATTCATATTAATTATGCAAATAAAATTGACTATTGCACAAGCAAACTAAGTAAGTCTTTTAACTTCATTAATTCAGTAGCATGAATCATGCTGGTCCATGTATTAGGTCCTCTTAAGACCATAAGCTTAATTAGGATCCTAACCGAACCAATGCGTGCATGAGACGATTAGATTTTTGTGCCGGCTATAGTCTTGAACTGATCAGGATGATAACTGGATAGAGGTGTTATCTTGGGTCTTCCACAAGTAAATATGAAGCTAAATTTTGATCAGGCCAAAAAAAATAAAAGAATATTGAATAAAGAAAAGGGCATTCCATAGTGATTGATTGGTTTGAAGACGAATAAACAACATAAATATAATGAAAGAGTAAATTTAAATCCTAACACTTGGAGGGACTCCTTAATCTAAGGGCAAATATAATTCTCCCCCTACTATTATCCAATTTTCAAATGCCTCATAAATTTTAACTCGTTATAATTCACTCCCAAAATATGCTTCTTGTTACAATTTCAGCTCCAATCCACTAGAACTGTTATGTTGAACCATTTTTGTCTTATGTAAACGGCATGTGACTTTCTCCTTATATGATTTATAAATTTAGATTCATTTGAGCCATCCTCAACCTTCTGTAGTGCTTCTCGCGATCTGTAGACCTAATAAACAACATGTAGCTAGCCGATTTTTCTTTATTAAAAAAATAATAATAACTCACTTAGAATCCATGTGTGGACAAATTTATTTTTTGACATAAGAAGAAGGTCATTTTCCGTTCACATGAAACAAAAATCGTTTGACAAAACGGCATAAGAGGATTGGGGAATGGAATTTGAATGAGAAGCATATTTTGGAAGGTGAATTATAATGAGTTAAAGTTTATAAGGTATTTGAGAATTAGGTAGTAGTTTGAAAGGGCAAATTGTAGTAGTGTACTCTTAATTTAATTAATACTCGAACTTTGGAGTTGGTCAAAGTTTTTAGAAGTTATTGTAGCGCTCTGAATTCAACGTCCAAGTGTTGTGCACAAAGATCTAGTGTAATAGTTTTCCATCTTATCCAAAATAAAATAAAAAAGAACATAAATATTTTTTCAAATATTTTCTTTTTAAAAAAAACTACAAGAAGGAAATCTTATAAAATTAGACAACTCATGACTGAAAAAAAAATTTATCAAATAAACATTATGCTGGCCACATATTTTCTTCTTAGAATCTGAAGTGAACTGTACATGACGATGCACCACAAAAAGTAAAAGAGTTTTTTGAGTTCATATCTTATAGCGCATGGTTTCGTTAATTACCCTGCACATATTCACATAATATAACCATTAATTGAGACCATCACTCAGGAATGCTTTCCTTCCATTTTTTTATTTTTATTTTATCATTGACTTAACCAATAACCCACTATCAATAGGCTTAGTGGATGAAAGGTTATAACTTTCAAAACCTAATAAACAAGATCCTAAGAGAACCCCTATTCATGTCTGTATAATATGCAGTTAGTGGGGTTCAAGTTATGTGACTTTTTTCTAGTAAAGCCTCTTACTTTTTTTCCCCTCTTTTGGTCCAGCAGATGAAAGTGGGAGCAAAAATTGATTAGACGTGATGGTAACCCAAAAAGTATGCTTGAATGAGCATAGCTATTTGCAAGGCCGGTTGAAAGGGACTTAAGACGTGTGGAAACTGAAGAAATTTTAGGCAATATGTGGGTATTAAAATAATCTCTTTCTATTAAATTATCTATTTTCATTAATGATGGTATCAAAATTGAATTAATCAACCCAATGAAGTCGATTCTGCACAATCGGCCCAATGAAATTGATGAATCAGTTGGTTGATAAAGAATATATATTTGGAATAAATGCTCTTTAAACTTCATGTGAATCTGCTGCACAAAATATAAATAGAGAAACCTGGTCACAGAAGAGTGAATGTTCCGGCGATTAAGTCAACATTTTGTGTCTTTCTAACAACCTTGTAACTATTGGTCCAGCAGATGAAAATGAGAGCAAGAAAATTAACAAGACGTGATGGTAACCCAAAAAGTATGCTCGTATGGGGCATAGCTGTCGGCAAGGTCGGTTGAAAGGATCTAAGACGTTTGAAACGTGAAGATATTAGGTGATATTTGTGTCTTATCATTTTTAAAATTTTAATTTAATAAAATAATTTTTTATTATAATAAATATAAAAAAAATTCAAATAATCTCTTTATTAAAAATATAATTTTAATTTACCTTTAAATAAACCATTTTTAACACATGAGAATGAGTTGAAATTTTAAAATTTACAAGCAAATTCTTAACTTAAATAATACTTCGATTTGACATGGTTGCACTTTCATTCTGATCAATGCAATTCTCAATTGAATAAGGTCTGTTTCAAACCAGTACACAAATATTTGGTGTAACATATTTTCATCGCCACCTAAAAAAAAAAAAAAACAAAAGAGTATAATCCAAAAGAAAGCCGACATATTAAAAAGTCGCACGAGTTAAAAGCAAATTTAGAGGTCGACCTTTCACAATGGGGCACACAAAGCCGCAAAAGCCCGCTTGACTAAACTTTGGTTTTTAATTATTTCCTAGACAAAAGAAAATTTTGTTTAGACAGAAACACTTGTGATCAAATCCATGGCGCAATTGAGATTAGGCTTTTGATTACTAATTTAGAACAACACGTGTGATATTATTCAAACGTGATTCATGCTGATTAGATACCTGTTCTACGGTGGCCGAAAGGTACAATTGATGTTACCCAAAACAAGAGTGTTTAGAAATGTGGATGCAATTATTATGTTCTGCCAAAGCTTGGGGTAAAGACAAACTGGTCGTGCTGGCAAAGATACCTTGTAGAACTCTCCTTGTTCTGACACTGATTTAAGGGTTTTTGTTTTGGTTATTTTCTATATCAATCTTTTATTTTATAAATCACAAGCTGAGATACTCTCCTTGTCTAGACCTGTTTTGTAGAGTAGTTTTCCAAGAGTGGTGCGCATAGGATTAGCCCAACAGTCCTTTGTGGGTAAATATGGAACTTACCCTCATGATAAGAACATCAATCTTATGTTCATCTATCTTAAACTTGGTTGGAGTTGACCTCTCAACCATTTAGTTAGTGGGGCTACAATTTAGTTGCCCTTACTAGAATCACAAACTGGCAGCTACCCAACTTGGCAAAATATTGTTGCATTGCATTTATCAATTATTGATTTCACATACTTAGCAATCTGTTAAATTTTCACCAATTTGAATATAAATAAATTTTTGAAACTGAGACTATAAGTGTATTTACGCTTAATTGTTTTTAATACGGATCATTTTATGAGGATAAAATTATAATTTTAGAAAAAAAAAATTAAAATTAATAAAAAATATAAAAGTCAATAATTGATGGATGTAGTGTGCTTAAAAATAATAGGTGAAGGTTACGGTATATTTATCTTAAATCTCGGATGTAGAGAAGGTGGTATTGTGATGGATGCAAGGAGGCCTATCAGATAATGCGTATGGATCACGTCAGCCCAAGGCTGGTGGATCTAGTTTCCACTTTGACCCACACCCCACCTCCCCCCCCCCCCCCCCCACATCCAAATGGACCTATGCTTACGCCTAACCATTTCTCCATAAAAAAAAAATTTGTGAAGCCATGGGAGGTCAGGCCTTACATTTATCCTTTTGGGCACAATTATTGGGCTCCTTAAGCCAGAAATCCACAAATATTGAGTGAAGAAAAAAAGACCTTTTCTTCTTCTTTTCTTCTTTTTAAATTAGATGGAGAACAACAAAGATCTGGCTTTCAGTACATTCTTTGGAAGAATAGGATTTAAATGATTTTGGGGATAGGGGATTTAGGGCTTTTAACATAAAGGGTTGCAAGTTTAATGTCTTCAAAATCCAGGGATTTTCAAGGTTGTTGCTTAGAGGATTCATTAGGATCAAACTCTTTCGGCATATCAAGTTATGGTCATGCTTTAGCAAAAAGCGTTGCAAGATCCATTAGATGAGCCGAAACTGGGGTTTGAAAAGTTGAACACAATGAATTCTTGTCAAGCTTGGTGACAGATGACGTTTGCGTTTTTAAATTTGGCTTCCAGGAAGTTTATGTTGGAGCAGTCAGTCCTTCCTCTGTTGGAAGTCCATGTCTCTACTAGTATAAAAACTATGGCTCTTGGAGAAGTGTCTTCAGGACATCATGCCAGATCACTGAGCCACCATTCTCTCAAAATCAATTGGTGTCAGGAGAGTGTCATTTGAATCTTTTATGACATTCGACATTGCACCTAGTGGGCTGTTATAAGAGCACTTGTAGGGAGCGGCATTGTGGAATTCCAACACATTAGCTTCACTGGTGAATCTTTCTACATAGTCCCTAAGATGTCTGCTTGACCAAATCCAGGAATTGTGCTGTTTCACTGCCATAACCAGTTGAGGAGAACTATATACTATGATCACAAGAGGGTGGGAGAGGCATGTCTTATTGGGTAGTTCTGCAATATGCTCCAAAAGGAAGCACTTTTCACATTTTTAATATTATATATTCTTCACGTGGTTGTCCATGCCTGAGTAAAATATATATATGCCTTGGAAGTTTTTACTCCCCCGGACACGTGTAGCCAATCCTAAGCTCAATATGCACAAGCTACTCAAAGTAGTGAAGTTGTAGAGTAAAATTGTGAAATTGTCCTGTTTACAAGTATCCATGTCATTTGCAAAGCAAAATACTGGTAAGAAAAGTGAAGAAAAAAAAATCTGCAGAAGATCAAGCTAAGCCCTCACAAGGATCAATTCTCACTGTCTTCGAAATCCTGATCTCCCCATTTTTCTCCAGAATAGTTGAATTCAAGCCACATCTTGGACTTGCAAAAATTCATGAAGAAGTACCAAGCAATCCCTGCCAATGTCAGCAGAGCACTTACCAAATAAACAGTTCTAGTTGCCACTGCCATTACATAGACCAAAAACCCAGATGGAACCAAGCACATGACCACCAGCCATGGCAAGCCCAGTGGAACCTCAAACGGCCTCTTCACTGTCGGCAACTTCCTCCTCAACCAAAGAAAAGATGCAAATTCCAATAGCATCCCCAAACTATACAAGAAATTAACTGAAGATATTATATCCTCAAAGCTCATGTAAGAAACTCCAAGTGCTATGCCAGTTGAGAGCAAAATTCCAACCCAAGGTGTATTAAACCATGTGGATCTTGCCCCAAAAATTCGCGGTAAAAATGCTAAATTAGCCATTCCAAGAAGTTGATATGCACAACTGCTCAATTGGGCTTCATAGAGTCCAATAACCGATAAAACTGCACCAATTTCAATCCATATTTTCAACCATTTCCCAGCAATTATTTCTGCAGCTTCTGCAAAATACCCATCAACCCAATCTTCTTGATGCAGAGGTATGGCCCCAGTTGCAGCAAGGAGAGGAATTAAGTAAGCCAAGCAAGTCAGCAACCCAGCAGAAAACAATGCTTTCGGGAATGTTTTTTGGGGTTGATCCACTTCACCAGCTAAAGTACTAGCATTGTCCCAAAAATTCAAGTTCCAAAAGAGGGTATTGAAAAACAATGTCCAATCTTTTTCCACACCCTCCTGACCCAAACTGATCCACCTACTAGGATCAATCTGGGGAATTGCTATCAATGACATAACTACAAATGGCAGAAGTGAAATAACGCCTAGAGTTACAGCAGTGTATCCTACGATAGTCAGACCAGTATAGTTCAGAAACGACAGCACCAAAGTTGAAACTAGTATAGCCAAATAACGAGGTAACCCTGAAGAGAAAATTGGCAGTACCAGCTTGAGATAATCTACGCACAGAACTGGGTACGAAGCCAAGTTTATGACCCCACTCAGGAACTTCCAGGATCCCATCAAGGAGCCCCAGAAGGGGCCAAAGGCCTGATTGGCCCAGATGACGTAGCCTCCATTACCAGGGAAGGCGGTGGCGAGCTCCGCCGTGACGAGGGCCTCCGGGATGCTCCATATGAAGGGGAAGATGAGGAAGCCAAGGATAGCAAATAGCGGCCCGGCGGCCCCTACAGCAGACTCTTCGCCGTAGGGACCGCCAGCCACCTCGAAGTAGATGAGGAAGACAAGTGGGATCAGAGCTAGTTTCTGGGGACTTTTGGCGATCTGTGAAGTAGGTGGTGGTTCTTGTTCAACGAGGGGCTGGGCATGCGTGGAGGAATCGGAAGCTTCCATGGTGGTTGTTGGTTCTTTTTGGACTGAAATGTGGTTGGTGTTTCTCTCTATGGTATATCAACAGTGCATTTTTGCTGTTGTTCTCGACTTGAGATTTCGTCACGCTAGAAAATTCACCAACAAGAACCAGGTGAGAGTATAACCCAGAAATGACGACAAAAGGACTGCAAAAGTAACCATTCTGCACTTTCCCTCTGAGATTTTATGGCGCATTAGATGAGGGAAGGTTGATCGACTTTCACTGGTGAACATCCGATCTATGTCTGATGACTCAAATTATGGGTTTCGCATGTGCCTACAGACACTCCATAATTGTTGTATCCCATTAGTTTATTTGTACTTCTCGTCCATCTTCACCAAATTGGCTGGCATGCCCAGAAGAAAAGTACAAAAAGTAGTGACAGATATTTTGAACCAAAAGACTTGGGATGGCAGCCGTAGAAGGCTACCACCAATCTTCAAGTTGACTATCCGGGCCAGTGATAAATATCTAAGGCCTTGAGCAAATTGCACTCGTGACGTATGTTTGATCTTTCACCTTCTGATTTTTATTCTGGGATAGAAAATCCGCTGCAAAGTATTTGTGTATTGAGCTGGGACCAACTTAGTCCATCCGGGATGCACTAATCCGAGAGTAACAACAAATTTCGGAGAGCTAAAACAGACCCATCACTCTATAGCCTCTCACTTAAGTAGGATTCGGTATGATCCCTTTGAAAAATTTTAATTTGGGACCGTGCACTTTATCTGTACAAGCCTAGATTCGCCTTTATTACTAAGACGAACTCGGGATGGATTTTTATCTATTTGGGTGACGTTCATTTTGATGTTTTTTTTTTTTTTTGAAGAATTTGAAGTATTTTAAAAATTTTTAATAATGTTAAAATTGTATGGGTGTTTGTGTTAAGTTGTTGAAGTGTAAAAAAATTAATAATAATTTTTAAAATTATTTTTTATAGATTATTTTTATTGAGACGAGTGAAGAAGATAAAATATAAAATAATATTTATTATTGTAATATTTATTATAATTTTTAATTTTTTTTTTAAAAGTTGAATGTTTAAAAGGTACTTAAAAAAAACGTAGAAAACGACAAATTACTAAACATTGAATGCCGCCTGGCTCAACTTTTGCAAAAAAATAAAACTATTCAAGCAAGAGAGAAGCTGACAAGCTGCAGGCGGCACGCAAGGGGAGGGGGAGAAATGACCAAATCGCCTTTTATCAAAGGAAAACTTATGTAAATCAGTTGGGGGTATTCTGTCCATTCACGTGTTTGAGTATTTAATGAGCTAATGTGTGGAGGTCATGTGTTTTTTAAAAGTCTATTTTATCTTTCGATTTTGATGTATGTAACGCATAACTGGAAGGTATTTTAATAATTCTGTATAAATATAACCTGGGTAAAATCGAAACAGTACAGCATCTTCAAATAAATCATGTTAGGTGAGATTGTGTTTTTAGTTGAATGCGAATTCGTATAATACTGTAAAAACGAACATGCTATTGGACTCTCTAAAATCATTAGAGCCAAGTGTCTCTTTGTTCTTCTTACTCGTAACGCGTTGTGCACATGGTTGCAGTATGTTTTTTTATGCCTGTGGCAAGCATATGTTGGTTTTGTATCAGCCTTATGTATGTCCAGGGACATTATGCCCACAACTACCCAATAAATGCAGCTCCCATTTTGTTATACTCTCTGTCCCTTTTCCTTCTTGGAATCTCTATATTAAATTACTTGGTTCTTTATTTCTCTTGTTCTCCCTGTTTTTCCCATCGAAACAAAACACAGTGTCAGAACATTATCAAAGGAATTCATACATCCATGTGATGTGACGAAATGACAGCGTCATTTCGAAGTGACAAGAGTTGGACGATCAAACTCTCTCTCTCTCTCTTTTATTTTTCTTGGTGGGTATTCGCTTTCCAACATGAATCGTGCAAATGAAACTCGGTGTCCTCTACTGGAAAAGTATACTCTATAATTTCCTGCCTATACGGATGGTATAAAATGGACATTACACTACCGAAGTTTAATACGAACAACCATAAATAGTGTACAACCCAAATATTTTGTCTGTCTCTTCCAATTGCAGGATGCAATTCGAGTATAAAATTGTAGAGAAATTTGATTCTCTTTATCTCTCTCTATACGTTGTACATTGAACTAGGATCCTTCTCAATTCTCTACATGTGGTTCGTTCTATCCTATTTAATGTTGCTCGTATAAAGTTTTGGAGTGTAGACGTTACGTCACTTAATATTTGTGATGTCTATCTCTTTAAATTACATCATATAATTTAGACAAAAATTGTAAAGGATATTCGGTACATTAGTTAGATTTACCATTTCGTTACGATAGGACTGGCAAGAAACATTGTTAATCTATAAGTTCCCATATGCAATATGCAAAGAGGCAGGAATGAGAGCCTTAATGTAAATGTCTTAGGAACCCAGATTAAAAGATTTCGTACTGCTTGCACAAAATTGTGAGACCTGCCACGGTGTCACCTACCGAGGGAAGAAGAAGGAATTTGACAGAATGGAATGCTATAAACAAATAATTGAACATGCTATCAACCTTTAAGAGGATACAGGAATAATATTTTGTGTCGATTACAAAATGGTAAGTCAAATTTTGGAGATTCCATCTGTCGATCTAAAGCACATTCGATCTTCAGTCCAGCTATCATATATTCCTTTCCATTTAGGAAAGCAGCAAATTGGGAGTTTTTAAGTGATCGAGAATTTGATTCACTCTGAATCTTTGCAGGTTGATAGAGTTTTAACGCTCTTGGAAGTTGGAATAATACCATTCATGAACAAGGAAAGGTTATTATAGTGGGTAGAGTATAGGAACATATTTAACCATCACCCTCTTTTTTCGGAGGATCCCCTCTAATGTGCTATCCTAATGGTCTAATTTAAAAAAAGATAGGCACATCATGTGGGTCCTACATCATTCAATAAACTTGTGCAATTTAGGTTTACTTCTCTAGGATCCACATATTGTGTTTATCTAGATTCCACAAGTCAACTCAGGAACATATAAATCATACAATATTCAATAATACTCGTAATAATTATGAGGCAATTTAGACTTTACTGTCTATAGGATCCACAACGGATTGAGATTCTTTAATTTTCTACCCGAATTGCACTGTACAATTTGGAGAGAAATAGATACAATAGATAAACCCCACACCATTTAATGTTGCCTGTATAAAGTTTTGGATATCATAGACTTTATAATATTATGTCTATTTCTCTCTAAATTGCACCTTGCGACATAAAATTTTTGAGAATCTCATCCATCCATTTATAATATCTAGATTCCACCAGCCAACTGGGAAAATACGAATTCAAGGATTCAATGGTTTTCCATACTGTTGTTGCTTTCTATGCATTATTTTCTAATCGCTTGGTCCACATTAGACGCTATCCTATTGACTTTTAGCAAAAAATCTAAAGATCCGTTTATCCTTGAAGACGTCAAATAATTAATGCCTATTAAATTAGTTGAAGATATGTGACGAGATTCCACTGTACATCTTCTCCAATGTGAAAGGATAGCATTCCATTGTATAATAGCTTTGAATTCACGCATTGATCTTATATACAGCTGAAACTGCTGCAAATTTCTCCAAAAAGAGAAAAGAGCAGAGTTCCAATGGAGGAGAATAAAATCAAACAAACTAAAACAACAGTAAAGACTGGCAACTATACCACTCACTAGTTTGAATTGTTGAGTAGAATCATACACGTTTGGATCGATCTGCCATTCGCAGACTCAAAACCTGAGAGTTCTACATATCCAGTTTGATGTTTGATTACAGAAAGGTTCAGTTCCAGACGTTACAGAGTATTTCCCACGGGAATCACATGTCAAAAAGTGTCATAAAGGGCCCACTTCTCTCTCTTGGTCAGTTTCTGCAACTCCAATTTCACCATCAATGTTGAACTTAAACAACTTCTTGGACTTGCAGAATTTTATCAAGAAGTACCAGCCAATCCCAGCAACAGTCATTATACCACTCACTAGGTAAACAGTTTTCGTAGCAATAGACATTATGACTACCAAGAACCCCGATGGTATCAAGCACATGATCACCAGTCCCGGCAGACTCAATGGAATCCGGTACGGTCGCTTCAGAGTTGGCATCTTCCTTCTCAACCAAATAAATGCAGCAAATTCCAACAACATGCTCAAAGAGTACAAGAAATTGGCTGAGGATATAATGTCTGTGAAGTTCATGTATGAAACCCCGAGTGAAATCGAAGTCGCCAACAAAATTCCCACCCATGGGGTGTTGAACCACTTAGACCTTAGACCGAAAAACACTGGCAAGGCTCCTATATCCGCCATACCCAGAAGTTGGAAAGCACTACTGCTTAATTGCGCTTCGTATAGCCCGATTGCTGATAACACTGCACCAATTTCAAGAAAGATTTTCAACCAGTTCCCAGCAATCATTCCAGCAGCCTGAGCCATAAATCCAGCTTCCCATTCGCTTTGGTCCACAGAAAGAGACCCAGTGGCAGCCAGGAGGGGAACCAAGTATGCCAAGCAAGTGAAAATCACGGCAATCAGAAGAGCTTTAGGATAAGTTTTCTGGGGCTTATCAACTTCTCCAGCTAGTGTACTGACATTGTCCCAGAAATTCAAGTTCCAGAAAAGGGTGTTGAAGAACAAGGTCCAATCTTTCTTAACACCCTTCTGTCCCAAACTTAGCCATCTATGGGGTCGAATCTTGGGGAGTGCAATCAAGGACATCAATATAAAAGGCAAAAGCGAAACAATAGCAAGTACCACAGCAGCATATCCAACAATTGCCAAACCAGTGTAATTAAGAAACGAAAGGCCTAAAGTTGAACCCACGATTGCAAGGTTCCTAGGCAGACCTGATCCCAAACGAGGGATCAATTGCTTCATGTAGTCTATACAGAGAACTGGGAAGGCAGCGATGTTGATGACGCCACTGAGGAACTTTAATGTTCCCATTAGGGAACCCCAGAAAGGACCAAACGCGCGGTCAGCCCATATGACAAAGCCACCGTTTCCAGGAAAGGCGGTGGAGAGCTCTGCAGTGATAAGGGCCTCCGGGATACTCCATATGAAGGGGAATATAAGGAAGCCGAGAATGGCCAAGAGGGGTCCTGCTGCTTTCACCGCAGGCTCCTCTCCATAAGGGCCACCAGCTACTTCAAAGTAGATGAGAAAGATGAGAGGTATGAGAGTCAACTTCTTCGGGTCTGCTCTTGCGGATGTGGGGGTATCTGTGGTGGTGGTGATAGGCAGTTCTCCGGGCCTGCTTGGTGATTTTGAGAAACTCGTCATTTTTGCGGTTGGTTCTATGTGATCTGATCCCTTGGCTCAAGGCTGGTTTGAGGTGATTTTTTACTAGGACTGCTCAAGATGCATGGTAAGAAGGATAGGGTCAACTGGCTGTGATCACTGAGCCAGCTGTTTCTTGATCTTCTGCAAGGAAATGCAAATTTATGACCCTATTTATGCACGATACTTTACCACTGGCAGATCATATCCTAATCCTTCCCTTGCTAATTGACAATTTGCCATAGACTAATCCATTAATCTTAATTAATTAAATTAATTATAAATTAATCATATTCAAAGAGGTGCAGTCAGTCAAAATAGGTAGCGGGTGCTTTTTGCCATTAGCATGTGTTTTTCAAGGTTCTAATAGGCACATGTGAGGATGGTGGTGGGTTGGGCTTCCTTGCTACGCTGTTTGAAGTTAATTAATTAATTTCATTTTTTATTTAATTGGACTGCTAGGTTATCAATTGGTTTACCGACATAAAATATAATTTTTAATCGGAAGCGACCGAAATTGACAACTATTGTATATATTTACTAGTCTTTACCTGCTCTTCTTCTTCAAATCAATTCCTCGGAAGAAAACAAAAACAAGTTAATCATACGCAGGCAGCTACAGTTGGACCAAACTTTATTCTTTTTCCAATTTAATAAATATCGCGGATAGGAGCATGCTTTCGTTTTAAGATAAAATATAAGTTATACATACTAATTACGAGAATCTTGATATTTTACACTCTAATCTATTATTTCTGTTATATTATACTTACTAATTTTTAATTTTAGATACTTTATATCTTTTATTAAAAAATTCTATTAATTTAGATGAAAAGACGATTTTTTGATGTGTGAAATGACGATTTTACTCTTAAGAAAAATATCACCACTAAAAACTTATGTTCAATAAAATTATCATTTTACGTACTGAATAATCACTTTCCTTTCAAATAGATACAAAATTATAACGGACAGTGTAAAGTGTCTGAAAATTAATAATTAGTAGATTTAATGCGACAAAAATAATAGTTTAAGATGTAAAGTGTTAAGGCTTCGTAGTTAATAGGTGTAAAGTGTATTTATCTGCTTTTAAATTATATTTATTTTGTATTCATTGTTTCTTTTATTATTACTTTTTAGAACTCCTTCTGGTTCCATGTTTTATGTGTCGAACAGCATAAGCTACGTTGTGCGTAATATCTAATATCAAATTGGCGACAGTGACAAAGACGTGAGAAAGGAATCGGGGCACTAGGAATTGGTCACCGGCAGGTACGTCGTTAAAGACGATGGCAAAGGATACAAAAGTTTGACGGTGGCGGTTGCGGTGATGGAGAATAACTAAAGATAATGAATTAGATATCAACCTCACAAAGCAAATATTTTGCTTCCAGATTTTGATTCCTACTTCATCATGAGTATTCTCTCAGTGGTATACAAAAATCCAAGATGGAGGGAGAAAGGAACGGCATCAAACTTCACAGTAACCTTTTTCTTTCAATCTTCATTCAAGTGTTATTCCTTGTGTTTATGCTGTGAAGAACCAATTCTGGTGATATTTATACTTATCATCAAGAAAGAGTACAATCAGTGTGGAATCTGCTCCCAGGAATTTAATTTAGATTTATTTTCCCTTCCCACAGTGTATCTACTCCAATCCCATTCAAATCTTATTCAAATATGCAATTTTCTTTCTTCAGTAGGTGCCTTCCAAATTTAGCAAGGAAAATAAGATTGGAGGTCCCAACTGGTAAAGTTGTAACCAATGGCAGATTCATTTCTTATTAGAGTCAAAGCGGGGTTATTCTTATGAGAAATCTTAAATATATACACGAGATTCGAGATCAAGAATTAAATATATATGGATAGTTTTAGTTGAACCAAGGCTAGTGTTAGTGTGAGGCACTATGTTCATGGAGGTGGTAGTGGTACTTGCAGAAAAATTTTGGTCCTAAATCTTCAGTCTTAACAGGTTGTAGCAGAGTGCTATGTAACCAACACATTAATGAATTTCATCAATGATCCAGATAGAATTAGTCAATACATTAATGGTGCAGTTAAAAAGAAGGAAAAAATAAAAATTGAGTCATTAATGTATTGTTTAATGTAATTTGGGCCATTGATAGAATTTATTAATGTATTGGCAACATAAGTTGAAGAGCTTTGTATATTATAAAGTGGAATTTCCTGATCTGCACGATATATTTTGGCAAGCTTTACCAGACAAACTTTGAAGACCAAATCAATAAGAGTTGTCATATTTGCATGCTATTATCCTTGCATAAACTGTTAAACGACCTACAAAGAAACCACTGTTAAACATCACACTTGGATGAGTCGTGAGCTTTTATAATTCATAAAGCCACCTATCAAGTAGAACTCCTAATGGGGTACTATTCTTTTAGTGACTGTTAAATATCCTAAATTATTGTAGAGATCCCCAATCATATCCATGTTCGCTGTTCCACGCTGCCCTTCTAATCCAAGATCAAGAAAAAAAAATGATCCTTGAATATGAGAGACTTGCTTTCCTTTCCCTTCAATTGGGATTAGGGAAGGGTGGTGGTTGTGGATGGTAAAAGAAAACCATGGCAATTTCAGCTCTAGCTGCAGAAGAATAACAGTAAGAAAGACCATTTCTCCTCTCATGACTTGGTTAGTGAAGCATTGGAGTCTGATAAATGGTACCTTTATCAAATTTTGGTCCATTGTCTCCACAAGGGAATATTCCAAATCAGCAAAATAAGTACAATACTTACCTTGACAGCTCAAGATCTATTATCTGCAATTTCTACTTGAGAATATTCCATAGCTAACATAGTTCCCTTCTCAACCGGGCTCTTCTTGTAATAAACACATGGTAGGTGTTTTGCGAGTTGGGGTGGAAGATGAACTACTTCTACTTGTTAGTCTAAAAATTCCTCTTATAAGTTCATCTGCTTCCCCCGTTTTCCCGGTTCTCTCCTAAATCTGAGCAAATTGCAGCTCTCATAGTTGACGTCAGTAGGACTTGATTTCATGTTAGATGTGCGAAGAACCCTTCATCATTCTACTCCATTGCTTTTCTGGGATTCTGACTAAATCAGCGCTTGTTATGACTGATCTAGGCCAAACATTGATGTAGGTGAATTCTCACTAACTCATCCTTAATGTTTTTGAACTCAAGAGGAAACTTTCATGCAAGGAGCGCCTCTAAACGACCAAAACTTATCAAGTAGCCACAACATGATTCAACAGATTGATTAGGGTGACAAAAATGCCTTTTCAGAAGTAGCATCAATAATAATGAGAGCGGAATCCACCCAGTCGCGGATAAAACAACAGAACGACCAGGCTGCAGAAACAAGAAGAATGACTGGGTAAAAACCACCATAGCATGAATGACAGCATGATACTAAAAGACTGACTATGGTGCAGCAATGCCAGTTCTCCATCTACGCCAGTGACAATCAGGATACCATCCACCGCCAGCAGAGTAGGAACAGAATGACCAGTGTGCGGCATGCCAATCCACAAGCAATAAGAACAGAATACACAAGCAGGGGCAACGGAAAATAGCAGTCTGGAGTACCAGAAAAGAGAGATTCTCCAAAACAAGCAGCCTAAACAAGACACCAATCCACTGGTAGAAACTGCAGCACAAACATTAGTCACTAACAGAAAGCGTGCAAGAGACACACAAACCCACCTTCCAATGTAAGAGTCATTGTCAGTACCAACAGCATCACTGATGACGATGAATTTTAGTACCTGGAAAAATAGAATCACTGATAAGACACAACTGCTTAGATTTTGTGTTATGTATATCAGAACATCATTCCTGCCCTGCATACAACCACTCCCACACAGACACTTAGATAGGTGATGACTTTATCCATGTTTCTTGCCATCACTGTTGCTTATTGCGTTAACAGAACAAGATCAGCATCCCATATGCAGAGCAAAAAATCATCAGCTTCATTAAACAAATAAGGAATTAACATTGAAAATATGCATATCCTTTTAGCAGAATTTGCCAGATAAAAACTAGCAACGTGGAAGTGAAACATTGCTCCAATAGATACAAGCAATGCAACCATGGAAGCGAGCTATGCAGGTAGACACTAATAGGTACAGCAATTATGAGATGGCGGATGGCCACAAGCCAATGGTGGCAAAACCATGGAACTTAAGGTGATGAATGTAGTAGTGACGGTGGTGGTTATTGGTTTGAACGTGATAGATGTGCTGATCGGAAGTCATAATGCTGATAAGAATAAGTATTCAGTTAAGAGCCTCAATATTACATGCAGGGACTGAGAATAAACATAACTGAAAAGAATGGTCAAAATATACCTTGTGCCGTTTATCAGCCGCAGTTAAAGAGACTCAAAAAGCTGTTACATTGGAACTGGATGACAGACGGAAGGGAGCCAAGGAGGAGGTTGCTGAACCCGAGGTAGAGCCTAGAGCCATGTGTCAGAGCTGAGATCGGCGTTTAGAATGACAGGTAGCCGAAGGCGGCAGAGTGAGTCAGGGTGTGGCTGGTGCGGGACATGGAAGCAGAGGAATTAGTGGGCGCGGAAGAACAAATGGTAGAGGAAGGAAGACTAAAGACTTGCCACAACTGGGTGGTATATGGGTTGTGAATTCCCCGACGTGTTACCCGTATTCCAGGCAGCGAGAGCACCTCGTTTTCCGCTATGATTATTTCGTAGTATAGTCCAGGCTTCATCCTCCAACCAAAGCTTTGTTGCAAACGGAGCATACTATATTGCTTTCAATGGTGTAAAATGTTACAATATTCTCGTGTGCCCCCGAAATCGAGATTACATCGAAGGCCGTTTACCCATCAGATTCGATATCTTCGGGATCGAGTTCCTTCTTGTCCTTCCTTCCTTCTAGTTATCCTATTACAGGTTTGATCATTGTTGTAGTAATTGGCATTCATGCCTCCGGTCATTTTTCACCACAATGCTAGCATAGTCCCTTCTTCAATGGCTTTTTGCGCTCTTCTTGAATTAAACGCAAGGTAGGAGTTTTGTGAGTTGGGGTGGAAGATAAACTACCATCTGTTAGTTTAAAGTTCATCTGCTTACACGGTTTTCCTTGTTCTCACCTTCTACATCTGATCTCAGAAAATTCTAGCTGTCATAGTTCGAGCTTCGTGGGACTTGATTTCATGTCGGACATGCGAAAAACCCTAAATAAGCATCCCTAGTAATTGCTTTCTGGGACTCGATTAAATCGGTGCTGAAAATGGCTCTGATCTTAGGCCAAATGATTTAGGTAAATTCTGACTAACTCGCCGCTAATGTTTTTGAACTCAGAGGAAACATATCATGCAAGGAGCACCTCTAAAAGACAATCTTCTTCTCAAGAAGCCACATCATGATTCAACAGATTGATTAGGGTGCCAGAAATGCTTATCCACCAGTAACATCATTAACAACCAGAATGGAATCAACCAAGTAGCGGAATAACAACAGAATGACAAGGCTGCAGAGACCAGTAGAATAACAAGGCACAAACCATCATAGCATGAATGGCAGCATACTACCAAAAGAGTGACTATGGTGCAGCACTGCCAGTTTTCTAGCAACGGAAATGAAAGTCAGGATCCCATCCACCATCAGCAGAATAAGAGAATGACCGGTATGCCAATCCACAAGCAAGTGGAACAGAATACACAAGCAGCGACAACAGAAAACAGCTGTCTGGAGTCCTGCAAAAGAGAGAATTTCCAACACATTAATCACTTTCAGAAACCAGCAGAGTAGTAGTCACTAGCAGCAACAGCCTAGTTTCAATACGACATATGAACCAGTTTTCAATAAAATCGTGTATTGTTATCTTGTATGCCGATTGCCTGCCTATCTAGGTGCTGTATTTTTCTCATGAAATGAACTAGAGTCAAACGCACAGAATTTTGCATTTTATATCATGTTATATGCAAACATGAATTCCACAATCTTGAGTCCTGATATTTATTTACCTTGTAAATAGTTAGCATCCCAAACAAGTCCTGGGACACTTCCAGCTGATCAGAAGTCTCATTGATGATAAGAATTCAGAAAAGTGTAATTATTCAGTGTATCTGTTCCATAAACATCTTCTCCCCCCCACTGCAACTTTATTGGAAAAACAAGTGTAAAAATTTGGAGAATGAAAGAAATCATCTAACTCATTCCACGAGCACTCGAGTGTCATTGTGATCCATGCACATAGGTTTAAGTGTTGAACATAGACCCATGCAACCAGTCATTTTGAATTCTAGGAACTGATTACTCATCAAATAAAAAATTTCAAATCACAAAATATCCAGGGAATGATAATGAAAATAACTGAAAAAGGAAGGTAACATTAGGTCAAGCCTTTAGAGAAGGCTCAATTTTGAAGACTTGGAAGTAAGTGGAAGGTCAATTCTCATGTAACTTTCCACCTTTAGCATTATTAGATTCAAGAATAGGGCAAATCCATTTTCGTTAAACAACAGCAAGATGGGAAAAAAAAAAAAAAATCAAACAGGAACAAGATGCAAGAAAAAACAAACCTAAGACAATCAAAAAACAAACAAAAAGAAATAGATGATCCACTTTTTCCAGGCACAACATCTGCAAGAGGCTCAAGTTAGGCTGCACAAGAAGATTTTGCAGGGAAGAGTCATTGAGGCCCATTGTCATGAGGATTGGTTGAAAATTTGAATCCTTTCTAGACAAATGCTGCTCAAATTCCACAATAAAAATCCAACATCAAACCCAAGCATACCAGCATTCAAAATAACTAGATCTCGCTCCATCCCAAAAGACATTCGTTTATGTTCCATTGAAAGACAAACAGCACAATATAGCGTTGTCCTGAAACATGAGAAATAAAAGAACCAATTGTAGAGAAGAAATAAATTTAAATTATAGGAAAAGGAAGACTTATTGAGACTGAGAGGAACAAGAGGGAGCTGCACTTGTGCCTGTGCTGTCAAGATTGGACAGTCTGATCCAGCCAGTTGAAGCCTCAATAGGACAGTATTCAAGATGGAAGTGACCCCTCTGAATCGGGACGACTAGAAATAAGATGATGATAATGAGAATGCAAACCATGAGGAGCAAAGGTATTATAGAACTCTGAAGCATCGTCCTCGTAAACTAGACGCACCCCCAACTGTTTTATACGCGAGAACACCAGGAATTCAGACAACCATTAGGATCCCCACAACCGAATTGAAGTTCAGGACTGACTGAAGCATTAATGGATCTCTGTCCATCGAAATTACTGGTGGTCTTGTTTTCCAAAAACCACCAAGCTGGTATAAACGCCCAAAATCCAATCAGCCCAAGAGAAGAGACATGAGGGACCCAAAGATCAAGATTTGTTGTAGAAACACCTGATTTATGGGTATCAAAAAGACAACAAAACTTGTCATAACAATAAACCTCGGGACAAATTTGGTGGGATTTGAATTCCTTGTTAAACGCCTTCATATGATTGAACCCCCGACACTCATCACTTCATATACAATGAACAGAGCATATCCCATCCACTTTCTATCATAATCAACATCTGTGCGGATCATAAAGGGAAGGAATCTGTATGTTATTTTGAACCACTCAGGGATTTCCCGTGCGAAAGAAGTGCCAGTCATCATGGAGTCAACCACATGATCTTTTAACTGTGAAATGAATTAAGGAAAAGAAAGAAGAAAGTTATATTTCAGTGTTTTAAAATAAACTGATCCATTGGACAAAGAAATGAAATGGCTTAAGCTTATGAATTGGAAGACTCACATATTCGCCAAGTACATTGCCTCCAACACCCAATGTGAAACATCTCGTAGCAGCCCCGTTCTACCTCATAACAAATACGCAAGGCTCTTAGATATCGGAATCTTTCCCAAGAAAACCATAAAATTGATTCCATATCGTAGGTGCACGAGTGCTCCCTCGACGACAGGCGCAATTCCTTTGATTCCAGTGGCAAATGCTTACATCCACTAACCACTACTCTCATTGTGCTCTTTGGAAATAGATCCGGGGATGGTAAGTCTGTTATAGAAGTTTCAATTGCCTCCATATACTCCAGACATTCGCATACCACTGAGGTCCGGAAATTTCTCAAGTCTTGTGCAACCCGTTAAACGGAGATACCTCAGAGTCGACGAACTGCATATAGCACTCGGAAGAATTGAAAGGTTTTCACAGAACGCTAACGACAAGCTAGAAAGACCAGTTAAATTATTGATTGAAAATGGTAATTCTTTTATGGCAGTACATGAGAAATCCAGTGACTCCAAAGCTGTCATATTTTCCACTACATCTGGAAACTTAAAGTTTTGAACAGCTATGAAGACAATTCTTCCAGAGATTCCCAGCTGATCTTATCTGGAAGGCTTTCTAGACTAACACAACCCGGATTATCAATTCTTTAAGCCGTTTCAGAACTCCAACAGAGCAGTGGACCTTAGACAAACTTGTACAATCTTCAAGATCTAGTCTCTCAAGATTTGGAACTCCGGAAAAGTCTAGTATCTCAATTAATTCCTCAGACCCACTTAGGTCAATGCTTTCAAATTGCCTAAACTCTGTTGTTAAACAAAGAAATAATTAGATAGATTTAGAACCAAAGAACTTATATAATGTAAAATAAATAATTAGACTAAGGAAACAATAAATAAGCAAAGCTGAACATCTTACAACATTACATCCCATCCACAGTTGTTTGATGCGGCTGTGACACATTTTGAGCTGGACAAGATTATTTGGTTGAAAACTAGTGGCAAGGATTGAAAAGGATATCCCCACAATTCCAAAAGACGTAACTCATTTGGCAAGGATTTTAAAGGATCTCCACACCATTCCAGAGTGCTCAATATATCATGAATTTCACAGAAGTTCCCTTGAATATCTCTATTTCCAATTTTGAGAATTCTTAACTTTTTCATCCTTGAGAAGGCTTCGGCCCCCAATCGTACCTTTTTCGGAGGAGGTACTTTTAGGACAACACCTTCAACAGCATCTGTTCCCTGGTAAACAAGAGCAATTAATTGATTGATGTGGTAGAAATATATAAGATTACTAATTAAGTAGAAGAATTTTATGAAAATGTACTTCCAATAGTGATCTACTTACAGTGTTATGCTTCAATACGTGAAGGACATCCTCATCACCATAATCTACTACGCCACCAGGCTCTTTAGGAGATTCACGACGAACTATTTCTTGACCCATTTTTTGCAACAAATCATGCATGCATAACATTCCCATCGAGATGGTTATGAGAGATTTTTCAAAGAACATAAATATTGATGCTTGGAAAATAATCAAAACTTTTTAATATATCCAATATGCTATCTAGGAACTCTCCTTTGAAGAAACATGCAATATCTAAAAACAAATTTTTCTGTGCATCTTCCAATCCATCGAAGCTTATTTGAAGTACATCCATAACTTTTCTTTTAGGATGTACTTCTAGTTCATCCCAGGCACTTATCCATTGATCTTTTGTTCTACCAAACAAAAAAGGAACCCAAAACTTTAAGAGCTAAAGGAAGACCTTGAGTATAATTCACAAAATACTTAGACAAATCCCAATAGTCTTCTTCAGGACAAGGTTTTTTGAAGGCTGACAAACTAAAGAGCTCCAAAGCTTCCTCATAATTCAGTCCTTTAAGCTCATAGAGATACATATCTTTTCCTCCATGACTATATAACAAGTGACTATCTCGGCTTGTAAAAATAATTCTACTCCCTGGACCAAACCAATCACGAGCCCCTACTAATGCTTCTAGTTGTTCTTGTGTATCCACATCATCAAGGACAACAAAAACCATCCTATAACGTAGTCTGCTCGCTATCATTTGGTTCCTTGACTCACATTCCAAACATCTAATTCTCTTTCCTTGAGAATCTCACAAAGAAGTTGTTTTTGTAAAGCACTAAACCTTGATTTCCACTTGATTCTCTAACTGAAGCAATAAAGCTGCTACCTTCGAATTGATGAGAAAATCTATCATAAATGACTTGTGATAGAGTTGTCTTACCAACTCCACCCATCCCATGAATCCCTATAAAGCGAACATCATTCAATCCCATACCGAGTAAGTCCATCATTTCATTACATGGGAGTCTATTCCAACAAGCTCCCTGTAAACGCATGAGAATCTGCAACTCAATTGCCTAAATATAAGTCCAACGATTTCTTGAATAACTGTTGATTCGTGCCTATAAAAAAAAATTAGAAGAATTTGATTCAATGAGATAGTGAGAGAAGAACAGACAAATGTGTTGTCAATAATTCCTAAGTTTCCAACTTACCTATTTTTTCAACACAAAACAACAGACAAATGTTACCTGTCACGTAAATCCCATCCGGCGATATTGCCCACTTCTGTCAAAGCGGCTCTCCAAGATTGCGTCTTATTTGGGTAAACCTTGGGTCTTTTGCATGCTTGGCAAAAGCTTTTGCGAAGGTCCCCGTCTGTTTTCGTACATCTGAGGGATCTACATGATAGAAAACGGGTAAAATTGTCAGCCTAGTCTGTCTCTTGCATTTGACAATCTCGGCAAGTTCATTCAAACACCATTTGGAGGTAGCATAGTTTGCGACAAAATGACGATCGCGTATAAGGATTCTTGTATTGCTTTGAAGAGCTCTTGGGAAATATCTTTTCCTCTCCCAAGTTTTTCGTCATCCCTAAAGGCAAGAATGCCTTTCTGTTTTAATGCAACATATAGGTGGTCTGTAAAACTCTTGCGGGTGTCTTGGCCGCAGAAACTCAAGAAAACTTCGTGTTTCCATTTAAATGAAGAAGAAGAAGACGAAGAAGAAGAATAAAGAGCTCTTTCTCCCTTTTTCTCTGTTTCTGGACCAGAAGAAGAGGCTGTTTTACTTTCTTTCCTTTTTTGGAATAGAGGATGACGCTCTTCGAGTGCAGATGGAGGATTCCATGGAAGGCTTGAAAGCTTGAGTAAGGCAATAATAACGATTTGCAGACTTTTTTTTTTCGATTTGCAGACTTAAGAGTAGGGGAAGAACGCTAAAAAGACGCAAGCGACTATTACCCTGCTTTTTTTTTTTTTTTTTAAATGACTATTTAAAAAAAAAAACAAAAAGGAAGACTATTCCCCTGCTTTCCAGAGCCCCTTTGTATTGGTCTTTTTCCATGTGCAAATTTGGTCCTGTGTAAACAGTAGGGTCCAGCTTAAAAATAAATATTTAAAAATATAAATTTTAGAAAAAGAATAAAAAAAATTTTAAAAAATAATATTTAAATAGAATAGTAAAAAATAGATAGTTAAAATAGAAAGCTGCCATTTACACCTTAGAGTCTTAGACCAGCATCTCCTTCTTGGTCTGTTTCTTTTTAACCCAACGGGTGTCACCTGTCAAGCCATTTACACCTTGGACCAAAATGCAAAGGCAAAGAAAACCGCATTTTATGTTTTAATATTGAAGGACAAACAACATAAACATTAAATAATAATCATAAGAAAATGAAAAAAAGTGAAACAAAAAAAAGTCCTAGTCTAAATGGGTAGTCCTATATATACACCCATGAGAAGTAGCTTTAATATAATTAAATCACCTAGCCAGGAGCAAAAGCTGCATGGAAATTCTAATGTGTCATACCTTCTGTAACTTCACATAATGTGTATCAACCCAACAGGGCCTTCATCTGATTTCACCTGCTTCGAGTGCAGTCACACTCTTTGTGTACATGTTGGGGGATGAAACAGTCAAATAATATGAAGTATGAACGCTTCCCTAGCAGTAGGGAGACGGATTGATACGAAGAGGAAGGGATAAAATTCTCGGCCCACTTAATGATTGAGAAAACAAACACCTACATGTCATACCTTCTGTAACTTCACATAATGTGTATCTTATAAGGTAGTTTGGAAAATATCGTCTCAAAAGATTAATCCTAAACTTCATATTCCTTTGCAGACTAAACAAACACAGATTACTTACACGGAACAATATATAAAAATGGATTATCTGACAAGCACAGGAGAGGGAGGGGTGCTTCTCACGCCGCCAGTCACAGTGAAGGGGGAGGAGAAATTCTAGAGAGAGCTAGAATACAGAGGCAGAAGATGTCTTTATCTCTATCCAGAACTTAATGCAGGGCGATGAAAGTAGTCTCACATCCTCAAAATTTATCTGAAATGATGATTATGGTGTATTACAGTAGCTTCTGGATTTCTGGATGTAGCGAAACGTGGATAAGCACCTTCTGAAAAAGTCTGCACTTGAGTTTTTGGTTGTTGATTTATCTGTCTTGCACATCTATTTGACAAAGATCTTCATGCTCCTTTTATCTAATTCGTTTATCTACGTATTTACTGATTTAAATTCATATGCTTTCTGGAAATCGGATTTCCTTCCAGAATCCAAACTCAATAATGAAAACAGCAATTAATGACTTTTTTGCAGTTCCTCTGTTCCTGCATAAAATACGACCCACATTTTCTAGCAGCTTTTAAGGGATCTGAACTCTCCCATCTGCACCCCAAGAGGGATTGGGGGGTGTTGAGGATTCACATTACTTACGAAAGTAAGAAATTATAAGGCAACGAGTCATGCACCATGCAAAGCAAAGAAACAAATATAGCCAAAGATATCATGGTGCTGCACATAATACATGCAAAACGAATGGAGTAACATCTACTAAGAAAAAAGAAAAGAAAAGAATGAATGGAGTAGTAACATCCATGCTTCCGGCGGTATCCACAATTAAAACAAACACAACATCAGTTTAGATTACCCAAAAACAAAGAGACTCAACTGGACTAAACAAGCATCAGTTTGGATACTAGATAGCCAGGTAGATAATATTTTGTCATTATGATTGGAATCATTAAGCTTGGTACAACCGAAAAGTCAAGCGCAGCTCTACATATGGCTGCGAGGATTTGGCAAAGAAGAGTTGGTCATTCTTCTCAGGGTCCATGTTCTGCATCTACTAGCCGGAATGCTCCATCAAACCCTTACAGGAGCTTCGCAAATAACAGCAAACTAATGAGTGTCCCTCGTGTGCCACCCATGCACCCTCGCCTTCCAGTAGGTGGAGCAAATAAACCTTAAAGTTGCACTGGGAATTGAACCTTGAAGGGGGGTCCTCCCAAACTCTTTGGTTCTGGCCAGTGCATGACTAGACTACCTTTGGGATGCAGTAGTTTGCCATGGTAAGGTCAGCAGTTGAGACGTAAGGGAAGTTGAGGAAGATCAGACTGTTGAACAAGTCTCTCCTTTCCAACCACCCTAGCTATTTCCTCTGCTGCTGTTAGCAGCAGCTCGCGTTGCTTCAGCGTGTTTTACAAAGCCCACTCCGCTACATTGGAAGGATCATCCACAGATCCAACCACTGGTTCTTGCATAAATAAGAACCACAGTATTTAGCATGCAAGGCTTTAATATGTATAATGTGTAAAACGTGATCCACCTACTTTATTCCTTGAAACCAGTCAAGTGAATGCTTTCTTTCTTACTTTATATAGAAGATGCATATATATAATTTAGCTCAGTTATTTGTGCTTTTTATCTCAGCTAATAATCGTAACAGGTCACCCTTAATTGAAATGAAAACGTCAGGAAGGTCCTCAAGCATTTTCCTCTTGCGTTATTTTCATTTGTACTCTCTCTCATCACAATCGAATCATCAGATATACTTTTGGATGACCTTCAAAGCATTCTTGAGAACCTTCTTGTGGCCATCTAGATCAAGTGGCTTCAAGATTTTCATGTAATCCAAAACCAACAACAAAAAGCATAAACATACAAAAGCATAGCAAAGAGCACTTAATTATGCACTTGTTCTTTAAAATAAGGCCCTCCATTCTCTCTTCCTTTCCCGTAGTACCTCTTGTTGAAGTACATCATCATCTTCATAACATTTCTAGTAAAATGTTAGGAACTATTCTTTAATTCACCCCGTGCCACGTGACCTGCCATATCCAAAGCCTTTGCACTGTTGTAAATCAAGTGGATAAGATTATCAGCTTCTTCATTTCTTTTAGCACATAGGTACTTGTTGTGATGTGTGACTAATTATGGTGAATAGTTATAGGAAAGAGAAACAAAAGATAGGATAGAGAACTTCTACAGTGTGCCTTTCCTATTCAATTTTGCACTCCGCAAGCAAAAAAACAAAATATAGTGTCAATTTAGCTTTAAAGCAGCATTTGTTAGGAAATAACTAGCAACCGTGCATGTGAAATATTGCTCCACTAATAGAAGCAGAGCAAACAGGGAAGAAGTGAGCTATGCAAGAATCTCCTCATGGACAACAGTAATTAGCTTGAGCTATTGCAATCCCCTTATATAAAGCAATAATCATACAATCGGAAGTAAGCTATGCTACATATGATGAGTACAGCCACTATAAAATAGTCAAATATGTCATGTGATGGATCCTTTCCAACCTGCAAGATTTAGGTCATGGAAGTGGTAGTGATGCTGTTGGCATGAACTACGCGATGTTCAGTCCTCGATATTGGTAGAAGTGATCATCACAATGTCACATGAACAGCAGCATTGCCAAACAAGTCCTGGGACACTTCTAGTGGACCAAAAGTTTTGATGCTGACAAGCAATAAAAAAAGGGGAATAAGTACACGGGGTGTATATTCCCTAAACATCAACATACTAAACGGAACTCATTCACTGGAAAACGAGTCACTGCATCAATACTGTCATGCCCTTGTGATCTGCATACTGCCACCAATCATATCTGATTTACCACTCATTATAGAGCAAAACTAAAGTTCCAATTAAATCACATACCAGAATTGAGAAGGAATATAACTGACAAAGATAGCAAAATTGGGGTAAACTTTGGAGACACTACAAAAAAATTGACTTTTAGTGACAAAAACTTTTGTCACTAAAAGTCAATATTTCGTCACTAAAAGTATTAGTGACGAAATATTTTCGTCACGAGCTCCGTCAGCGAATGAGCATCACAAAATGTATTTCGTGATGAAATCCGAATTTCGTCACGAAAATTTTTTAGTGACGGAAATTTTTCGTCACTAAATTTACTGATCGATCAGTATTGTTACGATCGGTCGGTGAAAACGAAGTGATGGATCGATTGGAAAGGCGATCAATCGGTATACATTTGAAATGATCGAACAGTAAGTATTGACGATCGATCGGTTATATACTGGTGATTGATCGACACATTTAAACGATCGCACGGTAAGAAATAGCCGATCAATCGCTTCAGCAATGACGATCGGACGCTTTATATAAGCAATCGATCACTTAAGTAGCACGATCGATCGTTATGCAATGGACGATCGGTCGTTTAATTCAGCGATGAAACTTTGATTTATGAACCGATCGATCGGTGATATTGGACGATTGATCGATTGAACAACAACCGATCGATCGCTGAATATGCCGATCGAACAGTGGTGAGAGAATGATTTTTTTTTTTAAACAATAATAATGGAAAATATTATATAACACGTACATTTTATAATAATAATACAATACTCATATTAATAAACATTAATAATAACATATAGTGATCCATAATTAAATCGAAAATAATATCGTAATAATACATAATTAAAAAGTTATTACAATATACATGCATCTACCTTTTTGAACCCCCAAACTGGCTGAATAGTCGCTTTGACATGTCGCTCATTTTCTTCTCCATTACAGAGGACATTTTCTTCTCCAGTTCCTTCGATATTTCTGCCCGTAAGCGCTCTTGCTCCTTTCGCATGCGCTCTTGTTCCTGTTGCATGTGCTCCTCGTGCTCCACTCGCATGCGCTCTTGCTCCCTTTTCATGCGCTCCTCTTGCTCCAACCGGATGCGCTCCTGCTCCACCCGCTGCTCCTCACGGTGGTCCCTCAGCGTGGCCTCCATCTCAGCTTGCTTCTTCGCAAATTCTTGCAAGTCTTTTTCTCTAGCAGCTCTCATCGCCTCTATCTCATCCCTTGCCTTTACTAGCTGGTGCTGTAGATCAGAAGACTGTGTAGTCAAAGTTGATGAAGGCAGAGGATAAATTTAAAATACTCTGCCATAACTTAATCTTAATAGACTAGTTCAAATAACTAAAAGGGAGATGAAGAAGGGCCAATTCGCATGTAATTTTCCGCCTCTAGCACCATTAGGACAAATTCATTTAATTAAATAATAGGGCGATAGGGGGAAAATTCTCACAGAAAAAAGATGCACTAACAACATATGACAGTAAAAGAGAAATAAACAACCAAAAAAAAAAAATTGGATGATCCTCTTTCTTGAGCCACAACATCTGCAATAGGCTCAGATAGACTACAGAGACAGAAAGAGTTCCTAGGAAAGAGTTCTTGAGGCGCATTGGGCTACCTCATGAGAATTGGTTGATCTATGCGAGGGGCCAAATTTAAAAGCTTAACTGGATCTCTTACTCTCTATTTCCCAACATTTTTCAGTAACAGAAATGATAACATAATGACAGAAAGAAAAAGTCCCATGAGATACTTAAAGCACCTCAATAGGCGCACAAGCTCGAATTGAAGCTCCAAATCTACAAAATTCTAACTCTTCAGATCCCTCATTAGAAGCCAAAGTTGCAAGGCTTTGATTGGAAACAGAGTTTCAAAAGACTGACTCCAAAATTCAAAATTATTTTCAAAGACAGACACGCATAGATTCTTCAACAAGAGTGTCAACTAACATCATTAAAAACGACACACACAATCGCTCAATATACTTAATTATAGACTTCTTGAGTTGTCCACTAACAGCAGGAAATTACAAAATATGAAGATTCATATTTTCAACGTTCTCATTGGTACCCGATCATTGAGATTGTTTTTTTTCCTGTCACAATTAACAAACTTCTACATATGTTTGACGTAAAACAAGACATAAATCCATTAAATAAAAAAGATGAAAAATTAAACAAAATAAGTACCTGATAGAAATCAAATTGTTCATAATGCCTATGCATTGGTGTCGAATCCCCAAGCTTCAAGAGTCAGATCTGTCATGTTTTAATTCATTAGGTGGTTCTTCCAAGGCGTTATACATGGATCCCTTAGGTGAAGTCTGTTGTTATGCCTATAGCAGAACTCTTTCATTTAATTAACTACCTAATTTAAAAAGAGAAAGAACACAGACTGGTACAATGTCCAGGTCTTGACATTTATTTAGCTAGTAAACATCTCGTTTCTTCGCAAAACATGTTCTACGGCACTTCCAGCTGATCAAAAGTCTAAATGGTAAAAAGAATAGGAAAAACAAGAAGTATTGAATGAATCTTGTCCATAACAACAAGAAACTAAAAAGTTCAAAGATCGATAGTTTCAAATTTTCCCTAAACATCAGTATCCTAACGGAACACATTCATTGGAAAACAAGTCACTCATGCAACAACACTGTCATGCCGTTGTGATCTGTGCATACTGCCACCAGTCATATCTGATTTTACCACTCATTATAGAGCAAAACTAAAGTTCCAATGAAATCACTTTCAAGAACTGAGAAGGAATATAACTGCCAAAGATAGCAAAATCAGGGTTAACTTTGGAATGCAGGATAAACTTAAAAAACTCTGCCACAACTAAATCCTTATATACTAGTTCAAATAACTAATAGGGAGATTGAGAAGGGCCAATTCACATGTAAATTTCCGCTGCTAGCACCATTACCACAAATTCATTTTAGTTAAATAATAGGGTGATAGGGGGAAAAAATCTAACAGAAAAACAAGATGAACTAACAACATATGACAGTAAAAGAGAAATAAACAACCAAAAAATAAAATTTTGGATGATCCTCTTTCTTGAGCCACAACATCTGCAATAGGCCCAGGATAGACTAGAGAGAGAGAGAGAGTTCCTAGGAAAGAGTTCTTGAGGCGCATTGGGCTACCTCATGAGAATTGGTTGATCTTTGAGAGGGGCCAAATTTAAAAGCTTAACTGGATCTCTTACTCTCTCTTTCCCAACATTTTTCAGTAACAGAAATGATAACATAATGATAGAAAGAAAAAGTCCCGTGAGAAGTTGCTATGAGATACTTCAAAAAAAAAGGACAAAGAAAGATTAAACGAAAACATTCCTAGTATATAGCAATGAGCAAAACAACACAACTATTTCATTTCAGTCAAATTCCAAACTTTGGCCAGCACTGTTAATCAACAACCATTAGAGTTCCAAGATGCAAATTATACTTATTAATTTAACAGACAAAATTAATGAGGTACTCACATCGCAACCAGAGATTTTAACTCCACAGTGTTAAGTGAAGAACGAATGAGAGTGAAAAGCGACAGGCAGGTGACAACAGCAGAGATGATCGAATTTAGCGGTTAGGGTACTGCGAGGGAAACGAGGAAGCCGTCCAATTAGTAGTAGCATCGTCCGAAGCTTGGGTAGTAGGTAGCATTTGAGGCCTCAACGAGACTACATCGACTCAATAGTCTACATGTTCATCGCTATCCATTTCCTCATCTCTTGCTGTGCCACGTGATTGCTCATAGTATTGGGAATGTAAACCATGGGGAGCAACGGTACTGTAGAACTGGGAAGCGTCATCCTCGTACACCAACCGCACCCTACAATCTTTCACATCCACAAGTAGGTCTTCAAATTCTTCCAAAGATATCTCACATTCTCTTTCTTTACTGGGGAAGTAATAAGCACAGTACTCTCTTTTTCTAAAAAATACGTGTTTAAATTTCATTACAGGAACAACTGAAGCCCTAATGCAGCTGCTACATGTATCCCAATTATTCGGGTGTTTCAGAAACCACCTGGTTGGTACAAAGGCCCAATATTCGATCGGCCCAACACCAGGGACTTCAGGGGCCCACAGGAATAAGGGTTCTGTTGGAATACCATCATCCTTCTCAAAAATACAAGCAAAAAGTAAAAAGAGAAGAAGCTTTCCTTACGACTCCGTGAAAACTCTGACTATCCCAAGCAGGCCCGTGGAATTCAAAAACAAAAAACAAAGAGCATCCTTTCAATTTTCTATTATCCTTCAATTTTGAATGATCCATGGGGAATGTGAAGTCAATAGTATCTACTACCTGCAAAATTAAAGAGGAAAAAGAAAAAAAAAAAGAGATGTTAATTTACGATCTCTCAACACCTGATAAACTATGAGAGATAGGGAGAGACTCACTTCCAACCGTCTAGTCGAGCGACCCTCTTCATACCTCAGACAGTCTTGTAATGTTACGGAGGAACAGGTAGTAGTTGTATTGTTGAACCATTCGGAGATTCCACTGGTTGCCAACGAAGCGCCAATCATTAGAAAATCAAATATATCTCTTCCATCTTTCGAAATCATCTGCAGTATTGCGAAGAAATAACCATAAGCACCAGAAATTTAAAAGAACTATATATATATATATATGAATAAATGGATTTTGTTTCTTCCTAATTTCCAAGAGAGAGAGACCTTCGGAAATGGCGACCACGTGCGATCAAGTTCGCCCAATCCAAAGTACAAGACATAGCCGCTGTGTTCGCTATCATAATTGACACACAATCCTTCAAGAAAGTATCTTTCAACATTAATCTGCTTGCCGCCATGAGAAATGTAGTAAGAATATACTACTTCAGGACTATAATTAAACCATAGAAATGATACGCGAAAGGGATGTGATCTTTCTTCCAACAACCCGCAACCATTGAAGCACGATTGCCCCGATTCAGCTGGTAGATGATTATGTCCTATAACCTGTATCGCCCTGAACTTCTTCGGAAGTAAGTTGGGTGATGGTAGTTTTGTTATAGCAGTATAATGTGCATGAAACCAACTCACATGTTTCAATACACTCAGATCTGGAAATTCCTCAAGTCTTGAGCAACCACTAAAACTCAAGTCGTAAAGGTTAGATAAACTACTAAATGGTGGGAAATCTTCTGGGAGAGTGTGACCCCACCGAAGCACTTTCAAAGATGTTATTCCAACTATCTTAGGAAACTTTTCAATTTCTTTACACATACTCAAAGTAAGTACTTCAAGAGACTTCAAGCTAGTCATGTCTAGTGGAAGGCTTTTTAGACTTATACAAAAGCCTAGATCCAATTCTTGAAGCTGTTTGAGAACTAAAATAGACGAATTGACATGAGACAAACTTGCACAATTTGAAAGATTGAGAAACCGAATATTTGAGATTCCGGTGAAGTCTGGATGGCTTTTAAGTCTTGTGCAATTTTGTAGATTCAATTCTTCAAGCCGTTTGAGAACTCCAATCGATTGATGGATCTGAGACAAACTAGCACAATTGGAAAGATCGAGAAACTCAAGATTTGGAATTTCGGTGAAGTTTGGAGTCTTGATCAAGCTCGAACACTGACCCAAGTCTAGTCGTTTCAAACTGCCAAAACTCTATAACCAAACCTCAAACCAATAAATAATTTGATAATGCTACAAACTAAAAAACTTTTTTTTTAATTAAAAATACACAATTGTATAAAGAAAAATATTACTTTTGTTCCCTTCCATAGCTCTTTGATGTCCTTGCCATGTATACTAAGTTCAACAAGATGATTTGCTTGGAAATTAGTGGGCAAGGATTGTAAAGGATATGCATCTCATTTCAAGATGCGCAGTTCCTTAGTTGGTATGGATTCCAAAGGATGTCTGTGCCCTATCGTTGCGCATAACTTGTCCCATAAGTTTTCTACAAGAATTATGTTGTTGAATTTTAGAATTCTCAAATTTTTCATCTTTGTGAATCCTTCAATACTCAATCGTTCCTTTTTATCTAGAGGCAACTCTAGGACTATGCCTTCAACCATATTTGTTCCCTGTTAATCAAGAACAAAAGATCAATTGTATTATAAAAATATTTGATAAATGCTTAATTTCAAAAATTGGTTTAAAAAATACATGCTCTATATATGTCATTGTTTGGAAGAATCCACTTACAGTATTATTCTTCAACACATGACGACATCATCATAATGCCACAATCTACTACGCTGACCAGGCTCAATGGGAGATTCACGCCGAACTATTTATTTACCCATTTCTTGTAACAAATTATGCATTGTCAATCTTCCAAAACTTCTAGTTAAAAGGGATTTATCCATCAGAACATCAATATTGATGCCTGGATAGTAGCCAAAGCTTTCTAACATCTTCATTAGCACATTATCCAAGACCTCACCTTGAAAGAAACATGCAATGTCTAAGAATAATTTTTTCTGCAAATCTTCCAGTCCATCATAACCTATTTCAAGTACCTTCAAATTTCTTTCATAGGATTTGCTTTCAATTGATCCAAGGCACTTTTCCAGGCATATGTTGTTCTACCAAATAAAGAAGAACCTAAAACTTTAAGAGCTAAAGGAAGGCCTTGAGCATACTTTATAAAATTGTCAGACAAATCCATATAATTTTCATTAGAATGGAGTTTCTTGAAGGCTGACAAACTAAAGAGCTTCAAAGCATCATCCTTGTTTAGCACCTCAATCTCATGGAGATGATCCACATGTTTTATCAATAAATGACTATTTTTGCTTGTTATAATTATCCTACTCCCTGGACCAAACCAATCATGGCTTCCTGCCAATGCCTCTAATTATGTTTCTGCATCCACATCATCAAGAACAATAAGATTCGTTCTATTCCGCATTCTAGTGCCTATGACATGGATTCCTCTGTGAACATCCCCTATATGTATTTCTTTCGCCACGAGGATATCAGAAATAAGTTGGTTTTGTAAAGAGACTAGACCATGCTTTTCAGTTTTTTCTCTTATAGAACTAATAAAGCTACTCGCTTCAAATTGATAAGAAACTCTATCATAAATAACTTCTGCCAAAGTTGTTTTACCGATACCACCCATCCCACAAATCCCTATAAAGCGAACATCATCTAATCCCATGCTAAGTAAGTTCATCATCTTCTCTGCAGAGATGTCTATTCCGATTAGGTTCCTGTAAAGACATGAGAATCTACTATTCAACTGACTGAATATCTTTGCAGTTATTTCTTCAACCACTGTTGATTCATACCTATAAGAAAACATGAGATAATTGATTTAAACGAGACTATGGCAATTAAAAAAATTCTTTGAGGAAAACAAAAAAGAAAGAACGAACGAACGAACGAACGAGAAAAAGTAAAAAGAGAATCAAGGAAATGAAGGAAGGAAAAAAAGAACTTTCCTTCTGGTAGCACTTGAGTTTCTGATTACGCAAAGGTTCTTAAACCAAAGTCAAAACAAGTTGTTAATTCAATTCCTACGGTTCAGTTCAAATTATTCGTGATTTTAACCAACGGGAAAGTCGGCCATGTTTTATTAAAATTATGACAATGATAACAATTTCTACAAAATTCTTCTCGTTGCCAACTTCTCTATGTTCCCACCAAAAGAAGGAAAAACTAAGCTTTACCTCTCTTGTAAATGCCATCCACAGATATACCCCACTTGTTTCAAAGAAGCTTTCCACAGTTGTATCATCTTCATGTCAATCCGCGGGTCATGATCGTCCTTAGCAAAAGCTTCTGCAAAAGTACGCTTCTTCTGTCGTACATCATGGGGCTCCACGTGGTAGAAAACAGGCAAACTTGTTAACCCCGTCTTTCTCTCACATTTGATGATCTCTGTAAGTTCAATTAAGCACCACTTGGAGGAGGCATAGTTTTGTGAGATAACGACGACTGCATACATGGATTCTTGTATTGCTTTCAAGAGCTCTTCAGAAAAATATTCTCCTCGCGAGAGCTTTTCATCATCCTTAAAAGTAAGAATGCCTTTTCGTGTCAAAGCAGCATATAAATGGTCTGTAAAACCTTTGCGTGTATCTTGACCGCAGAAACTGAGGAAAACGTCGTGTTTCCATCTAGAGGTTGATGAAGAGGCTGGTTGAGTGCTGGAGGATGCCATCAGAGAGATACAAGCTCGCTTCAGGCAAGGCAATTTGTAGACCAAATTAGAGAGTGCGAGGGTCTGAGTGAAGGTGAGGGAGAGAGGGAAGCTGCTGCACTATCGGTGAAATGAACTCGTGGCCACAGAACTTCTCGATCTAAAATAGTTGTCAAAGAGACGCGTCTTCGTAGAAACCGAACTTCAAGAAATCGAGGGTGTTTGTTTTCTAATATTCTGGGTCTCAAAATTTTCAATAAAATAAATGTATTTTAAAATTTTTAATTTTTACACTTATATATTTTATTTTTTATAAATTCTAATAAATTTTAATAAAATAAAAATTCTTAAAATTTTAAAAATATTTCCTAAAATTTTAACAAATAAACACCACCGATTCTTGATGCATATTATTGAGTTTCTTCGGTTTGCTTGTATTCTCATTACAACAATAATAGTTTTTAAGGACAATTTTTTTTTAGACCGACAAAAATTAGTCCCTAAAAGCACCCTGTTCGGGATATTAATAAAAATTCATCCCAAAAATATTTTAATTTTTAGGGACAAATATCATTTTCGTCCCGAAAAGAATATAATTTCCAAATTCCCATTGTCACTTGAACTACAGGTGAGATAAAAACCATAGTAGATTAGTGACTTGCTAGGACGTGAGCCACTCTATTAAATCAGCTTTTTGGTCATGCATTTTAGAGATAATATCATATCAAGATTTGATATGATATTATGGTTATAACGATATCAAATCGTTATCAAAATTCAAAGATTCAAATTTTAAATATAGGAATATTCTCCAATCATGCTTTGTATCCAGTCTCAGAGACTCCATCTTTGTAATCTGCATGAATTTATAATACAAACACAGCCATAGAGGGCTTTTACAGTAGATTTAGGTCTTCTAAATCGAACCACTTAAATCTCTATCTCTCCTTACTCTTTCTCCTCTCTCCATTATGTTTTATGCACGGTTTATCATATTCTATCATGGTATCAAAGCCTGTGATCCTGCAGCCATAAGTTAGGTCTAGCAGCTCCAAGCTTCCGCATCTTGCACTTTTAATGAGCATTTCGACGAGTCTTTATGTCTTCTCAGATCTGACACATTAATTTCAGATCCTTCATTTGTCCCACGGATTTCTATTGTTTGAGGTGAGAGTCAGAAAAAAAAAAAAAGAAAAAAAAAAGGAGAGAAACAGAGAGAAAAAAAATGGAAGTTATTTTTTGTCTATCATTATTCATTGCTTTTATTGGCTATATTTGGTCGTTTGTCTATTGTTATTAAAAGCATGACTTGGTCCATTGGCTATTATTATTTTGTCCGGTCCACTTCTCAATGATCATGTGCTTCACTCACCGTTTCAATATTATGGTTACAATGATATCAAATCGTTTTGAATCTCTTGTTTGAACGTTATTCTCTAACACAATATCAATTGGTTGATGAAGTCCCATATTGACCAGCTTCAGTGTTTTGGATAAATACATGCATTTTTCATTCTCAAATTATAAGTCTTGACATTTTGCACCATTTATTAAAATTTTAAGTCAATTTTGAGAGAAATTAATTTTTGTCCTCTAAATTACGATTTTAATCTCGTAAAAAGGTCACTGTCAAAAAAAATATGAGGACAAAAATGTCATTTCATGCATAAAAATTATTTTCCATTCAAATTACCAAAAAAATTTTAATGTAGTATGTAAAGTGTCTAAAATTAATAATTGATAGGTACAATGTGATAAAAATAATTGATAGGGTACAAAGTATCAAGACTTCCATAATTAGAGAGTACAAAGTGTATTTATTCAATTTTTTTTTTTTTTGCTGGATTTATGTTAAAATTAGGTATCCTTTGATATACATAAGATCATTGTCATGGTATGTGCGCGGAAAAAATAATAACAAGGAAATTAGAAAATTCTAGCTAGGCCAAAATTAGAAAATAATAACAAACAAAAGTTGCCGACTCGAAGTCGTCGTCAATGACTCCTTTAGAAATAAGAGTTGCCATTACAGTGCTACGCCGTTCTATTGGCCCCTATACTAATTGCGCACCAAATATTTGATAAATCAATGTCAGAGGCAGAAGAAGCGGCCAACGTGGTACATATTGGCCGACTTTTGGCTTTTTAAATTTAATTATTACGCTCTTCTATGTTCGAATAATACAAGAAAATTATGTTAGAGCCAGTTGTTCTGATTGCTCTGCATTCGCAAGTCTCTACGAAATATACTACTCAGAAATGACGAAGACCAAAAAGATGAGCGGAGAAGGTGATCTTTATATACCATTATCTGTTACATCGTGAAATATGTTAAAATTGATAGTGAAATATGCAATGCGTCGAATTGTTTGATCAGCGAATTTTTTTTTTTTTTAATATACGGTTGTGTATATTAGTTGGAGTCAACCTACAACGATTCGTTTGTAATGTACTATATACTTTCGTTTATTTAATATTCGTCTTAATTGAGTGGCTATATCATTCTCCTACACCTACTCATCAACTGATCCAATATAAAAGGCTTTAAGTTTAATCCAATAATTAAGCATATTCAATATTTGTATTCAGTAATATAGTGATCATTATCAATATCTGTCTTAATGCGTAAGTTGTTCTAACGACTAGTAGTTTTTTTTTAATGTTTTCTTCTCCATTTTCCTTTCCCTTTCCCGCAAATTAATTATGAAAAAAAATATTATTTCCGTTTCCTTCTTACCTACGGAAGGGATTCTCTGCGTCCCGTGATAGAGAATATGCTTCAAATTAATAAAGTCATGTACTATTTTAGCGGAGTGGAAACGTGATAGAGAATATAAAGAAACTTCCATATAGTGGGTGCAAATTAATAAAGTCACGTACTATTTTAGTGATATATATATAAGTAGCGCTAATATAATATCATCTTTGAACAAGTAAGAGACACAATATAAACGAATTAAAATAACCGCATAACTCCGCAGAGCCCATCAACTGAACGAAGAGTACTTGAACCGCTCTCACCTTGCATTTTTTCTTTCTTTCTTTCTGGACAGCTCAGCCCACCATTTCTTATGTTAAGATTTACCTATCTTCCGATTAAAGTCAACAACGACTTTTAGAAACGAAGTTAGGATTAAAACTTGGGAGAAATACAAGATCAAGATATGATTTCGTTTGTTTTTAAAAATTGTGTTAATATATTGATTGTATATCATCTGCTTACACCTACTCATCAACTAAGTACCCAATTTAAAAGCACTTACATTCTAAACTAAACCAACTAACGAAAAAAAAAACATAAAAAAGAACCTACCGGGCAAAGAATTCAACCGTACGTAGCAGAGCTTGAAGTTTAGAAAGTCTCCATTTTGCTTCTTGTCAAGTGTTGTGTTAAAATTCGGTTAATCTAACAACATAGTTATTGTTTATTTTCCCCAATAAAGATACGAGAAGTGGGTGCATACTTTTTTTGCATTATTTATCTTAGCATAATTAATGACCGAATCTCCCTCCAAAATAATAGTCTGAGGGGGGACAAGGAGGTCCTGTAGAGTCTCTCCAAAATAATAGTCTGAAGGGGAACAAGAAGGGTCCCAGAGAGTCTCACCAAGTTCAGAGCCAGTAATGGTGGAGTTTTGAATCCAATCCTTAAAATTTTGGTGGATTTTCAAGTCTGAATTATAACTCTGCTTTCTTAGCGCATTTCTTTTATTTTACTGGTCATGAAGATATATTGTAGCTTGTGATGACTCTGCTGAATACAGCGGAGATTATTCAGCAGAGTCCAATCTTAATGAAAGTCTCATGTCACGCAGAAAAAAAAAAATATTCCCAGGATGCTTGAAATAGTTTGTCTAATCTTGCCATCAAACGTGAGCTGTATGTTTTTACTCTGCACTGACAATATTGCCCATCTTAGCTTTCACATTGAACCGGAATAGATCTGCAAATGGAAGATTTTCTTCAATCACTTCAAAGAATATGCTCTTGCAGATGCATCTTCTCTCTCATTAAACTATGCTGCTGAGTTGATACCACATTAGAAAGCCCAAGAAATGTGCGTTGGAATGTGAATCACGCCACGAGGGAAGCCAAAACTAGGAGGTGCTGGTGTGAGAAATTATTTTTGAATTAATGATTGGATTGAAAAATGGATGCTGTGTACATAATATTGAGGTTTGTGAAAAAATTTCCAAAAATAGTGTCCTCCAAACATAGGCTAATCAACTTAACAATCCAACTAAAAGACAAAAACCACTGAGCTCTTTCTTTTTCCATCATTTAAAAAAAAAGAACAGATCTCAAATGACGACTGAATTAAGGGAGGATAACTTACGAGGAACTTCAGAAGGAAGAAGTTCCAAAGAAAAAGTTCCAAAAGCAGCACAGAAATAGGAGAGAACGAAGCTTACATATCAATGAATGAGACTATAATTGAAGGACAACAAGACCATCATTCTTCTTCAATGGCCTAGGTAGGTCTAATACTCTTGTGGACCGTCGAGCTTGAGCAGGGGCTAGCAGTTCATGCATCTTCATCATCACGACTTGGCAGACTCCGCCAATCAGGAAGTGACCCACATCCTATATGGGTACATATAAATAGTTCATCAACCTGTTAGAATATATAATTAAGTTTGTCTCACATTGGAACATATACATAGTTCATCCTACGTACGAGTTTATAATAAAGTAGAATACCTTAACGTCTATATGGAGAGGTTACAGGGTAACAATCCATTTCCGAATAAGAATAGAGATGGTGAAGCAACTCCGAATCCAATGATCCCAACGGGTACATAGAAGTAATGCTATCATAGAACTCCTTAGCATCATGCTCATGTACTAGACGCGCCCCACATTCTTTCACCATCAAGGATGACCTAACTGAAACCTTAAGGTAGCTCCATCCATTCACATTCTTCACTCCAACGGCCAAGAACCAATTAGCTGGTATGTACACCCATGTTGAGCTGAAATTAGACTTGACATCAAGATAAAGTACTAAAGGTCTTGTCCTTAGAGGACCTTCATCAGTCTCGAAATCAAACCTAATGGAAGGTGAACCCTTGACACAATCATCAGTTTCATGAACAAGAAGCAATGCATATCCCATGACCTTCCAATTATCATTCAAGTCTGGATGCCTCTCAATTGTTATGGAAGGGCTACAACTTCTATTGCTAAACCAATCGGGGATTCTCGGTGGCATAGAAGAACCATATATCACCTGTAAAATCAACAATAAAAAAAAAATAGAGAAATTAATTGCAAAACTTTAACGACCACTTGGACGAAAGTTTTAAGGTTATCTCGTGGTGAATTTTGTTAATAGCGTGGTAGTGTGTTGAAAAAGAGGGAAACAGTCTCACCTTACACACTAAATCATGAGCTTTGTCTGCAAGCCATTCATGAGCACCGTGGGGTATACTGTAGGGTCGACCGCGAAACCCAATACAGAAGGCCGTTATTTTTACATGATCAAAATCCTTTCCAAACATAAAGTAGCGTAAACTATGAAGCACTGGCATTGATATGCCATCGGAGAATTTTATAGCGGTTCGAGTTGAGAAATGCCTCCAAAAATGAGTAACATCAAAATTAATGTCCATATCCTGAAATCTTGAGCGAGGCAACTCTTCTTTTTTTTTGATAAGCAAACTCTTGAGCAAGGCAACTCAACAAGTTTAAGAGATGACAAACCTGACAAACCTCCAAAAACACTTGGAAGAGTTGAAAGCTTTTTGCAGTCTTTCAAAGACAATACAGAGAGGCAAGATAACCTTCCAATTGAATATGGTAATTCTTCTATGGAAGTCCCATTCAAATAAAGTAGCCGCAAAGCAGTCATATTTCCCAATGCATCTGGAAGCTTTTCAAGTCCCGAACAATCGGAAAGATAAAAACGTTCGAGAGACTTTAAGCCGTTCTCGTCTGGAAGGCTTTGAAGAGAAGTACATCCACGTAGATTCAATAATTTGAGCTGACTGAGATGAAAAATGGAAGAGTGGATCTTAGACAAATTTTGCAACCTTCCAGGTGCAATGACTCAAGGTTTGGGGTTATGGTCAAGTTAAGTTTCTCAGTCAAGCTTTTACATTCGCTTAGGTCAAGGCGTTTCAAGTTGCCTAAACTCTGCAATTAAGTAATGAAAAATAAGTAATAATAGACTTATATCCAAAGGAAAAAAAAAAAAAAAAAAAAGCAAGAATAGACCTGTAAAAGTGATAATTGTACCTCAATAGGATCATTCGACCAGAGCTGTTCAATGTGGCTGCCCGGCATGTTTAGTTCAATTAGATTGTTTGGTTGGAAACCCAAGGGCAAGGATTTGAAAGGATAACCGCACCATTCCAAAAGGCGGAGATCATTAGGTAGCATTAATTCCGAAGCATCACCAAGCCATGCAACACCTGGTAACGCGGGACATAATTTTGGTGACTTTCTAACACTCCTGTTACCAATATAAAGAATTCTCAATTTCTTCATCTTCGACAAGACTTCAACATGCAAACTTTCCTTCTTTTGAGTAGGTAAGTTCAGAACCATGCCTTCAACCTTACTAGTACCCTGATAATAAATTAAATACAATTAATTGATTGGCATCGTGGAAAAAAATTTGACAAATACTTTGAATTTTTTTTTTGAAAATGTAGAAGAATATAAATATTGATGTGGTAGAAATATATAAAGATTACTAATTAAGTAGAAGAATTTTAAGAAAATGTACTTCTAATAGTGTTCTACTTACAGTTTTAAGCTTCAATACTTGAAGGACATCCTCATCGCGCCATAATCTACTACGCTCACCAGGCACTTTAGGAGATTCACTATGCACTATTCTCGACCCATTGTTTGCAACAAATCATGCATGCATAACATTCCCATCGAGATGGTTATGAGAGATTTTTTGACGAGAACATCAATATTGATGTCTGGAAAATAATCAAAGCTTTCTAATATATCCAATATGCTATCTAGGAAATCTCCTTTGAAGAAACATGCAATATCTAAAAACAAATTTTTCTGTGCATCTTCCAATCCATCGAAGCTTATTTTAAGTACATTCATAACTTCTTTGTAGGATGTACTTTTAGTTGATCCCAGGCACTTCTCCATTGCTCTTTTGTTCTATCACACAAAAAGGATCCCAAAACATTAAGAGCTAAAGGAAGACCTTGAGTATAATTCACAAATTTATTAGACAAATCCATATAGTCTTCTTTATAAGGATGGTATTTTTTGAAGGCTGACAAACTAAAGAGCTCCAAAGCTTCCTTATAATTCAGTCCTTTAAGCTCATAGAGATACATATCTCCTCCTCCATGACTAGATAACAAGTGACGATCTCGGCTTGTAAAAATAATTCTACTCCCTGGACCAAACCAATTACGAGCCCCACTAATGATTTGAGTTGTTGTTGTGTATTCACATCATCAAGGACAACAAAAACCATCCTATGACGCAGTCTTCTCGCTATCATTTGGTTCCTTGACTCGCATTCCAAACAACTAATTCTCTTTCCTTGAGAATCTCACAAAGAAGTTGTTTTTGTAGAAGAACTAAACCTTGATTTTCACTTGATTCTCTAACGAAGCAAGAAAGCTGCTACCTTCGAATTGATGAGAAACTCTATCATAAATGACTTGTGATAGAGTTGTCTTACCAACTCCACCCATCCCATGAATCCCTATAAAACGCACATCGTTCAATCCCATACCGAGTAAGTCCATCATTTCCATTACAGGGGAGTCTATTCCAACAAGCTCACTGTAAACGGATGAGAATCTGAGATTCAATTTCTCAAATATATCTCCAACGATTTTTTGAATATATGTTGCTTGGGGCCTATAAAAAAAAAGGTTAGAAGAATTTGATTCAATGAGAGTGACAGATGAACAGACAAATGTGTTGTCAATAATTCCTAAGTTTCCAACTTAACTATTTTTTCAACACAAGAACAACAGACAAATGTTACCTGTCACGTAAATCCCATCCGGCGATATTGCCCACTTCTGTCAAAGCGGCTCTCCAAGAGTTCGTCTCGGGGTTTTTGCATGCTTGTCAAAAGCTTTTTCGAAGGTCCCCGTCTGTTTTCGTACATCTGAGGGATCTACATCATAGAAAATGGGTAAAATTTCCAGCTTAGTCTGTGTCTTGCATTTGACAATCTCGGCAAGTTCCTTCAAGCACCATTTGGAGGAAGCATAGTTTGGTGACAAAATGACGATCGCGTACAAGGATTCTTGTATTGCTTTGAGGAGCTCTTGGGAAATATCTTTTCCTCTCTCAAGTTTTTCGTCATCCCTAAAGGTAAGAATGCCTTTCTGTTTCAATGCATCATATAAGTGGTCTGTAAAACTCAGGCGGGTGTCTGGGCCGTGGAAACTCAAGAAAACTTCGTATTTCCATTCAGATGTTGAAGAAGAAGAAGAAGAAAGAGCTCTTTTTCCCTTTTTCTCTGTTTCTGGACCAGAAGAAGAGGCTGTTTTTCTTTTTTTCCCTTTTTTCGGAAAAGATGATGAGGCTCTTCGAGTGCAGATGGATTCCATGGAAGGCTTGTGTAACACGGCGGGTATTGAAGGGTTAGGGTTGATGAGTTGGGCGTGAGAGAAGAAGAGACGATGAGGATGAGGGACAGAACATTAGCTAGAAGTTCCGGGAGGAGTTACGAAATGGAGACTTGGAGCTGGAAGGGTTAGTAGTGTCGTATGCGCTTGATGATATGATGGGCTGAGACGTCATGGGCTCACTTAGTTGAGAAGTTGTTGCAGTAAGGCAATAATAACGATTTGCAGACTTAAGAGTAGGGGAAAAACGCTGAAAAGAGGCAAGCAACAATTCCCCTGGCTTTCCAGGCTCCAGCTTTGTGTAAAGTTGGTCAACGTAAGGAAATTTCGTGGAGGATGCAAAATCCACTTCTTTGGGTGAGTTTTCTAAAGTCATCTTCTTGGCCTTGGCCCTTAAGCGCGTCCATCTCCGTAAAAAACGCGAACGTGACCTGGAAGGACTAAAATACTCATTGAATATAAAATTTTAAAAAATACATAAAAAAGCGAATTAAATTTTTTTTTTTGAAAAAATGCAATGGGAATAGTACTTAACGTTTTTATTATTTATATTTATATTCAATATATTTTTTTAAAAAAATTGTGTTCGAGGGGCATTAGAATTATTCTACATCCTCCAACCAAAGAGTCGTTGCAAACGGAGCATATATACACTATTACTATTTGTTTGTTTAATTATCTTAATCAAAATGATCAGTACTACTGTTAATGATTGGAGACTTGAAAACAAAGACAAGTTCTTGGCGTACATAGGGGAGACATGTTGGGTAATGGATGGGTCCAATGTAAACCCAAAACGGATCCAAAAATTCAGATCAGGAGAAAAAGAACTCTGAATATGGAAAGAGATATAGAATGATCAAATAAAGGCAGAGTTGATCAAACCAGGAAGAGAAATTGTGGCATATCTGACTCTGCAGATATAATTTTTGAATTCAATTGCAGATGCAAAATGGAAATGTCTACCATGATTAATTCGAATGTGCCAATATATTAAAATTGATAATATAGAGTGTAATGGCTTGATCATTGTAACTGTTCTGTGCATTAGCTGGTTGCAACCTCCAAAAAATGATTCGTTTGTCATGTAGCATATGCTCTCTTTGTTAATATTTCGTCTTAATCAAATCTCTATATCATTCTCCTATATTTATTCTATCACCTGTTCCCAGTACAAAAGGATTTATATTTTATTAATCCAATATTCAAGCATATTTCTTTTGTTCAATATTTGTATTAATTCATCTTTTTCTAATATTTTATATTAAATTTAATAATTTTCAGATAATTTTAAATATTTTGTATTAAAATGTAAATAAAAAGCCTAATAATTTATATTGCCCTAGGCCTAATAATAATTTTTGTCTTTGTAGAATGCGAGGGTCTGAGGGAAGGTGAGGGAGAGAGGGAAGCAGCTGCCCTGTCGGTGAAATGAGCTTGTGGCCACAACTTCATGTCAAAGAGACGCGTCTTCGTAGAAACCAGACTTCAAGAAATCGAGTCTAAAGGAAAAAACCGAGAAGACGCGTTCCCAACTTCTTGTCAAAGAGACCCATTTTTCTTTCGACTGGGTCCCATTTTGCGTGTATTTTATGTTAGATCGCATTTTGCTTTGCTTTTTTCCGCTTAGAAAAAGAAATGTTAGAAAATACTTTCAAATTCCCTGAATGGAAATGTCCAGTACACCAGAAGGGGGTCGTCCCCCTCGAACTCATATCTAAGTAAGGTATATATGATATAATATCTATTTTCTCCAGGAACACATACATATATATAAAATATAAATTAGTTGCATACGTAAGTAATTTGGAATTGTTTTCGTGTTTTATTTATATCAACCCTCTAGGAGAAATCGAATCATTTAAAACAAAAACATATAACAGTTTTTTTCTTACTAGTGTAGAAGAATTTCTCCATTTCTCTCTCAAATCTAAGAACCGTTTTCAGTCAAGGCGATGAAACTTCCGGGTGGTGGCAATCGTCTTGATCCATCATAATCTAAAAGTAAAAAGAGAGAGAAGCCGTGTTGACTTCATGACCTTTGGCACTCCTAACCATCAATTCTATTCCCATTTCGATTCTTTAATATGCTCGTGCATTATATTGACAAAGCGAGTATAGGATAAATACACAATCTACCCTCTAATGTTAGAAATCTTGACACTTTATATTTTCAATCTATTATTTTTGTCACATTACATCTATCAACTATTGATTTTAAACACTTTGCACTATTTGTTAAAATTTTCCGTCAATTTAGACAGAAATTTATATTTTAATTTGTCCCTAAAATTATAATTTTACCCTTATAAAATAGTCACGGCCAAATTTTACCCTTGGATCCCATTTCAATTCTTTTTCTCTCATTTTGTTTTTAAAGCTATTTTTATATCCTTTCAACGAGTATATATTTTCATTATTTATGAGAAGTTTTTTCTAATGTTTTTTTCTCTCTCTTCCAGCTTCTTTCTAATTTCCTCCAAATTATTTTATTTAAATTAAATTGGAAATCAATCTCTTCGCAATTGCTCATAATTATGCGGTACAAATCCCTCTAGAAGAGAAGTAGAAACCGCACAAAAAGAATGGAAAAAGCCGTGGAGACGCGTTCCCAACCTTTTTGACGATTAAACGCTCGCTTTTTTGGATGGAGATGTGGCTTTTGACATTATCACCTGTTCACAAATTATCATCTTCTAACCCGTAACGATTGCAATAATTGATGATAGCTGGTGCTTGCAAAAGCTTGCCGGGGAAGAGAGGGAGAGGGAAAGGGCCAAGAAAATGAAAATAGAATTCGAGGAAAGAACCGAGAAATTAGTCGATTGAAATGGTGAAGAGACGGAGAGCCCACATGGGAAATATTGTCGGGGAAGCTTTTCTTTAAAAAGAATTTTTCTCAACGAAAGAAACCTTTTTTATGTTTAAAAAATGACGAAATTGCACCCACAATCTCTAAGGTATTCTGTCCAATGGAGTTTGATGTGAAGATTGTAAATTTTGAGATTAGGTTTCTACTAAGTTGATTTTAGATTTTGGAGGACAACGAGGGAGGTGGTTGCAAGGATAGGTAGGAAGAAAAACTTAGATTGTAGAGGACAGTGCTCTAGTTGAAGAGGGCAGTGCTCTAGTTGAAAATTCTGAGTATCCCAAGCAGGCCCATGAAATTCAAAAACAAAAAACAAAGCGCATCCCTTCAATTCTCTATTATCTTTCAATTTTTGATGATCCACGCGGAAAGTGAAATCAATAGTATCTACTACCTGCAATCTTTTTTTTTTTTAACAAAAAAGAGATGTTAATTTACGTTGGTTTAAGGAAATAACCTCTTCCTTTGGCAATTGAAAAACTTTATTATTCAATTGGAAATCCTTATAATGCAACTAGCAGGATAATTGTAAGAGAGAGACCATCGTAGTAGTTGTATTGTTGAACCACTCGGAGATTCCACTAGTTGCCAACAAAGCGCCAGTCATTAGAAAGTCAAATAAATCTCTTCTCTGTCTCAAAATGATTTTGTAGCAGTGTGAAGAAATAACCATCAGCACCCATAAATTTAAAGAACCATTCTCAACCATAAGATGATGATATTGAGAATGCAAACCATGAGGAGCAACCGTATTATAGAACTCTGAAGCATCGTCCTCGTACACTAGACGCACCCCCAACTGTTTTACACGCAGAGAACACCCAGAATTCCGACAACAACGAGGATCCCCACAACCGAATTGAAGTTCAGGACTGGCTGAAGCATTAATGGATCTCTGTCCATCAAAATTACTGGTGGTCTTGTTTTCCAAAAACCACCAAGTTGGTATAAACGCCCAAAATCCAATCAGCCCAAGAGCAGAGACTGAGGGACCCAAAGATCCAGATTTGTTGTAGAAACACCTGGTTCATGGGTATCAAAAAGACAACAAAACTTTGTCATAACAATAAATCTGAGGATAAAATTGGTAGGATTTGAATTCCTCGTTAAACGTCTTCATATGATTGAACCCCAAACACTCATCAACTTCATATAAAATGAACAGAGCATATCCCATCCACTTTCTATCATAATCAACATCTGTGCGGATCATAAAGGGAGAGGAATTTGTATGTCCATGTTTGAACCACTCATGGATTTCCCGTGCAAAAGAACTGCCGGACATCATGGAGTCAACCACGTGATCTTTTAACTGCGAAATGAATTAAGGAAAAGACAGAAAGATTGTTAAATTTGCAGTGTTTTAAAATAAGCTGATCAGTTACGAAATCAAAATGAAAGTGGCTTAAGATTATTTCAACAGCGGGATATAACGCAGGTCGCAGAGAATTAGGAGACTCACATATTCGCCAAGTATATTGCCTCCAACACCAATGTGAAACATATCACAGCAGTCCTGTTACCTCATAACCAATACGCAAGGCTCTTAGATAACTGAATCTTTCCCAAGAAAACCATAAAATTGATGCCATATTGTAGGTATGCGAGCGTTCCCTCGATGACAGGCGCAATTCCTTTGATTCCAGCGGCAAATGCTTACATCCACTAACCACTACTCTCATTGTGCTCTTCGGAAATAGATCCGGGGATGGTAAGTCTGTTATAGAAGTTTCAATTGCCTCCATATACTCCAGACTTGCATACCACTTAGGTCCGGAAATTCCTCAAGTCTTGTGCAACCCGTTAAACGGAGATACCTCAGAGTCGATGAACTGCGTATAGCACTCGGAAGAATTGAAAGGTTTTCGCAGAACGCTAACGACAAGCTAGAAAGACCAGTTAAATTATTGATTGAAAATGGTAATTCCTTTATGGCAGTACATGAGAAATCCAGTGACTCCAAAGCTGTCATATTTTCCACTACATCTGGAAATTTAGCAAGTTTTGAGCAGCTATGAAGATCAATTAATTCCAGAGATTCCTAACTGATCTTATCTGGAAGGCTTTCTAGACTAACACAATCTCGGATTATCAATCCTTTAAGCCGTTTCAGAACTCTAACAGAGCAGTGACCTGAGACAAACTTGTACAATCTTCGAGATCTAGCCTCTTAAGATTTGGAACTCCCGAAAAGTCTAGTACCTCAATTAATTCCTCAGACCCACTTAGGTCAATGCTTTTCAAATTGCCACTAGCTTTACACAACTGTACACAATTTGTATTTGTACAGAATCCATCTCGTAATATTGTAGCTCGATCGCCTAGATAAAATAAGTCCTTACGAAATTTCCACAAAAATTATTATGTGATGGCTAGACTTGTAATAAATTAACACAGATTGTATTTGTACATAATCCGTCTCGTAATATTGTGGTACGGTTCTATGTGATATCCACCTATGATAAAAATAAGTCCTTAAGAAATTTCTACAAAAATTATTATGCGGTGGCTAAACTTGTAATAAATCAATATTTTCCTCTATTCTCTGTCATTTCAATAATGAAAAATGCCGACCCGTTGATTGAGCACGTGATAATATAATATAATATAATTGAAAAAACGAAAAAATTATAAGAATGTGAAAAATGCTATTCATAGTGATTTAAAGTAACATCAGCATCAATCAAAATGCACCACATGTAAAAAATCATAAAATAATATATTTTTTAGAAACACATAAAAATTAAGTGCACGGAAAATCTTTTAGTCTGTATCCAGTATGCTATCTAGGAACTCTCATTTTGAAGAAACATTGCAAAATGTAAAATTATATTTTTCTGTGAATCTTCTAATCCATCAGAGACTATTGGAAGTAATCCATAACTTTTCCTCGTAGGGTGAACTTCTAGTTCATCCCATGCACTTTTCTATTGAGCTGATGTTCTACCAAACAAAAAAGAAGCCAAAAGTTCGAGAGTAGAGGAAGTCCTTTATCACAATTCAGGAAATTCTCAGATAGATTCAACTCCATGATTAGGTAAGCTGATGTTCTGCTTACACGGTTTTCCTTGTTCTCTCTCACTTTCTACATCTGATCTCAGCAAATTGTAGCTGTCATAGTTCGAGCTTCGTGCGACTTGATTTCATGTCGGACACGAGGAAAATCCCTGAATAAGCATCCCTGGTAATTGCTTTCTTGGACTCGATTAAATCAGCGCTCAAAATGGCTCTGTTCTTAGGCCAAATGATGTTGGTAAATTCTGACAAACTCCCCGTTAATCTTTTTGAACTCAGAGGAAACATCATGGAAGGAGCACACCTCTAAAAGACAAATCTTCTTCTCAAGCAGCCATAACATGATTCAGCACACTGATTGGGGTGACAGAAATGCCTATCCACCAGTAACATCAATAACAACCAGAATGGAATCAACCAAGTAGCAGAATAACAAGGGAATGACAAGGCTGCAGAAACCAATAGAATAACAAGGCACAAACCATCATAGCATGAATGGCATCATGATACCAAAAGAGTGACTACTTAATGACCAGTGTGCCAATCCACAAGCAAGTGGAACAGTATACACAAGCAGGGACAACAGAAAACAGCAGTCTGGAGTCCCGCAAAAGTGAGAGAATTTCCAAAACATGCAGCCTAAACAAGATACCAATCAACCAGTAGAAACTGCAGAAATGAACTAGAGTCAGATGAACAGAATTTTGCATTTTATATCATGGTATGCAACATGAATTCCATACAAGTCCTGGGACACTTCCAGCTGATCAGGAGTCTCAATGCTGATAAGAATTCCGAAAAGTGTAATTAAATTCAGTGTATCTGTTCCATAAAAATCTTCTTCCTCCATTGCACCTTTATTGGAAAGACAAGTGTAAAAAATTGGAGAATGGAAGAAATCATCTAACTCATTCCATAAGCACTAGAGTGTCATTGCGACCCATGCACGTAGGTTTAAGTGTTGAGCATAGACCCTTGCAACCAGTCATTTTGAATTTTAGGACTGATTAATTACCAAATAATGAAGTTCAAATCACAAAATATCCAGGGAATGATAATGAAAATAACTGAAAAAGGAAGGTAAATTTTGGTTAAGCCTTACTTATCTTTGGTTAAGCCTTCATAGGAGGCTGAATTTTGAAGAATCTGCACAAAGAAATACGTGGAAGGGTCAATTCTCATGAAACTTTCCACCTTTTTAGGTTTGAGATCAGGGAAAATTCATTTTTGTAAAACAACGGAAGATGGGGAAAAGGAAAAAAATCAAACAGGAACAAGATGAAATAAAATAAACATAATACAATAAAACATCAAGAGGGAACTGCACTTGTGCCTGCACTGTCAAGATTGGACAGTCTGATCCAGCCAGTTGAACCCTCAATAGGACAGTATTCAAGATGGAAGTGACCCCCCCGAATCGGGACGACGAGAAATAAGACGATGATATTGAGAATGCAAACCATGAGGAGCAAAGGTACTATAGAACTCTGAAGCATCGTCCTCGTACACTAGACGCACCCCCAACTGTTTTATACGCGTAGAACACCCAGGATTCAGACAACCATTAGGATCCCCACAACCGAATTGAAGTTCAGGACTGAATACAGCATTAATGAATCTCTCTCCATCGAAATTACTGGTGGTCTCGTTTTCCAAAAACCACCAAGCTGGTATAAACGCCCAAAATCCAATCAGCCCAAGAGAAGAGACATGAGGGACCCAAAGATCAAGATTTGTTGTAGAAACACCTGATTTATGGGTATCAAAAAGACAACAAAACTTGTCATAACAATATACCTCGGGACACATTTGGTGGGATTTGAATTCCATATTAAACGCCTTCATATGATTGAACCCCCGACACTCATCCACTTCATACACAATGAACAGAGCATATCCCATCCACTTTCTACTATAATCAACGTCTGTGCAGATCATAAACGGAAAGGAATCTGTATGTTTATTTTTGAACCACTCAGGGATTTCCCGTGCAAAAGAAGTGCCAGTCATCATGGAGTCAACCACATGATCTTTTAACTGTGAAATGAATTAAGGAAAAGAAAGAAGAAAGATAGTTAGATTTTCAGTTGTTTAAATAAACTGATCCATTGGACAGAGAAATGAAATGGTGGCTTATGAATTGGAAGACTCACATATTCGCCGAGTACATTGCCACCAACACCCACATGAAACATCTCGTAGTAGCCCCGTTCTACCTCATAACAAATACGCAAGGCTCTTAGATATCGGAATCTTTCCCAAGAAAACCAGAAAACTGATTCCATATCGTAGGTACGCGAGCATTCCCTCGATGACAGGCGCAATTCCTTTGATTCCAGTGGCAAATGCTTACATCCACTAACCACTATTCTCATTGTGCTCTTTGGAAATAGATCCGGGGATGGTAAGTCTGTTATAGCAGTTTCAATTGCCTCCATATACTCCAGACATTGCATACCACTGAGGTCCGGAAATTTCTCAAGTCTTGTGCAACCCGTTAAGCGGAGATACCTCAGAGTTGACGAACTGCATATAGCACTCGGAAGAATTGAAAGGTTTTCGCAGAACGCTAACGACAAGCTAGAAAGACCAGTTAAATTATTGATTGAAGATGGTAATTCTTTTATGGCAGTACATGAGAAATCCAGCGACTCCAAAGCTGTCATATTTCCACTACATCTGGAAACTTATCAAGTTTTGAACAGCTATGAAGAACAATTTCTTCCAGAGATTCCCAGCTGATCTTATCTGGAAGGCTTTGTAGACTAACACAGCCCCGCATTAGCAATTCTTTAAGCCGTTTCAGAACTCCAACAGACCAGTGGACCTTAGACAAACTTGTACAATCTTGAAGCTCTAGTCTCTCAAGATTTGGAACTCCGGAAAAGTCTAGTATCTCAATTAATTCCTCAGACCCACTTAGGTCAATGCCTTTCAAATTGCCTAAACTCTGTTGTTAAACCAATAAATAATTAGATAGATTTAGAACTGAGGAACTTATATAATGTAACATAAATAATTAGAACTAAGGAACCAATAAATAAGCAAAGCTGAACATCTTACAACATTACATCCCATCCACAGTTGTTTGATGCGGCTGTGACACATTCTGAGCTGGACAAGATTATTTGGTAGAAAACTAGTTGGCAAGGATTGAAAAGGATATCCCCACAATTCCAAAAGACGTAACTCATTAGTTGGCAAGGATTTTAAAGGATCTCCACACCATTCCAGAGTGCTCAATATATCATGAATTTCACAGAAGTTCCCTTGAATATCTCTATTTCCAATTTTGAGAATTCTTAACTTTTTCATCCTTGAGAAGGCTTCGGCCCCCAATCGTACCTTTTTCGGAGGAGGTACTTTAGGACAACACCTTCAACAGCATCTGTTCCCTGGTAAACAAGAGCAATTGATTGATTGATTGATGTGGTAGAAATATATAAAGACTACTAATTAAGTAGAAGAATTTTATGAAAATGTACTTCCAATAGTGATCTACTTACAGTGTTATGCTTCAATACATGAAGGACATCCTCATCACACCATAATCTACTACGCCCACCAGGCTCTTTAGGAGATTCACGACGAACTATTTCTTGACCCATTTTTTGCAACAAATCATGCATGCATAACATTCCCATCGAGATGGTATGAGAGATTTTTCAATGAGAACATAAATATTGATGCTTGGAAAATAATCAAAACTGTTTAATATATCCAAGATGCTATCTAGGAACTCTCCTTTGAAGAAACATGCAATATCCAAAAATAAATTTTTCTGTGCATCTTCCAATCCATCGAAGCTTATTTGAAGTACATCCATAACTTTTCTTTTAGGATGTACTTCTAATTCATCCCAGGCACTTATCCATTGATCTTTTGTTCTACCAAACAAAAAAGACCCAAAACTTTAAGAGCTAAAGGAAGACCTTGAGTATAATTCACAAAATACTTAGACAAATCCCAATAGTCTTCTTCAGGACAAGGTTTTTTGAAGGCTGACAAACTAAAGAGCTCCAAAGCTTCCTCAGAATTCAGACCTTTAAGCTCATAGAGATACATATCTTTTCCTCCATGACTATATAACAAGTGACTATCTCGGCTTGTAAAAATAATTCTACTCCCTGGACCAAACCAATCACGAGACCCTACTAATGCTTCTAGTTGTTCTTGTGTATTCACATCATCAAGGACAACAAAAACTGTCCTATAACGTAGTCTGCTAGCTATCATTTTGGTTCCTTGACTCACAGACCAAACATCTAATTCTCTTTCCTTGAGAATCTGACAAAGAAGTTGTTTTTGTAAAAGCAGTAAACCTTGATTTCCACTTGATTCTCTAACTGAAGCAATAAAGCTGCTACCTTCGAATTGATGAGAAAATCTATCATAAATTACTTGTGATAGAGTTGTCTTACCAACTCCACCCATCCCATGAATCCCTATAAAGCGAACATCATTCATCCCATACCGAGTAAGTCCATCATTTTCATTACATGGGAGTCTATTCCAACAAGCTCCCTGTAAACGCATGACAATCTGCAACTCAATTGCCTAAATATAAGTCCAACGATTTCTTGAATAACTGTTGATTCGTGCCTATATAAAAAAAAAAAATTAGAAGAATTTGATTCAATGAGATAGTGAGAGAAGAACAGACAAATGTGTTGTCAATAATTCCTAAGTTTCCAACTTACCTACTTTTACAAAACAAACAACAGACAAATGTTACCTGTCACGTAAATCCCATCCGGCGATATTGCCCACTTCTGTCAAAGCGCTCTCCAAGATTGCGTCTTATTTGGGTAAACCTCGGGGTCTTTTGCATGCTTGGCAAAAGCTTTTGCGAAGGTCCCCGTCTGTTTTCGTACATGTGAGGGATCTACATGATAGAAAAGGGGTAAAATTGTCAGCCTAGCCCGTCTCTTGCATTTTACAATCTCGGCAAGTTCATTCAAACACCATTTGGAGGTAGCATAGTTTGCCGACAAAATGACTATCGCGTATAAGGATCCTTGTATTGCTTTGAAGAGCTCTTGGGAAATATCTTTTCCTCTCCCAAGTTTTTCGTCATCCCTAAAGGCAAGAATGCCTTTCTGTTTTAATGCAACATATAGGTGGTCTGTAAAACTCTTGCGGGTGTCTTGGCCGCAGAAACTCAAGAAAACTTCGTGTTTCCATTTAAATGAAGAAGAAGAAGACGAAGAAGAAGAATAAAGAGCTCTTTCTCCCTCTTTCTCTGTTTCTGGACCAGAAGAAGAGGCTGTCTTACTTTCTTGTCCTTTTTGGAATAGGAGGATGACGCTCTTCGAGTGCAGATGGAGGATTCCATGGAAGGCTTGAAAGCTTGAGTAAGGCAATAATAACGATTTGCAGACTTTTTTTTTTCGATTTGCAGACTTAAGAGTAGGGGAAGAACGCTAAAAAGACGCAAGCGACTATTACCCTGCTCTTTTTTTTTTTTTTTAAATGAATTCCCCTGCTTTTTAAAAAAAAAAACAAAAAGGAAGACTATTCCCCTGCTTTCCAGAGCCCCAGGTTTTGTAAAGTTGGTCTTTTTCTTTTTCTTTTTCTTTTTTTGTAGATGTGTAAATTTGGTCAAATAAAAGGAAATTTCGTGGAGGGTGCAATAAAGCCATTTACACCTTAGAGTCTTAGACCAGCATCTCCTTCTTGGTCTGTTTCTTTTTAACCCAACGGGTGTCACCTGTCAAGCCATTTACACCTTGGACCAAAATGCAAAGGCAAAGCTTCTTAATTGGGCTTCATCATTGTGCTGTGTCACGAGGATTGGTTGATAGGGTCAAATTTGAATCCTCGTATAGATAAATGCCGTTCAAATTTCATAATTAATTGACCATCAATCCAAAGTTTACCGGCATTTAAAATAACGAATAATAGATAGATTCTACACTATTTAACGTTGTCCATGTAAAGTTTTAGATATCATGAGTTCTACAATAGAGTTCACTTGTTATGTTTATCTCTTTGAATTGAACCATACAATTCAGGTATCAAATTGCATGAAATCCTCATTTATTTTATGTTTTAATATTGAAGGACAAACAACATAAACATTAAATAATAATCATAAGAAAATGAAAAAAAGTGAAACAAAAAAAAAGTCCTAGTCTAAATGGGTAGTCCTATATATACACCCATGAGAAGTAGCTTTAATATAATTAAATCACCTAGCCAGGAGCAAAAGCTGCATGAACCTCCTATACTACGAAATTCTAATGCTACCAATCACTCATTAAATAAATACATGTCATACCTTCTGTAACTTCACATAATGTGTATCTTATAAGGTAGTCTGAAAATATCGTCTCAAAAGATTAATCCTAAACTTCAGATTCCTTTGCAGACTAAACAAACACAGATTACTTACACGGAACAATATATAAAAATGGATTATCTGACAAGCACAGGAGAGGGAGGGGTGCTTCTCACGCCGCCAGTCACAGTGAAGGGGGAGGAGAAATTCTAGAGAGAGCTAGAATACAGAGGCAGAAGATGTCTTTATCTCTATCCAGAACTTAATGCAGGCGATGAAAGTAGTCTCACATCCTCAAAATTTATCTGAAATGATGATTATGGTGTATTACAGTAGCTTCTGGATTTCTGGATGTAGTGAAACGTGGATAAGCACCTTCTGAAAAAGTCTGCACTTGAGTTTTTGGTTGTTGATTTATCTGTCTTGCACATCTATTTGACAAAGATCTTCATGCTCCTTTTATCTAATTCGTTTATCTACGTATTTACTGATTTAAATTCATATGCTTTCTGGAAATCGGATTTCCTTCCAGAATCCAAACTCAATAATGAAAACAGCACTTAATGACTTTTTTGCAGTTCCTCTGTTCCTGCATAAAATACGACCCACATTTTCTAGCAGCTTCTAAGGGATCTGAACTCTCCCATCTGTACCCCAAGAGGGATTGGGGGGTGTTGAGGATTCACATTACTTACGAAAGTAAGAAATTATAAGGCACCGAGTCATGCACCATGCAAAGCAAAGAATCTATTCTAGCCAAACATTATCATTTACCCAAAAACAAAGAGACTCAACTGGACTAAACAAGCATCAGTTTGGATACTAGATAGCTAGGAAGCTAATATTTTGTCATTATGGTCTGGATCATTAAGCTTGGTACAACCGAAAAGGTAAGCGCAGTTCTACATATGGCTGCAAGGGTTTGGCAAAGAAGAGTTGGTCATTCTTCTCAGGTTCATGTTCTGCATCTACTGGCCGGAATGCTCCATCAAACCCTTACAGGAGCCTTGCAAATAACAGCAAACTAATGAGTGTCCCTCGTGTGCCACCCATGCACCCTCGCCTTCCAGTAGGTGGAGCAAATAAACCTTAAAGTTGCACTGGGAATTGAACCTTGAGGGGGGTCCTCCCAAACTCTTTGGTTCTGGCCAGTGCATGACTAGACTACCTTTGGGATGCAGTAGTTTGCCACGGTAAGGTCAGCAGTTGAGACGCAAGGGAAGCTGAGGAAGATCAGACTGTTGAACAAGATCTCTCCTTTCTTCCTACTTTCTTCCTTGAAACCAGTCAAGTGAATGCTTTCTTTCTTACTTTATATAGAAGATGCATATATATAATTTAGCTCAGTTATTTGTGCTTTTTATCTCAGCTAATAATAGTAACAGGTCACCCTTAATTGAAATGAAAACGTCAGGAAGGTCCTCAAGCATTTTCCTCTTGCGTTATTTTCATTTGTACTCTTTCTCATCACAATCGAATCATCAGATATACTTTTGGATGACCTTCAAAGCATTCTTGAGAACCTTCTTGTGGCCATCTAGATCAAGTGGCTTCAAGATTTTCATGTAATCCAAAACCAACAACAAAAAGCATAAACATACAAAAGCATAGCAAAGAGCACTTAATTATGCACTTGTTCTTTAAAATAAGGCCCTCCATTCTCTCTTCCTTTCCCGTAGTACCTCTTGTTGAAGTACATCATCATCTTCATAACATTTCTAGTAAAATGTTAGGAACTATTGTTCTGATCTTTGTTGTTCACCCCACGTGCCATATTGTTGCCATCTCTAGACTAATTATGGTGAATAGTTATAGGAAAGAGAAACAAAAGATAGGACAGAGAACTTCTACAGTGTGCCTTTCCTATTCAATTTTGCACTCCGCAAGCCAAAAAACAAAAAGATAGTGTCAATTTAGCTTTAAAGCAACATTTGGTATGAAATAACTAGCAACCGTGCATGTGAAATATTATTCCACTAATATAGAGCAATGAGCAAAACAACGCAACTGTTTCATTTCAGTCAATATTCAGACATTGACGAGCACTGTTAATTAGCAACCATTAGAGTTCCAAAACACAAATTATACTCATTAATTTAACAGACAAAAGTAGTAGCACCGTTCGAAACTTGGGTAATCGGTAGAATTTGAGGCCTCAACAAGACTTCATTGACTCAACGGACTAGAAATTCATAGCTATTCATTTCCAGGTCACCAGCTGTTTCCTCGTATCATTGTCCTGAATGGCTTATAAGTAGGATACTCATAGTATTTGGCATGTGAACCATCAGGAGCAACGGTACTATAGAACTAGAGAGCTTCATCCTTGTATACTAACCGCACCCTGCAATCTTTCACATCCACATCTGGCTTTTCCAATAATTCGTATATGTCACTTCTTGTTTCTTTACTGGGGAAGTAATAAGCTTCATATTTTGCATTTAAATTGCATTAGAGGAACAACTGAAGCCCTAATGAGCTGCTACATGTATCCCAATTATTCGGGTGGTTCAGAAACCACGTAGCTGGTACAAAGGCACAAAATTCAACTGACCCAACACGAAGGACTTCAGGGCCCACAGGAATAAGGGTTTTGTTAGAATACCTTCATCCCTCTAAAAAATACAAGCAAAAGGTATAAGAGGTGGAGCGCCATCCATTAGCTCAAAAATCTGAGGAAGCTGAGGAGGCCCATGGAATTCAAAAACAAAAGACAAAGAGCATCCCTCCAATTCTCTATTAGGTGTGAAGTCAATATTATGTACTACCTAATTTTATTTTTTTAAAAAAGAGAAATAATCTCTCGCATTAGCAATTAGAAAACCTTATTATGTTATGCAAAGCCTGCCAGCAACCCATGTGGAAAGTGAATTACTAAGACCTATCCAATCATGTATTTAGAATATTGTACTCGAGTAGTTGTTTTTTTTTTTTTTGACCGACATCCGAATCAGGTCATTCCAAAATCGGCTGGATCCAGTCGATTTCGGTCAATTTTACTCAGCCCGATAGTTTTCGGTCCATTTATGTACAACTCTAGTTTTAATTTGTCTTCATTATGCATAATTTTTTTTAATAATTCAATCTTAAAAAATTCACACACAATATATCCTCAACATAACTTTAAGATGTCTACTCTTTTTTTTTTTTTTTTAATCTTAGGTATGACTTTTATACATTAATAAAATTAGAGTGACAATTTCGGGACCTTTTTTTGCTAGTAAAAAGTACTTGTTTTTCAAAAAAAAAATTACAGTAAATAATAAGTTTTGTTTATAAGCTCTCGCTCATTTTTAACTTACAATAGAAGTTTTAAGTCAATGCAATATGGAAGTGACTTATAAAAATAAAATATATTATTACGTACTTTCGTTTTAATCATTGAGCTTTTTTTTTTTTAATGGTGGCCATAAATTGATACTAAAATTCGAGTTAAAATTTACTGGTGATTGCCATAAAGACATACAAAAAATTAGTGTTTACTTATAAAAAAAATTAGTTAAATAAAAATAAAGAATATATATTTATCACATGCAAAAGTACTGCAGAGTATATCAGCCGATTTTAGATTTTTATCGGGAAAAAAAAATTTAGTGACATCGAGAGTATTTTTATATCCGAGTGATTTTAAAGGGGTTGGTGGCTAGAACTCAAGTGAATGGCGTATGAGAGCAATGCAAGGAGCAGCTAATTAAGTGGCAAGTGCACCATTATACTTAATGGTGCAAGTTGTCACGTGCACCTAAGTTAAATTACATTACTGTAGTCTACGTCTTGATGTTGCTTTGTTTTACGTGGGCCTATGGATTCACAAAAAATTGAGAGCTTGTACGGCAAACTGGGGCCGGGTCATGGATTATTAATTTGGAGATCCTTGTGGAATTCTCTTTTTCTATTTACCCTTTTTTCAGAGAAGAAACTAGAAAAGAGGAAAAGTTAATGATGCTTACAAAGTGTCCTTAAAGTCATCAAAACAGTCAAAATAGAAGCAAAAATCCAGGATTGTGGACTTTATAGAGAAGTTTTGATATCAAAATCTCATATATTAAATATTTTTGTTTAACCTCCAAAAATTGTAAATTCCTTCATTATCAAAGTCTATTCAAATAACATCATTTTCATAAAATTATATTTTCTTCTATTTGTTCCAAACTAATTTTTGTTCGTCTTAATAATTACTTATAAACTTTCACATAGAGAAGATCACTTTCAGCAAACCATTGATGAAGACAATCATTGTTCTTATTTTACGGATGATTTCAACTCAAAGAAGATTTTGAGCTAATTGGGGACAGTTTTCAGTTTAAGGGCTACCATAAAAGTGTCCCAATTTCAAATAGGGTGAGTGGGCATATGTAAGATAGCTTGGATATTCAGGAGGTGCATATGGAAGATAGCTTGGAGATTATCCTATTTTTTTGAGCTTTTTTCTGATCTAATTTGGTTGTATGAGGGAACGGATCTCCAGAGCAGTTTTTTTTGTTAGTTTTGGTAGTATTCGTTCTGTTTTCTAAGCTACTCTGTTATTTTCAAGTTTTGAATGAATTCCAATTTTGAAAAAAAAAAAAAAAATCTTATGTCCACACATCCATGTAGGAACAAACCTTTTAAGTCCCCTGGAAAGTAACAGCTAACTTCATATGCAAAAACTCTGAATTCCATCGATCATTTCATCTATTGTCGTCAATATTTCACCATCTGCTGCAAAATTTTGATACGGAAGCCATACAGTGGAGCTGAAAATCCTGAGGGATAAAATTCCATGAAAATGGTGTAACAACTTGTTTTGTTTCCAAAATACAAGAGAAAGTTTCCCAATTTAATGCAGCATCAAGCGTCTAGCATGGTTAACTCAGATGAAGCCAACCACAGAATCATAGCGATCCTCTGTATTCTTTACTGCTGCAGCTATATGAGAGACCAGAAATAGTAGAGACTTCGGCTTCTTCATGGGAGATGGCACGATGCACAGTTTTTATGGGCATTATTTGCTTGTCGACTACAAACGCGCCCCTTTCGAATTTCCTTTGTCAACTACCGGAGAAGTGCCAAAAACATTCGGCCTAGATCCACCGCACTAGGCCTCAAAAAAAAAAAATCAAATTCAGAGTAATCTATTTTTGTATAAGAAAAAAGATGATGAAGAAACTCCGAATCCAATGATCCCAACGGGTACATACAACTAATGCTATCATAGAACTCCTTGAGCATCATGCTCATGTACTAGACGCGCCCCACATTCTTTCACCTTCAAGGATGACCTAACTGAAACCTTAAGGTAGCTCCATCCATCACATTCTTCACTCAACGGCCAAGAACCAATTAGCTGGTATGTACACCCATATTGAGCTGAATTAGACTTGACATCAACACGAAGTACTAAAGGTCTTGTACTTTAGAGGACCTTCATCAGTCTCGAAATCAAACCTAATGGAAGGTGAACCCTTGACACAATCATCAGTTTCATGAACAAGAAGCAATGCATATCCCATGACCTTCCAATTATCATTCAAGTCTGGATGCCTCTCAATTGTTATGGAAGGGCTACAACTTCTATTGCTAAACCAATCGGGGATTCTCGGTGGCATAGAAGAACCATATATCACCTGTAAAATCAACAAAAAAAAAAAAAAAATAGAGAAATTAATTGCAAAACTTTAACGACCACTTGGACGAAAGTTTTAAGGTTATCTCGTGGTGAATTTTGTTAATAGCGTGGTAGTGTGTTGAAAAAGAGGGAAACAGTCTCACCTTACACACTAAATCATGAGCTTTTCTGCAGCCATTATATACTGTAGGGTCGACCGCGAAACCCAATACAGAAGGCCGTTATTTTTACATGATCAAAATCCTTTCCACATAAGTTTGCACTGGCATGATATGCCATCGGAGAATTTTATAGCGGTTCGATGAGAATGCCTCCAAAAATGAGTAATGATGCATCTTGAGCAAGGCAATCAACAAGTTTAAGAGATGACAAACCTGACAAACCTCCAAAAACACTTGGAAGAGTTGAAAGCTTTTTGCAGTCGACCGCGAGGAAGATAACCTTCCAATGGCATGATATGCCATCGGAGAATTTTATAACTTGAGAAATGCCTCCAAAAACGAGTAACCTATTGTGATAGTCCAACAAGTTTAAGAGATGACAAACCCGACAAACCACCAAAAACACTTGGAAGAGTTGAAAGCTTTTTGCAGTCTTTCAAAGACAATAAGAGGCAAGATAACCTTTCAATTGAAAATGGTAATTCTTCTATGGAAGTCCCATTCAAATAAAGTAACCGCAGTCATATTTCCCATGCATCTGGAAGCTTTTCAAGTCCCGAACAATCGGAAAGATAAAAACGTTCGAGAGACTTTAAGCCGTTCTCGTCTGGAAGGCTTTGAAGAGAAGTACATCCACGTAGATTCAATAATTTGAGCTGACTGAGATGAAAAATGGAAGAGTGGATCTTAGACAAATTTTCGCAACCTTCCAGGTGCAATGACTCAAGGTTTGGGGTTATGGTCAAGTTAAGTTTCTCAGTCAAGCTTTTACATTCGCTTAGGTCAAGGCGTTTCAAGTTGCCTAAACTCTGCAATTAAGTAATGACTAATCAGTAGTATGACGCAAATAAATATATAATAGACTAGACCAGATAAGTGATAAGTAAATACCTACAGACGAGGTCTATTCGCAAAAAGCTGTACCTCAAGGTAGACTGCCAATTGTGTGGCAATCGGCTCATTCGATTTTAGTTATTTACCAATGCAATTAGGTTTAAGGTTGGCTGGAAAGGGGACAAGGATTTGAAAGGATAACCGTGGCACCATCCAAAAGGAGGAGATCATTTAGGTAGCCACTAAAATCTCGAAGCATCACCAAGCCATACACCAGGTAACGGCGGGACAAAATTTTGGTGACTTTTCTAACACTCTTGTTACCAATATAAAGAATTCTCAATTTCTTCATCTTCGAGAAGACTTCAACATGCAAAAACTTTCCTTTTTTTGAGTAGGTAAGTTCAGAACCATGCCAACCTTACTTACTACCCTGATAATAATATATTAAATACAATTAATTGATTGGCATCGTGGAAAAAAATTTGACAAATACTTTGAATTTTTTTTTGAAAATGTAGAAGAATATAAATATTGATGTGGTAGAAATATATAAAGATTACTAATTAAGAGTAGAAGAATTTTTTATGAAAATGTACTTTTAATAGTGTTCTACTTACAGTTTTATGCTTCAATACTTGAAGGACATCCTCCCGCGCCATAATCTACTACGCTCACCAGGCACTCTTAGGATTGTTCACTATGCACTATTTCTGACCCATTTGTTGCAACAAATCATGCATGCATAACACTCCCATCGAGATGGTTATGAGAGATTTTTTTCCAAGAGACATCAATATTGATTTTTTGGAAAGTACTTAAAATGTTCTAATATATCAAATATGCTATCTAGGAACTCTCCTTTAAAGAAACATGCAATATCCTAAAAACAATTTTTCTGCACATCTTCCAATCCATCAAAGCTTATTTAAGTACATTCATAATTATTTTTTTTTAGATGTGACTTTTAGTTGATCCCAGGCACTTCTCCATTTCTCTTTTGTTCTCATCACACAAAAAAGGATCCCAAAACTTTAAGAGCTAAAGGAAGAACCTTGAGTAAATTCACAAAATATTAGACAAATCCTATAGTCTCTTTATAAGGATGGTTTTTTGAAGGCTGACAAACTAAAGAGCTCCAAAGCTTCCTTATAATTAGTCCTTTAAGCTCAATAGAGATATATATTCTCCTCCATGACTAGATAACAAGTGACGATCTCGGGCTTGTAAAAATAATTCTACTCCCTGGACCAAACCAATCACGAGCCCCACTAATGCTAATGAGTTGTTGTTGTTGTATCACATCGTCAAGACAATCAAAAACCATCTATGACATGACTCTCTCTCGCTATCATTTTGGTTCCTTTACTCCATTCCCAAAACTAATTCTCTTTCCTTGAGAATCTCACAAAGAAGTTGTTTTTGTAGAAGAACTAAACCTTGATTTCCACTTGATTCCCGAACCGAAGCAAGATAGCTGCTACCTTCGAATTGATGAGAAACTCTATCATAAATGACTTGACAGAGTTGTCTTACCAACTCCACCCATCCCATGAATCCCTATAAAACGCACATCGTTCAATCCCAGACCGAGTAAGTCCATCATTTCCATTACAGGGGAGTCTATTCCAACAAGCTCACAGTAAACGGGATGAGAATCTGAGATTCAATTTCTCAAATATATCTCCAACGATTTTTTGATATATATGTTGCTTGGGGCCTATAAAAAAAATTAGAAGAATTTGATTCAATGAGATATGCGAGAGAAGAGAACACAAATGTGTATATATAATTCCTAAGTTTCCAACTTACATATTTTTTCAACATAAGAACAAGAACAAAGACCTGTTACGTAAATCCCATCCGGGCGATATTGCCACTACTGTCAACGCGGGCTCTCCAAGAGTTCGTCTCGGGGTCTTTTTGCATGCTTGTCAAAACCTTTTTCGAAGGTCCCCGTCTGTTTTCGTACATCTGAGGGATCTACATCATAGAAAATGGGTAAAATTCCCAGCTTAGTCTGTGTCTTGCATTTGACAATCTCGGCAAGTTCCTTCAAGCACCATTTGGAGGAAGCATAGTTTGGTGACAAATGACGACCGCGTACAAGGATTCTTGTATTGCTTTGAGGAGCTCTTGGGAAATATCTTTTCCTCTCTCAAGTTTTTCGTCATCCCTTAAAGGTAAGAATGCCTTTCTGTTTCAATGCATCATATAAGTGGTCTGTAAAACTCAGGCGGGTGTCTGGGCCGTGGAAACTCAAGAAAACTTCGTATTTCCATTCAGATGTTGAAGAAGAAGAAGAAGAAGAGCTCTTTTTCCCTTTTTCTCTGTTTCTGGACCAGAGAAGAGGCTGTTTTTCTTTTTTCCCTTTTTTCGGAAAAGATGATGAGGCTCTTCGAGTGCAGATGGATTCCATGGAAGGCTTGTGTAACACGGCGGGTATTGAAGGGTTAGGGTTGATGAGTTGGGCGTGAGAGAAGAAGAGACGATGAGGATGAGGGACAGAACATTAGCTAGAAGTTTCGGGAGGAGTTACGAAATGGAGACTTGGAGCTGGAAGGGTTAGTAGTGTCGTATGCGCTTGATGATATGATGGGCTGAGACGTCATGGGCTCACTTAGTTGAGAAGTTGTTGTAGTAAGGCAACAATAACGATTAACTACAAAAAAAGGCAATAATAACGATTTGCAGACTTAAGAGTAGGGGAAAAACGCTGAAAAGAGGCAAGCAACGATTGCCCTGGCTTTCCAGGCTCCAGCTTTGTGTAAAGTTGGTCAACGTAAGGAAATTTCGTGGAGGATGCAAATCCACTTCTTTGGGTGAGTTTTCTAAAGTCATCTTCTTGGCCTTGGCCCTTAAGCGCGTCCATCTCCGTAAAAACGCGAACGTGACCTGGAAGGACTAAAATACTCATTGAATATAAAATTTTAAAAAATACATAAAAAAATCGAATTAAATTTTTTTTTTTTTGAAAAAATGCAATGGAATTACTTAACGTTTTTATTATTTATAGTTATATTCAATAATTTTTTTTAAAAAATTGTGTTCGAGGGGCATTAGAATTATTCTACATCCTCCAACCAAAGAGTCGTTGCAAACGGAGCATATATACACTATTACTATTTGTTTGTTTAATTATCTTAATCAAAATTATCAGTACTACTGTTAATGATTGGAGACTTGAAAACAAAGACAAGTTCTTGGCGTACATAGGGGAGACATGTTGGGTAATGGATGGGTCCAATGTAAACCCAAAACGGATCCAAAAATTCAGATCAGGAGAAAAAGAACTCTGAATATGGAAAGAGATATAGAATGATCAAATAAAGGCAGAGTTGATCAAACCAGGAAGAGAAATTGTGGCATATCTGACTCTGCAGATATAATTTTTGAATTCAATTGCAGATGCAAAATGGAAATGTCTACCATCATTAATTCGAATGTGTCAATATATTAAAATTGATAGTATAGAGTGTAATGGGTTGTAACTGCTTGATGGGCGAAAATTGTATTGTTTATTATTTTTTTATTATGTTTCAACTATTCTGTGCATTAGCTGGTTGCAACCTCCAAAAAATCGTTTGTCACGTAGCATATGCTCTCTTAATTAATATTCGTCTTAATCAAATCTCTATATTAAGGTATAAATTTTATTAATCCAATAATCAAGCATATTTTGTTTGTTCAATAATTGTATCAAATCATCTTTTTCTAATGTTTTATATTAACTTTTATAATTTTCAGATAATTTTTAATTATTTTATATTAAAATGTATATAAAAGATCTAATAATATTATAAGATTTAATGATTATTTTAGTTCCTAAATTTTATACCTTTTTCAAAATTTATTCTTAAATTTTCAAATTTATTCAAATCAATCTCTGAATTATTATTGTTTATGAGGTTTAATTCCGTCAATCTCTGAATTACAGGATATCATTATTTATTTTGATTTAGAAACAGGATCATCGTGGTTAATTATTGAATTAACAAGTGGAGTGAGGAACAAGGAGGGTATCGGAGTACAGCAAAATCTCTCCCAAGTCAAAGTCACTTGATGCATAATATTGAGTTCTTCGGTTCGCTTGTTTTCTCATTACAACAATAATAGTTTTTAGGGACAAATTTTTTTTGAGCCGGACAAAAATTAGTCCCTAAAAGCACCCTGTTCGGGATATTAATAAAAATTCATCCCAAAAATGTTTTTAATTTTTAGGGACAAATATCATTTTCGTCCCGAAAAGAATATAATTTCGAAATTCCCATTGTCACTTAGAACTACAAAAGCACCCTTGTTCGACTGCTAGGACGTGTAGCCATAATAAATCAGCTTTCGGGTCATGCAAGAGCTCAGGCTTCTAGCAGATTCCCGCTGGCAAGGCTAGGGAGTGGGGTCAAATCAGTCGAACAGCGTGGCAATTTCAATTTTGTTTCAGCTTTCGGTGCTCCCAGCCTTTTTTGACGATTAGAAACGCTAGCTTTTTCATTTTTTTTGGACCCAGCTGTATGGCTTTTGATATCATCATCTCTTCACAAATATCATCTTCTAATTGATAACTATTGCCATAATTGATGATAGAACTGCTTGCAAAAGCTTGTCGGGGGCAGAAGAGGGAAAGGGCCAAGAAAAAGAAAAAGGAATTCAAAAAAGAATAAGAATCAAGAAATAAGTCAGATTGACTTGCTAGGACAATGAGAAACCATCCACTATGGTTTGATTTGAAGATCTACTCCTTTTTTCTAAGCATTGAAGACTACTCCTTGCTTAAAGGGAGGTTCCACTTCAAGGTACGTTTTAGTCAAGTCTACTAATTTTTCTACCACTTATCAATTGTGAATGATATTTATATGTGAGATATATATAGCAGCGCTAGAGTTATGAATATGCAGATTTTTACAACGCAAGCTTGGCATCTTTGATATATGCGAATCAGCACCATAATTGATAATTGCAATAATGTGATGGTAAGTAATTGCTTATTCTCTTACAGAATCTAAAACAGATCAAAAGATTTATGGATTTTAAAGCAAATTATAGGTGCCATATTGGGCGACGGATGAAGTACACTGGCAACAGTTCACCCATATGAACTTGTCTTGAATGATTTGTCGTGTAACGTTTGAAACTCTCCTCAAGCTAGTTAGACTTTTATTGTTACGGACACACATAGAGTCGATTACCTAGAATTCAACTTCCACTTGTTTAGCCATCAAGTTTACCATGTTTAAGCTTTATTTGAATCTGTCCTGATTTGCGGCAGAAACGTAAAAGGTTGAAGAGTGTTATCTTGAATCTGTAATATACATCACAGATCTTGCTATTTGCAATCTCCCCAGTACATAAGCCTTAGATTGATGGGAACAACTCCGAGACTTCTCTGAGAGTACAACACGCAAATATTTCATGAGATCAATCCAAAGATCTAACCTCCAATCTTGTGGTTCCTCTTGTATGTTAGGTCGAGCTGCTGTTCGGCGTTTCAAAACGCGCTTCCGAACTACTTGCATTCTGGTCGTTATAACAGCGACTTAAGGTGGCAGTCTTTCATAAACAATGTCAATTCTAAGTCTCCACAGCAAAATTGAGAAATGTTTTGTGCTATTATGTTGTTTTTATTACTTCCCCGTCTTATAATCAAGAGTTCTTTCCATAAACATTATTTTCTAAAATTTCTCTACCCTATTAATTGAATGAAAAAGTTAAGATTAATGTGAGAATCTAAACTTGCTCTTACTTTAATTTGTGTGAAAGATTAATTAGAGGGAAGGTCATGATTAGATTAAAAAAAAAATTAGCTTGGGAGGCATGGTATCAGTAGGACCTCATAGCACTGTTCAATTTTGTGCTGGACAGAAAGATCAATCAACAGGCAGAGTACAGAATCCTACGCAATTCATCTTTACTTTTTCTTTATTCTGCAAAAGGAAAAAGAAAAAGAACTTCAATTTTTCTTTCTCTCTTTCTCTGAGCAACATGAAGATGCTCTGTCTTTCTTCTCCTTTTGCTGGACAAGAAAACGAATCTCTTTGAGTGCTCACATGAAGATGTTCTTTGTCTTTCTTCTCCTTTGCTGGACAAGAAAATGATCTCCTTGAGTGCTCACGGTTACTAATGAAGACATACAAGCTTGTTTAACGCAATGCTAATTTGCTTAGAGATTGTGAGGTGGTCTGAGTGAAGGTGAGGATTGAGGAACTATATAAGCTAATAGGAAAAAATAAATTTTTATTATTTGAATTATATTTGCTGGCGGTCCCTTCAAGTATAGATCAGATTCTCCTTTTATTAGGAGGCACAACACATATAATATTTAACTAAAATCAAGATGAAGTGCAGAGTTAAGTGTTGAACTCAGAACCTTGACTTTGAGATATACCACGTATACCTATGAGATAAATTGCTATTATTCAAAGGAAAAAAAATATTTTTCACCCATGAAGTATCATAAGTTTTACACTTTACATCTTAAATTACTACTATTAAGACATTGCACATTCTAATTATCAATTTTAGACATGTAAATTTTTTATACTAAAATGACGATAATGTTCTTGACCCACTTTGCATATATTAAAAATATTGTTGTCAATTCATTAAATTGAAAGTATTATTGTCGTACGGAGAGTACAAAATATCTAACGTTAGTACTTGAAAGGTGTAAAGTATCAAAAAATTTAACAATTTTTTCAAAATTAGTATTAAAATGTAATATATTAATAATTAGTAATTTATGATGCAGAGTGTCAAAATCTATAATAATTGATGGTGAACTTCGTATTTTTCTTTAATTTAAATGATATTCTCCGATAGCAACTCGTAAGAATTTTTCGGAGGCTTTCAAAGAGCTCGCGGCCACTTTTGATTCCCCGACGGCGGACGTGGAGCTCGCGTCTGCTCTCTAGCATTGCCTTCAAAGTTCGCTGAGCTGGACATTGGTTTTCCACGATCGCAGCCCACTGCTAACACTATTGCTGGCTGCTTAGGGTGATGGCTCAGCGTCAAAACAGGCTTCATAAATTTGGTTCAGTTAACAACCAAAAGTAATATTCAGGAAAAGAATGATACTACCTTGCGTTTGCCGGGAGTCGAACCGGATCTATTGCTTGGAAGGCAATTATCCTAACCGTTGGACTGCAAACGCCCTTAACAATAGTATCCAGCCATGGTAATGAAAAATCAATATTTTTTTTTTTTTTGGCTTTTATCTTTTTTTTTTTTTTTTTTTTATCAAAACAGTGCCCCTTCTTTCTTCAATCTCTTCTTCTAGCGTTGAGCTGTGGAGTCAGTTTCTCTGAGGCAGATTACTTTTGCAACTCAACAAGATTCCCAAAGGAGAAACCTGTACGCAAACACTATCAATAGAACAAGGATTAACACCCAGACAGGACGGGTTCGGTTCAGTATTCTCTCCAAAAAATCTGATTTCCAAGGTACGTAATACAGTTGTTTTCCTTTTTTTGCAGGGAGAAAAAAGCTTGAATTTTTTTCATTTTCAGTTCTGTAGTTACTAGATACCACATGAAAGTCTCAAACTTGATATTGGCTATTTCTTGGGGGTTTGTCTAATTATAATCAAGGAAAAATTCGTTTCTTTCAAATTCCGACCAAATTGAAGGCTAAGCAGCGTTGAGGTTTTGGAGGGTTAGCATATTTGACAAAAAGGAGAGGCTCCTAAGCATGACGGAGTGGAGACTCCGCCGAAAGGAGAGAGTTAAGTCCAAGCGCTAGCGGTAGAAGCTAATTGTAATCAGATTTGCATGACTTGTATGCATCGCGATTGGTATTTGGTTTTCAAGAGGTAGTCATGTAAATGAAATTGGGGGTGGACAAGTTGTGGTGGTGGTTGGATTGCAATAAGTGATGCATGCAGCGCTTATGGGTGCTCTGTTTTTGTCATAGCCTTGGCCGTGGATATGATGAGTGATACATGTGGTTCTTATTTCCTTTTTCAAAGAGTTAACACGGTCCTTCTTGAGGTTTTAAGGGGAGTATGTATATCCTGTTTGTCATGTCCGTTGATGCTCTGGTTTGACATCAAAGATGAAATAGGGGCCTTATAATAATTGCAGCAGAATAACATTCTAATCTCTCGAGAAATGTGTAACTTATTTTCACGCAGCAAAAACTGAAAGGCAGATTGATGAAGACTTTAGAAAGATGATAATCAAACATGAATTGAAAACTATGGAGGCAGTAATATGAGAGACTATCCCTGGATTACGCATTATACAATGGCCTCTGCAGACTTTGAAAGCTAAAATCAAGCAAATGAATGCTATGGCTATCTGGGGCGCAATTACTCAGTAAACCATGACCTTTTCCAATCTAAATGTGTTGAATTGAATGGGCAAAGTTTTGTAGTCTATTTCCTCCAAATTTTAAATCAGCATAGACTGTGGTTCTGAGCTACTTCAGGAGAGCAATTGCATTTGTTTCATTACCATGGCACTGGGCTTAGGCACTCTGTTATACTTCATTGTGTCTTTGCATTAGGTTGAAGTGGTCTGTAGTTATTAAATTTTGGAGTAAATTAATGGGCTTCTGCACAGATTTCAGGCCTACGCAAAACCTTCCCGTCTCTTGCCAGCCAAAGAAGTGAAAGTCTGCACAGAAACCTCACCAGAAAAGATTTTTACGTCTTTCAAAGAGGATAGCTCTCAATGTTTGTTCAGAATCAAGATAGGTACTAGGGAAATCTATGGCTCAAGTCTAAGTGACTTAAATGCTGGGATTCTCGTATGCTTGATAGGGGAAAATGGTGATTCTATATTACGGAGGATTCCAGCCAGTTTAATGACAGAGGACTCCATAAAATCAAACAGGAACAAGTTGCAAAAAAAAAAAAAAACATAAGACAATCATAAAACAAGAGAGAGCTGCACTTGTGCCTGCGCTGTCAAGATTGGACAGTCTGATCAAGCCAGTTGAAGCCTCATTATGTGGCCGCAGCGATCTGCATGGCCCATATCGCTGAGTTGTGGGCTAGCGAGTTTTCAAGTCGTTTAATTTTCCAAGCCGACGACCGGCCGTAGTAGATTTTGGTGGTTATGCAGAAACAAACATATATAGACGCGTCTGGTGATAATCTAGTGACTCTTGAGGACGAAATTTTCTTTCTTTAAACTCATCAGCGATGAAAACGAAAAGGTTGACTGCTTGACATTGAAAGTCTTCCTAAGTTCCTTCGTGCGATTTCGTCCGATGTTCCAAGAAAAAGATTTGAGAAAAAGAAAGAAAGTCATCCGATGTTGGCCTCTGAGAATAGATAAAAGAGAAAAGAAGATTCCCCCGTGCTTTACTAGACGCGGTCTACAAGATTTTTGTTTTTGTTTTTTTCATCAAGACATCGAAGAGATTACATCGCAGAAAAAACCAAACAAGGAAACAGCAAAGAGCTTGCTCTCTCTCTACAAAAATCAAAATGTTTTGTGTTACTAGTATGTTGTTTTCTTTTCTTCCCCCTCTTATAAGTAAGATTTCTTTCCATAAACATTATTTTCTAGAGCTTCTCTACCCTATTAATTATCAAAAAGTTAAGATTAACAGTGAAGCGTGAAGGCAAGAAAAACCAGAGTGTCCATTGGAAATGGATTCGATCTTAGAATGTGATTTTGGAAAATAAGACGTAATTAAAGTAATTCATTGGTTGATTTTTAGGTCATTTTTAGGCAATTTTGCCGTGGGCACACATATTAGGGTCATACCAACTAAAAATCTGCCTGAGTCCTTATAATTGAATCGACCAAATTGGTGAGGTGAGAATTAAAGTGCAAACGGACAAATCATGTCGAAAGTACTTTTTTTGAAAAAAAAAGAAAAGAACTTTGGCCAAAATTATCCTCAACTTGAAGTTTTCAAACATGCTTCGGCTGCGCAATAAGCAAAATATGTTGCTCCGTTTCCATTAGAGCCAAGCTTCAACTATTTTGTGACGGAAAAATCTCACTGCAAAAATCAACAAGATACAATACTCACTATATATAAAACACCAATTGCAAATAAAACATACCTAGGGTGCGCGCGGCCATAATCCCCACCAGAAGAGGCTCTGTACCTTGACGATACATAGACGAAGATGGTGATTAAAACCCACCAAGAAAAAAATACATAACGAAAATTAAGCAAAATAATTATGGTTGTTTATATATCCATGGTAGCCAAATCAACAGGTCCATTGTACGTTGTGAAAGCAAGTGTCACCACCAAAATTTTAGAAGGAAAAGAAAATTGAGAACAGAAACCAAAAGAACCTTGCCAAATTCAAGCTGTGGGCAGTTATCAGTGGAAATAAACCACTTGAATTGACTATTCCGTTGCTTCAATAGGGCCCAATATAGGAAGAGGTAACACACTATCACCAGCACCAGCCTTTTCGAAATCATGACCAGAGAGACGTCGATAATAGTCCAAATGCCAACCATGCGTAACAGCATTAGAGAACTCTAAAGCATCACCCTCGTATAACAGACGTGCCTCCACACTCTTTCACCTCCACGATTGAGCTGTCTGTGGATGGATCCATGGAGTCCGTTGCAATTGAGGCCCTAATGTAGCTCCATCCTCCCAATTGTTCGACTGTTCCAAAAACCACTCCACCGGTATAAAGCCCAGAATCCGATTGGCCCAACAGAAGCGACGTCAGGGGTTTGAAGTAGTAAGAAATCTCCTAGACGACCTTCGTCTGTCTCAATATGACAAGCAAACGATTGATAGATGAGATCGCCCGATTCAAGAATCCAGGAATTCCCATCCTCCTGCTTATGGGATTCATAAACAACGAACAAAGCGCAGCCAATCCACTTCCTATTACCATCCAAATTTTGATGCATCTCAAGTGTTACAGAGGAGCCACTGCTCCTAGTGTGAACCAGTCGGGCATTCCATGTGCCACAGCAGAGCCAAGTATTCGTTCGTGACCCCTACTTTTTCCCTGTAAAAAGAACAAAACAAGAAACAAAGAAATGTACTTGTGTTTTAGTGAGAGAGAGAGAGAGAGAGAGAGAGAGAGACTCACTTCAAAGCCTTCATGCTCGTCTATAAAACGTTCTAGCTCCAAGTACACCATACCACCACATCGTTTGTTGTCATAGTAATTGATACAACAGGCATCTAAAATATATGCTGCGACCAAAAGTTGAAATATGATACATTGATAGGCTCTGAGCTTCTTTTGACAAGGAGACATCGGAGAAGCCCAATCCCCTGAATCTTGTGGAGAATCCTTATATCCCCTAACTATTATTCTTTTGATGTTCTTCGGAAATAGACTGGGGGACGGTAATTGTGCTATAGCAGTTCCCTCTGCCTCAAATCCTGCAGACATTCCATATTACTGAGGTCTGGAAATTTCTCAAGTCTTTTGCAACCCTGATACATACAGAACACGAAGAGATGACAGACCAAATAACACTTGGAAGAACCGAGAGGTTTTTGCAGTATTTTAAAGTCAACTCAGAAAGCCGAGATAAACTCTTTAATGAAGCTGGTAATTCTTTTATTGCAGTCCCGTCCAACAAAAGATGCTCCAAGATGTCATGTTTCCCACAATATCTGGAAACTTCTTAAATCGTGAACAATGGCGAAGATTAATACTTTAACAGATTCCAAGTTTATCTCCTCTGGAAGGCTTTCAAGACTTTTGCAATCGCTAGAATCAATTCTTTAAGCCGTTTGTGGATTCCAATATCTGGATGGACCTTTGTCAAATTTTTGCAACCTTCAAGATTTAGTCTCTCGAGATTTGGAGCTCCACTTAAATCTGGAATCTCTATTAAGTGTTCAGACCATCTCAAGTCAATGCCTTTCAAATTGCTTAAACTCTGTTACATACAAATAAATAATCGACCAAAGTTAAGAACAAAGGAACTAAAATGGAAAAAGAAGAGGAAGAGAAGAAGAAGCCTACCTTAGTTCCCTCCCACAATTTTCTGATGCTGCTGTACTGCATGCTGAGTTTAATAAGATTATCTAGTTGGAGATTGGTCGGCAAGTTTCCCAAAGGATATCCACACAATTCCATGATGCGTAATTCATTGGTTGACAAGGATGTTAAAGGATCTCCTAACCATTCCATTGTCCTTAACATGTCATAAACTTCAGAAAAGTTTCTTAGGACACTTAATGGTTCCAATCTTAAGAATTCTCAATTTTGTCATCCTTGAGAAGCCTTCAACACTCAATCGTTCCTCTTTTAGAAGAGGTAAGTTTAAGACTATACCTTCAACGCATTTGTTCCCTGTAACCAAGAACATAATAGCATGAGTGATGCGTGGAAATATTTGACAAATATTTAATCAAAACAATTAATATAAAAATATACTTTTGAGACTAATGATCCACTTACAGTATTATTTTTCAAAATGTGAAGGACATCATCCCAACACCATAATCGACTACGTAGGCCAGGTTCTTTAGGGGATTCACGACGAACTATATCCTGACCCATTTTTCGTAGCAAATCATGCATCATCAATCTTCCACGTGAGATGGATATAAGAGATTTCTCCTCGAGAACACTAATGTTGATGCCTGGATAGTAACCAAAACTTTCTAGTATATGTACAGTATGTTATCTAACCTCTCCTTGGAAGAAACATGCAATATCCAAAAATAATTTTTTTTGCGAGTCCTTAGCCCATCAAAACTTATTTGAAGAATATCTAAAATTCTCCTATTAGGATTTGCTTGTAGTTCATCCCAGGCACTTTTCCATGCATCTTTTTCTACCAAACAAAAAGGAACCTAAAATTTTAAGAGCTAAAGGAAGGCCCTGAGCATAATCCACAAAGCCCTTAGACATATCCCCGTAGTTTTCTTCAGGATAAGGTTGTTTGAAGGCTGATAAGCTAAAAAGTTGTAAAGCTTCATTATGATTCAGCCCTTTAACCTCATAAAGATATATATCTTTCCCTCCATGACTCTTCAACAAATGAGTATCTCTGCTTGTAAAAATAATTCTACTTCCTGGACCAAACCAATCATGACCCCCTGCTAATGCTTCTAGCTGTCTTCACTATCCACATCATCAAGGACAATAAACACCCTTCTATTACGAAGTCTATTCCAGATAATTTTGGTTCCCTGATGAACATTCCATATCTGTATTTCAGTCTCTTCGAGAATTTGAGAAAGAAGTTGTTTTTGCAAAGAAACTAGACCTGATTTCCAATTGCTTCTCTAACAGAAGCAATAAAGCATCTAGCTTCAAATTAGAAACTCTATCATAAATAACTTCTGACAGAGTTGTCTTACCAACTCCACCCATCCCATGAATCCCTATGAAGCGGACATCATTCAATCCAACACCAAATAAGTTCATCGTTTCTTGTACACGGGAGTCTATTCCAACAAGTTTCCCATAGGCACTGAAAATCTTTGATTCAATTGATTAAATATAGTTTCACTGATTTCTTGAATCACTATTGATTCGTGCCTGCAAAAAAAGATACATTGATAGTCATACAGATTTCTTTAGAGATGAAAGTGTATAATATTAAATCATTAACCAAAAATAACATAAAAAAATGGTTAACAACAAACAATGTTTAGCTTTGTCCAATACAGAAAGGAAGCCTGTATAATTAATTCCTTGTATTGTATTACAACTTATAAGGTTTCTTTAGAGAAGTGTGCTGGAATCATAAATTTTCCATTAACTCTAAATCATGGATGTTTCTTTGGTTCAATTCGATTGGCAAAGTAATACAATTTATCGTGTTCTTTCTAGGAGCAAATAGAATTTATCGTGTGAATCCATGAAAGAGTCCGCCAAGTTTTAGGGTAGCACATGATGATTTATGAGAATAATGTGAACATAATTAAAGCTTTGGAAAAACCTCCATTCCATGTTATGGAAAATTTTTCTAGCTTCACTTTAGGATCCAAATTTTTGTAATTTGTTTTTCTTACAATTACTTTTTTCACTAATTCCAATATCTTTTTTACTAATCCCAATAAAATTTACACTAAACATTCATTTCCCATCCAAACATAGGAATTCAAACAATTTTATTGTAAAAAAATTTTCTGCTTTGTTACCGTGTGCCAGCCTAGCATCCAAAAATATTCAATTTCAAAACATGAATCTGGTTCCTTCCACACCATGATAAGTGCCACAGTTCCGGGCATTTGCAGCTAATCGCATCACCCTCACAGAGGCCGCAGCCAAGGAACATCGCATGGCACATGAGGCATGCAAGGATCTTAAAATAAACCCCCAGTTTGCCAGGAGCCCCAAGAGTCACTTGTGTTGCCCAACTCCACGAAGGGGCACTGTCCCACCACTTGACGGGTTTCCTATATGGTCAGTTGTGACGACAAAAAATTTTTAATCGGAATAGATTAAATAACTTGTTTTCTAGTTAAAAATTAACTGACCCGTCTCCATATATTCTTTTAAAAGTTAAACCAAATTAAAAAACTCTATCAAACACACAGTCAAAAAATACCCCCTAAATTAATAATAATTTTTAAATAAAATTTTTTTAAGTTTTTACACAAAAAACATAAATTTTTTTTCAGAAAAAATTCGTAATTTCATTTTACTTTCATAAATTTCATAAAGTTTTCTTAAAAAAATTTTTTAAAAAAAAAAAAACCAATCAACAAATAAAGTTACCGATCTTGTACATGCCATCCAGAGATATTGGCCACTTGTGTCAAAGCATCCCTCCAAGTTTGTATCTGCTCCATGTCAACCTCTGGGTCTTTTTCATGCTTTTCAAAAGCTTGGGCAAATGAATCTGTTTGTTTTCTTACTGCAGAAGGATGCACGTGGTAGAAAATGGGCAAAATTGTTTCCTTCTCTCTCATGCATTTGACTATCTGGACAAGTTCGATCAGGCACCATTTAGAAGAAGCATAGTTCTGCGAGATAATCACAATTGCATATATGGATTCTTTTATTGCTTTCAAGAGTCCTGGACCAATGCATTTTCCTCTCTGGAGGTTTTCGTCGTCCCTAAAGGTGAGGATGCCTTTTCGTTGCAAAGCAGCATACAGATGGTCAGTGAAACCCTTGCGGGTGTCTTCACCGTGGAAGCTAAGAAAAACTTCCTGTTGCCATCCACTTATTGAAGAGAAAGAAGATGACAAAGTCTTTTTTCTTTTTTTCCCCTCTTTTGAAGAAGACGGACAGGCAACTCGTCTTCCTTTTCCCCCTTTTTCTAAAGAAGATGAAGAGGCACCTTCAGTTTTCACGGAGTCCATCGGAGACGGAGACCTACAAGCCAGATTAAGGTAAGTATAGTTTGCAGTCTGGAGAATGGAAAGAAGCGAAGAACACCAAAGGGGTTAGTTATACAAATATGCAGGCGATTCCCTCGGCTTAGGGCATGTTCGGTTGATGAAAATTTATAGGATTTGCATTCTACTTTTTTTTTTTTACAAATCAAACATCACAATACACACGTATTTAATACAATATTTTATTACTTTTTTATATATACAAATTCTTTTTAACAACTTTTATATATATACCAATACAACTTTAATATCATCTAAATATTTCTAATTTTATCATAACGATAAAGATTTCATCCAACCGAATATACTCTAAATTTCCGCGTAGCGGAAAAAGGCGGGGGACGTACAGCTGTGTCCAAAGCCATTTTACTTTCGACTGGGTCCCATTTTTTTTTTTTTTTCCTAAGTGACTGGGTCCCATTTTGCGTGTATTTTGTGTTAGATCGCAGTTTGTGCTTGGTAGCTTTATTTGCTTTTGACATTTTCAAATAAAAGAAATCGAGTCTTTTGAGGGAAAAATCGAGATGACGCGTTCCCAGCCCTTTGCACCGTTAAGCACTTGCCTTTTTTCGCGATCGAGCTGTGTCCAAACCCATTTTACTTTCGATTGGGTCCATTTTGCGTTTATTTTGTGTTAGATCGCATTTTGGGGTTGATGGCTTAATTTGTTTTTTTTTTTCTTTTTCTAACGAAAGGTTGACTCGACTGTTTAGAAAGAAAAAAAAATTGACTCGACTTTAACAAGGGTCAAGTTTTATTCTCCTCAACTTCTCTGTTCCAGTACGCACAACATTAAAAAAAAAATTATTTAATTTGTAATACTTGCGAGCATTATAAAAAAGAAATTTATTAGTTAATAATCCGTAATTTATAATTTTGAATTTTTATAAGGTTTTTAAAGTTTCGATAAATTTTTCTCTCACTAGTCGACGTGTGTGAACTAAATAACCAATATCTTTTTCTTTCTCTAATAATTTTCTCTCATAATTTTCTCTCATTAATGCTCATGATTCCACTCATACGAGGACTTAAAATTTTATAATCGTAATTGTAGTATACATTTTCGTTCAGGAAAAAGATGTATCAAACCTAACTGAAAAGAAGCTGCTCAATATTAAAACTCATTATATAAAAAATTATTATAACATATTAGGCAAAATATTATTGTAGTGATAGAAACTAAATTGTTGATAATGCCCCCATTATATATTGGTGTTGGAATCCTCTTACACGTCGAGTGATCAGATCTATAAGTTTTAATTTATTTTAGACACTCCTTCCTTCCCTTCTCTATTTTACGAACACTTTCGTCTCTCCTTCCTCGATTCTTGTCAAGTGCGCTGTTAAAAGTTGGTTAATCTAATAAAATGGTCATTGTTTATTTTTTCCAATAAAGATAAGAGAAGTAGGTGCATGCATGCTTTGTTTCAATTATCTATGTTGCCATAATGAGGTACATCATCCCATAAATCCTTCCTAAAAAAAAAACTTCATTGATTGTGTGAGACCCATGTGGCATGGCTCGTGAAAAACGAAGAGGGGTTATTTTGTCATTTTCCTAGCTTCTAGAATATGTGAGAAAAATCTGGAAGTCTTCTGTTGGCATAATACGTGTGGCATCGTGAAGGCCTTTTTTGGTCTTTTTCTCACATTGGAAAAGACGTTGGAAAGGAGCTGAATTGGCTGCGGTGGTTCACGTATGAAATGAAGATATTACGCAACAGATTGGCTTCTATATAGACGACGTCCAGCTCTGGCCGCTAAGGGTTGTGTAGTTCATTTTCTCCCTTCAAGAAAGTCTTTCTCTAGAAGTACGCTGATTGTCTTCACTCCATTATTTTTATAGAAAGCTTAGTTTGCTGTATAAGAGTTTGGTTCATTGATCACCTACATCGATTTGTTCGATTGATTGAAGGCTTTCAGAGGTTCTGGAAGAGTGTTTGCTGGAGGTTCTAGCATTGGCCATTGATTGCACAAGATTTGTGCGTAGAGATCAAGAGTTGTTCGAATCAAGGTTTCCGTGGCTTAGAGGTTCTACGATTCGGTTTAGTAAGATTTAAAGTGTTTTTGATAGGCTAGGTTAGTCGTTTCAATAGATCACTTTGTAAATCGATTGGAAACTAGTGGATTAGAATGGCCTAACGGGCCCGGAGAGTTTTTTTTTCTTAAGGACGTTCCTTAGGGAGTTTTCTCTTCGTAACCATTCTCAGTGTTTCGATTGTGTGATTATATTTGCTGTTCTTGATTAGTTTAACTTGTTATCTTTCTAACAAATCTTGTTCTTTGTGATTGAGAGTTCTTCCTATAAAGGATGTTCAAGATTTGTTGTTTAGTAAGTTGCTGATAAGAACTTGGTATTTGGTGAGTTGATGAACTGATTATTAATTTATTTAAGTATTGAATATGCAATTTTTCGTTTCTGTAGTGAGTTCAGAGTTTTTTTCAGTTAGTTAAGTATACCCTGTTTTATAGATTGTATTTTCTGTGTTGTGCTGTTTTATATCTTATTGTTTTGCTGGTCAATATAGTATCTTGTCATTCTGTAAATCAGTGTGTTTGGGCTGTTTGTTCAGAGAATAGGTTTGTGTTATAAAAAAGGTTTTTGTTAATTGATTAATTTTTTTTAATATACCTATTCACCCCCCTCTAGGTATTTTCCACATATTTGGTCTAAATTAGGTTGTTCAGATTGGAGCCTTATCTTTCACCATTTAAGGCGGTGGGCTTCATAAAAATACTTAGCCCTCAAACTATACTTCCAATTTCTCCATTTATCCCCTAAATCCTTCCTAAAGCTATGCTTGACAATATTCCTCAATGCGATCCTCTGGTAAAGCAAATTTTTTATTTCTAAAGAGCATAGTTCTATGCAATCTAACTACTCTTGGTCCCCACCAATCCTGTTACCAATAATTAGTCCTGACAATAATACATAGCTTTGATGGGATTAGGAAAATCCAAACCACCACAAAGACTTGACCGCGCTAGCCCTGCATTTTTTCTTTCTTGATAGCTCAGCCTGCCATTAGTTATGTTAAGATTTACGTATATAGCAGAGCTCGAAGTATAGAAAGTCTCTATTTTGCTCTTTCATCTGATCTCCTTCTTCTTTGTCAAGTGCTCTGTTAAAACTAATTGGTTAATCTAATAATTTGATCATTGTTTAATTTCCCCAATAAAGATAAGAGAAGTGAGTGCACGCTTTGTTTGTATTATTTATCTTAGCATAATTATGAGAGAATCTCCCTACAAAATAATAGTCGGAGGGGGGACAAAGAGGACCTGGAGACCTCTAGTTGGGAGGCAAAAGGCTCTCAAAGTTCACCGCCAGTAGTGGTTGATTTTTGAACCCAATCCTTGGAATTTTGTTTTTTATGTTTTTAGTTTAATTACTAATATAGTCCATGTGGTATTGATTTTTTAAAAATTAATCTTTAGAGTATAACTTTGAATGGGACGATCTCTGTGTGGTCTGATATAGTCTATGTGGTATTGAATTTTATCCTTCCTCTTGTTAGAGATTTGTTTGTTTTTTTTTAGCTTAATTACTAATATAGTTCATATAGTATTGATTTTTAACAAATTAATCTTCGGGGTATAACTTTGAACGGGATGATCTCTGCGTGGTCTGATATAGTCCATGTGGTATTGAATTTTATCCTTCCTCTTGTTAGAGATTTGATTATGATCTCTAGAGGAAAGTATTGATATGATATTATAATTATTAGACTATGATTTGAGTTTCGTAATAAGATTAAATGTATAAATTCAAATTTAAATGTAGGAATATTTTTTTACATGCTTTGTATTATTTCTATAAATAGAGACCTTCAACTTATAATATGTATGTACTCATAATACAAAATACATATTTTATAATGAATGTAGATCTTTTAAACTAAACTATTTAAATCTATGTCTCTTCATACTCGTTCTCCTCTTTCCATGATATTACTTTATATATAAAGTAATATTTTTAAAATAAAAATATATCATTTATTTTTAATCGCAAAAGTGTACCAAAGGGACCTTCATGTTGAAATCAATACCTTAAGAACTAAAATATGAAAATTTTGAGAAAAATTTCATGTCACGTGGCAGCCTACTATTGGAGTTCAGATGACATCTAAAATCTACGTAAACACTATTTCTTAGCTAATTAATGACAGTTGAAAAACTTATCTCAGGAGCCCGACAGTTGAAATCAACGCCTGAATGACTAAAATGTCAAAAGTGTAAACTACAAATATGATAATTAAGCTTTTTTATATAAATACGTAAATTATTAAGCGTATCAAATATCACAAAATATTTTCTTAAAAAAATATTTTAAATGAATAATTAAACATTGAAAAAGAAATTTTTTTAAAAAAATATTTCAATGTTTTTTTATTATTATTTTACAAACAAATAAACGGATACTTAAAAAGCATTTACAAACATAACTAAGCCAACTAACAGAAGAAAAAAAAAAAAAAAAACAAACCCTACCTGCCAAAGAATTCAACCGTAGCAGATCTCGTAGTTCAGAAAGTCTCCATGTTTCTAAAAAAATATTTCAATATTTTTTTATTATTATTTTACAAACAAATAAACGGATACTTAAAAAGCATTTACAAACATAACTAAACCAACTAACAGAACAAAAAAAAAAAAAAAAACCTACCTGCCAAAGAATTCAACCGTAGCAGATCTCGAAGTTTAGAAAGTCTCCATGTTTCTAAAAAAAATATTTCAATGTTTTTTTATTATTATTTTACAAACAAATAAACGGATACTTAAAAAGCATTTACAAACATAACTAAACCAACTAACAGAAAAAAAAAAAAAAAAAAAAAAAAAGAAGAACCTACCTGCCAAAGAATGCAGCCGTAGCAGATCTCGAAGTTTAGAAAGTCTCCATGTTTCGCTTTCGTCTCTCCTTTCTCATGGTTTATTGTTCCCAATAAAGATAAGAGAAGTGGGTGGATGCGTGCTTTGTTCGCATGGTTTATGTTAGCAAAATGAGCGAATCTCCTCTAAAATAATAGTCCGAGGAGACAAGGAGGCCCCCTAGGCCATGTGCATAGGAGTTGGTGCTACGGGCTACTCTAGAACAAGCCCAATAGTTGCGACCATGGAGGTGAGAACAGATGTTGGAAATAGGTGAGGCATATTTTGTGTCCTTTCTCAGTTTTTTTCTAAGTTTTTTTTTTTTGAAAAAATTAAACGGTTCAGAATATCTAAATATATAAAGTTTATTTTTAAAATTAATTTTAAACTATTAAATTTTTTTTAAAAGAATCTGAGAAGAATTTAAGAAAGATACAGAGCATTTTTTTATTTCTAATTGCGGTAGATAGCGAAGAGTTTAATCGTGTAACCACACCTTTTGAAACCAATGCACATGGGGGAGTTGAATAGAAATTACCATGTTATTCCACTGAACCATTTGCGGATAGCTTTATTGGGTTTTGATTTGTGGATGACTTGGGTCTTCCTCAACCCGATCCAAAAGCTGGAGAAATTTGTAGGCCGGGTTGTAGTAATTCCTCTCCATGATGGAGAGATCTGTCGGAGAAAATCTTTAATTTAAATGTTATTTCTCGTTGGCTTTACTAGACACGGTCTGTAAATTTTCTTCGTTTCCGCGCCTGTAAGATTTGCTTTGATTTAGGGTAATCAATTCCCAGTCTTCACAGCGAAGACCCTTCCTCTTGTTAGAGATTTGATTCTGGATTGATATGATATCTATCGTAAGAATTAGTACTACGATGAGTTGAGTTTAAATGTGAAATTATTATCAAAATTTGAAGTTTTAAATGTATAAATAGAAATTTCAACTTATAATTTGTATGTGCCATAATACACTACACAATTTTTACAATAAATGTAGGAAGAGAGATACAAAGTTGTGTAGTGTATCTCATGTGCCCGCACCGTATTCCTTGCCAGATTTGTGTTTCAGAGTGAGTAGTTTCTGGCATGCACGCGCCGTGGGATTGGATTCCGCACATCCTAGCGGGTTCTGTCTATGGTAGCTAGGCACCTGCTGACTAGAGTGGGGGCCCACACACGTCTTCTGACGCGCGTGCATCTCCCTTGCTAGGCTTTTTTCCCTCCTCTCCTCCTCCAGCTGGTTCTGCTGCTCCCCTTTACCGTCGGCTTTCCCTTTTTTTATGTTGGTCATTTCAGCTTACTACCCTTTGTAGGTTCTCTGCCCCTTGTGAGTCTATATATGCGTTGCTTCTTTCGAGGTTCTGACCCACCTTTGCGTTGCTTCTTTCGAGGTTTTGACCCACCCTTTTAGAACGTGTTCTTGTAGTCTTTGATCTTCCTTGATTTTTAATAAAATAGTTGTTTTGATTAAAATATATATATATAGGTCTTTTAGATTGAACTACTTATATATATGTCTATGCCTACTCTATTCTCCTCTCTCCGTATATATTTTCATTATATTTAGTTCATATTTTCTTTTATCTCTCTCTCTAAAAATCAAAATGTTTTTTGTAATGTTGTTTTTAATTACTTCCCCCTCTTATAATTAAGAGTTATTTTCATAAACATTATTTCAGATCTATTTTTTTTATTTTAAAGATTTTTTTTTTGTTTGCATTCCAAAGATCACCTTTAGAGAAAGAAAAACTTCGTCCAACCGTCACCAGTCAAGGCGATGGAACTTCCAGGAACCGTTGGCAAAGTTAAACGTCATGATCAGCTACATCATAATCTAAAAGCAAAAAAAAGAGAGAAGCCGTGTTGACTGCACCTTTGGCTTCTTGCATGCTAACCTCAATGTTTAAGTCCTAACTATATTATGATTTATAAGGATGGTTCAGAGATCTTTTTTATTTTAAAAATGTTTTAATCTAAAAATGATATTTTTTACACACAAAAAAAAACATTTTAATCATAATAAAAATTCTACTAATTATTGAACTCACTTTCTGTGAAAAAAACTCCATTTTGGTTATTTTCTCTCTCCCTTTTGTTTTTGAAACTATTCTCATCGCATTTTAAGGTAGCAAAAACGATTCGGATTTTCCAAAACCAACTCCCTGATGGTCCTTTCAACGAGTATATATGTTCATTATTTATAAGAAATTTTCCAAAATTATTATAATATTTTCTTCTCTTTCTTCTATTCTAATTTCTTCCAAACTATTTTATTTAAATAAAAAGAAAATTTGTAGTTTAATCCTTGGGTTTTGCCCCCTTTAGCGGTTTGATCCTTAGGAAATAAACCCTAACAAAATACTTAAATTATCATCTTGAGACAAAATCATCCTACTGTCACGGTTCTGTGCGATTGTTTAACGGTAGAGCCACGTCAATTGCCAACTAAGTTGATCTACAAAACGACACGTAGACCAGCAGCATACCATACCACCAGACCAGACCAGCACCATCAGCAACCAGTATTAGCAACCAGTAGGCCAGTACCAGTACCAGCAGACTATATCAGCAGACCAGTAGACCAGCACTAGCACTAGCACCAGCAAACCATACCACCATACCAGCATATCAGTAGACGAGCATACCAGTAGACCAGCACCAGCACCACCAGAATAGTAGACCATACCACCATACCAGCAGACCAGTAGACCATCACCAGCAGACCATACTAGTAGACTAGTAGACCAGCACCAGTCCTGCTTAGTTGGCAGCTGACGTGACTCTCCCGTTAAAAAATCACACAGAACCCTAACAGAAAGATGATTTTGTCAAATAATGGTATTTTGAGAAGTAATTTGTTAGGGTTTATTTCTTAAGGATCAAACCGTTAAAGGAGGAAAAACCCAAGAATTAAACTGCTAATTTCCCTAAATTAAATGGCAAAACCAATCTTCTAACAATTACTCATAATTATGTAATGCATGGCCCTTTAAAACAAAAGCAGGAACAGCCAAAAAAAAAAGAGGCCGTGGGGATGAGTTTCGAACTTTTTTGACGATTAAATGATCTATTTTCAGTCGAGTCTAATCCTCTTGTGCCTAAAAAAAAAGAACGAAAGGGTCTCGATTTACTCTACTTCAGGAGTCTATTTGTTGAAAACGTTATCTTAGGGACTTATTTACAACTTTAATATACCTTAAAGGCCTTGAATGAGCCTTAAAAAAAAAAAAGGTCCAATCCTTTTATTCTAAAAAATATTGAAACGAAATCCACGTGATAAAACTTGCAGGGGAGAGGAATACGAAAATGAAATAACTGAGTGGATAATTTCTCAACTAATTTTTCACTCTTCCACCGTTACAATTTCATTTTTAGTTATAAGCAAGTTTTGATTGGAAAACAGTCTCGAAAGTCTGAAGCCAAAATTCGAAAACCTACTCGAAAGACAAACAACCGTTGGCAAAGCTAGGGAGGTGCGGTCAAATCAGTGGAACAGCGTGGCAAATATTTAAATTTCAGCTTTCGGTGCTATGACTAAAGGCGACCACACCTCCCTTCGATGGTCTGCTTTCCAAATGCGATGGTTTTCGAAACGTTTTTTTAATTATTATTTTTTTTTATCAATTTCAATACTTTTTATTAATCTCAATAATTATTTACAAATTTAAAAAATTTTTAATACATTTTTTTACCGATTTTAATAAAATCTACATTACTTTTAAAAAAAATACTAATATAAAAAATTATTTTAAAATCTAAACTAAATATCGCCTTCAATTTTCAACTTTCGGTGCTGCTGACTAAAGGCGGCCACACCTCCCTTCCATGGTCTGCTTTCCGATCGTGCCTGCCTACACATAACCAAACCCAATTTCTAGCGTGGCAAATATTTAATTTTCAGCTTTCGGTGCTGCTGACTTCAAATATTTAATTTTCAGCTTTCGGTGCTGCTGACTAGTGGCAAATATTTAATTTTCAGCTTTCGGTGCTGCTGACTAAAGGCGGCCACACCTCCCTTGCATGGTCTGCTTTCCAATCGTGCATTCGTGCCTACACGTAACCAAACCCAATTTCTAGCGTGGCAAATATTTAATTTTCAGCTTTCGGTGCTGCTGACTAAAATATTTAATTTTCAGCTTTCGGTGCTGCTGACTAAAGGCGGCCACACCTCCCTTCCATGGTCTGCGTGCCTACCTACACTAACCAAACCCAATTTCTAGTGGCAAATATTTAATTTTCAGCTTTCGGTGCTGCTGACTAAAGGCGGCCACACCTCCCTTCCATGGTCTTGGTTTGTTTAATATTTGTCTTTATCTACTGACTCATCCGCGTACTGAAAGCAGAGTCATCACCTAACCCAATTTAAAAGCAGAATCACCACCAAACACAATTTAAAAGCCTTTTTAAAGTTATTAAAAAATTAATATTTCAGTCCTTACATTTTAACTACTTTTACTTATTAATCATTCACTTTCAAATTTTAAAAATAATGATCCTTCAATTTTTTAACTCTGACAAAATCATCTTTTTATCAGTCTTTCGTCCAACTTCTTAACAGCAGTGCCCACCTTAGCAGCCAACGAATCACTAAAATTTGAAAGTGAATAACTAATATGTAAAATTGGCCAAAACTTAAGGATTAAATTTTCAATTGTCTAAAAATTTACTATAAGAATTTATAAACCGGCCAGCCATCCAAATTTACTAAAAGTTTATGTTTTCTCTCAATTTCAATATGAATAACAACGAAGAAAGTGAGCAACATACAGTAATGTAAGGAACAGAACGCCATGCCTAAGCACTGTTTTGTTAGAAAACACCTAAGCAAACGAAGTTAAACAACGAATATGATCAAAATGCTGTCATGTATCCTCCCTCGATCTTGCATCTGCAAACCACTGACCTGCACATACAGATTTTGAATTTTTGTAACGAAATTTTTTTGTTACTACAAGTCGATTTCATAAGATTAATGATGGTAATTTATAGTATGCAAAAGGGCGTCAAAAGGACTTCAATTTGGGACGTTTTGGACTGATCGTTAACTTCATAATTAAACCCTAGTGCCTATAAAAAAAACATTCATTCAAGGATTGAGCACACATCTCAAATTTGGTTTCTCTTCCATTTTTTAACTCTCTCTAAAAATATGTTCTACCATTGTTGGGGATTTCAACTTAAATTGACAAAGCCCCTCCACCACGAAATATACAAAATAAAATAAAAATTTAAAGAAATAAATGAAAATAAAAAAAATAGAGAAATTACACTTTGCACCCTTAAATTATGGGATACCTGACATTATGCACTCCTTTATCTTAGATGACACAAAGACAGCACCATCATCGAGAGTTTTCCCTGACTGCTTGTAGTAGATGTCACCAGGCTTATATTCATATACTTTCACAATATCCTCCACTTCAAAAAATGACAAGTAATCTGTATTATATGGTTCATCGTACACTAATACATCTCCACCCACGTAAGATTCTTTTTCTCTCCTTTTGTGCTTAAAGCCATTTCCATTTCATTTCAAGGCAGCAGAAGAATCGAATTTCCCAAAACCAAAAGTTAAAAGGGTAGATATATATATATCGGTAGAGAGAGACATACTCGTACAATAAATGGAGGACATGAAGCCGCTGTGGAATTTATCGGAGGCTTTCAAGGAGCTCGCCGCCACAGTTGACTCCCAAACTGCAGATATGAAGCTCGCTCCATTCTCCCATGCGTGCACTCTCATCGTGCCTCTCCTTGGTAGCTTGGGCATCGCCTTCAAGTTCGCTGAGTTGTACTACGCCGCCAGGGTACAGCTTGCCCATCTAGGCTTGTAATTGCATGTGAAAGAAACAAGAACTGCATGCCATCTCAAATAAATATAGTAGACAGGTCTTTTGTTTGTTATTCAAAATGACGAGAACTGCCATTAATGGCGAGGGGTGGAAACGTCAAAATGACGCCGAGATTTTGTTTTCTGTTTTCTTGGCAATCAAATGAATGTTCTCAAAGACCCAGAATTAATGTCAAATACAGTGCTGTGTCAGTAATTTTGACTCTTTTGGTGTTAATTGATGAGTGCAGGTTAATGATCTTGTAGAGGCGTCGAAGTCTATTGAGACCTTGCAGGCTTTGGTTGACGGAGATCTAGAAGCGAACACTGTAAGGAATCCTGAAATACAGAAAACCTCTTGAGAGTGAAACGTGCGCTGGAACTGGTCAGACTGTTGTTTGAGGAGATACTAGTTACAGAGTATGTATATCGCTAGCTTCTTTGTTTAGCTTTTTGCACTATCCAAGTAACTCTTTGGCACATCCTCTTCTATGATAGTGTTGTGTCACCAGAAAATTTCTTGATTGTATAGAGTGTGTGATATGGGGATTTGCTGAGAAAGTGCGGGACACCTTGGAAGCGTTAAAGAATAATCAATATATCATATGAAAACCTTAGAAATAATGAGAATATATACTCAGAATTACTTTAGGAATACTTGGGATAATCCTAGAATGGTTAGGAATCAACATAAACTCCCACACATACATACACACACAGAGATAAATAAAATCACCACCCAAGTAGTAATGCTCAATTCATGTAAACACCCAACTATAGATATCAGAGCGAGAACTCATCATCTATCGAAATTAACTGAGGATAAGAGTTTTGAGAAGAAATTCTTCTTCCAAAACCTAAGGCTCAATCCATGAAGACACTCAATAATTTATGTTTTTCATTGATAGTCATGGGGTATAAATAGTGTAACTTGAAACAATCCCCAATCATAGTTAATTGAGAATTAGATCTTCCAAAAGATAAAATCAAAAGTAGGAAACCGAAAAAAATATTAGAGAAATGAAAATACAGGTTGAAAACCAAAAGAGATGGCTAAAGGTAAAAATTAGTCCAAAATTTGTAACACCTCGCAACTTGTTGCCAGACTGAACGCCTTGAGGTAATTTTACCATAACATCCTCTAGAAAACTTTAAATTGCACAATGTTTGACGCATTGGAAACTAGACACATAAAGCTTTCCAATGACCTATTACTTGAGGAATAATGCTTCAAAAATCATTCTTAGAATTAATTTAAATTTTGAGACTCGGTATTAACCACTTTTATGTAAGTTTGGTTAGAGGCATGTGTTGCATTGATTACTGGAAGATAGCACTAAAGTGAAGTAGTAAAATTAGAATTGTAAAAAAGAGAGATATGTAGAGGTGTATAATGTCAGCAATGGGTAATTTAAGGGTGAAATGTCTCAAAATTTGTAGTTTAGGGTATAAAGTATCGGCAATCCTATAGTTCAAGAGTGAAAAGTTTACTTTACTCCAGAAAAAAAACACATCCCTATTGCCCTTGTTCCCTAGGAATAAAAGGAAAGAGAAAAGAAAACGATGTACTCAATGTGTAAATCTTAAAGCTATATTGGATGGTTACATGGTATAATCAAATAGGAGGTCTCATTCTCCCCAGATTAAAAAGCCTATCTACAACTTCAAGTAGGAACATTAGAACCAATTAATGAGTTTAGAATTAGCCACCAGTCTGGACATTATTGGCTTTGATGTTGAGATGAGTTATGTAATTGATTCAATATGGCAGTGAGGATAGCATAAGGGGTCCAGCCTCCAAGGCGTATGGACAGGTGTTTGCTCGCCACCATGGGAGGGCCGTTAGGAAAGTCGTAGCTGCAGCGACGTATGCCCTTCCTACAAGGGCACAAATGTTGAAGAACCTCAATGAAGACGGTGAGTAAGCATGAAGAGAATCGTATTGCAGTGTTTCAATTTAAAGTCTCTATAAAGAAATCACAGGTTTCCCTGTTAATTTGCTTTGTATTTTAGACATCTTTTTCAGTTGCATTCGATAAGTGATGCTGTTGGCTGTTTTGAACTCATACCCATTTTGCTTATTTGACATTACTCAGACACCTTAGGGGCTATGAGTATTTCCCAAATCTTTACCCATCAGAGAGCAAGGATGTGGACTTATTAATGCAAACCAAATTGTACCTAATTTTTAGTTTTCCATTTCTTTATATATTATATACAGCAACACTAATTATGACATATCGTTGCTTTCAGAGGCATCGGCAAAGGTTCATATGCAAAGTTATGTTGCTTCATCAACTCCTGTAATACTGTATATTGACAGACTCTTCCTTTCAAGAGAGTTGTTTAATTAATGTGATCAGCCACTAACTACTTCGACATGTTTCATGTGATCAATTTCCATGAATTAAGATAAATTTGAGATTATTGTTTATACAAGTACCCACGAATAAAGTTTTATTCGGGTGTTAGTGCAATGTGTTGACACCATCAGGCAATGTGTCGACACCATAAGACTTAGTCTGAAATTGCTGTCTCGGGTGCTAGTGTAATTTCGACACCATCAGGCAATGTGTCGACACATTCAATGCTAGAGAGAAAATTCAGCAGTTTGAAAGTGTCCAATTCATTCCAACACTTCTTTAAACACCTACAATATGAAAAATTGATCTCATCAACTTATGTAATGGTGTTCAAGTCCACTTAGAAATATTTTAGATAGAAAAACACAATCTTTAGAAATATATCTTTTTAGAAAAGTGGATTGACAATATAAAATCTAAAAGCCTTCAAAGCACTTAGAATTTTTGTTATCATCAAAATCAAATAAGGATTGTTTACAAAACAACCTTGGGCTAACAGAAATATTCCTTTTATCTGGCTTTGTATTTTCTCTATAAATAAAGACATTTACTTTGTATCCTATATAAACTCTAACCATCAAGTATTTTAATTTTTGAGTGATTGTGTTGCTACAAAGTGCATGATTGATAACAACAGTCAACAGAACATGGTATGAATATTGGGTCTTTAGGGTTAGCCAATCGAGAGTTCTAACATTTTACACTATCTAGCACCAACTATTGATTTTTGACCGAAATTGCTATTTTGGTTCAGTAACATGACAATTATACTTTTATAATTTATTTATTTTTATATATAATTATGTTTGTATAGGGTAAAGTCATCAATTCATTGAACAAAGCTAGTAATTTCCGTCAAAATTAATGGTTGAAGGTGTAAATTGTAAACTGATGGTAGTTGAAGTACGAAATGTAACAAAATCGATAATTTGAGTTGCAAAGTGTTAGAAGAACCCCAATAGTCGAGGAGTGAGTAGACTTCGACCATATAGATATATCTTTGGTTCCTCTTTCTGATAGGGCTTTATAAAGCTCAAATTTTTGCTCGAGACACAAAGGGTTTACCTATAGAATCGAGTGTTGAATTATGGTGAGAAAATCCTTTCTAAGTCAGTTCTTTTTTTTCTTTTTTCTTTTCTTTCTTTTCTAGTCAAGTATTAATGCATGTCTCATAGCTGTGCTTCAGCGCGTCTTTCCATAGTTGCATCAGTAATTGTTGCGCTGCTAACCCCGACGTTTCTTGTCTGTAAATGTTACTCGTTTGTTTTTTTTTTCAAAGTTTCTAGGTATTTCTTTGAAAGAGATGCATAAAAACTACATTAAAAAAAAAAAGGAATATAAAAACGTTTCTCATTGCCATTATACTATGTGCGAGACCCAGCAATACCCTAGGAGCGTGGGTAGAAGGGACTGGATTTACATGGAAGAAAAATTAGGATTGGACAGATGAGTGATAAAAGTTTAACAATACTGAACAAATAAGTTTTAGATCCGCAACAATACCTAACGAATCTGAAGTATGAATGCCAAGAAAAAAAATAAATCTGATGGATGAATAAGTTTATTAAAAATATTTCTGCACAACTTTTAAAGAGAATGTGAGAAACATAATTATATTCACACCAATAATGCAATCTCATCTAATTATTAATTAATCAAATCAGAAAAGAAAATAATCTCAGAAGATTTTATATGTTCTAAATGACCTTAATCAATAATATGATTAACAAACACAGATCAGTACACGTAATCTTTAAACACAAAAAAAAAATCAGAACTAATATTGATCTATATTGTTCACTACCGTATTTGTCAAAACACCAACCTTATCAGATATAGTTAACCTAATCAAATCCTTAGAACAGCTCAAGACATATCTCTCTCAACCTCCACCTTAGCCGGCCCGTACAAAACGAATCTCTCTATGTCTTCCTGGCTGCTAACTAGCATGCGGTGACCTCTGTCTTGGTCAGGGAGGTCCAATGTGCTCAGAGAAGCCGAAGGAATTAGGTATCCCTTCGTAGAGAAAATAGCCTTCAGTCTGTCCTTACATTCAGGCCCATACAATCCACATGATCACCGACCTCCTCTGGGTAAGGTACTGATACAGAAACAAGACCTCTCCTTTGTATGCATTAAACGAAAACCACCCGCCACTTTTCACAGGTCTGTGCTTTGGAAATTACTGAAATATTCACCAGTTTTATAACCTGCAAAACCTTTTCTTAGCTGCTTGGGGAAAAAAAAAAAAAATCCCCTTTTCTGAGCAAATGCAGATTTTCGCATTAATAAAGTACTGGTAGCATTTATTAATGCAGATTTTTGAATCAGAATAAGAATTGAAAAACAAATACACTGAACGGAGAAAATGCAGCATTCAAAATTTAAAATCAGCCTATTACCAAGCTAAGTTGAAGGTCAAGACAAGAGAAAAAAAGCCACAAGTCTTCCGAATTCATTGTATTCTGTTTACAACTTCCAACAAATATAAATTAAAAAGGCATTTCTGAGAGTAAACCTCAGGACAAGGCTTGTAATTCATACCCTGAATTCTCATCGCTAAGTTAAAATGTTTTAGCAATATTAATGGTAAATGTGGCACCAAGGTGAGAATACGTACATCACGTTAGCACATTGTTGTGCAAGTAAAGTTACCTCATCAAATATCAGGGTCTGAAGACATGGAGGATCACGCAATATCTTCCATAGCCCTACGCAGGAAATACCTACTCTCTCCCAGGTAAATTCCAATTCCAACAGGTTGTTGAAGGCAGGCAAATGAGGCGGGAGTTCTGGTGCACGCAAAAGGAACTAACACCGATGAAAGCAATGTATCAAAATCAAGAGATTCCGTGTAAGAAAGCAAATACACATGACAAGCACCATGAACGCATGCTATCATAGAGGTGGAGCTTTATTGAAGAATTTGAGAGGAGCAACAGGAACAGTACCCAGACGTAAAGAAAAATCTAAGAAAAGGAATAAGCTCTTGTGTGTGCACAAAACTCTCTTCTCCCTAGATGGCATGCATTGCCACCAAGAACCACTTAATTAGAAACACACACATATAGGTGTGTTGGGCTTTTCCCAGCCAGATGGGCTGAAAATTTCATCCTTGTCAATATATATATATATGTATATGTATAACTGATGGAACATGTTCTAAACTAAACTTAAACCAAAGTCATCTCACTTGATATGTGCGCAATCTCAAGTTTGAGATGACCAAATATTTGAGAGCGACCTAGATAAATCCGAACTAATTATAATAATAATAGGAAAATTGAATATTTTGTGAATAGGTTTTGCCCTTTTTGATGAAATAGTCACTAAAAATATTTTTTTTACTTACCAGTCAGCATCCTCGCCAACTCACCCCATTTTTCCTCGTCAACATTCCAGTCAATCACTTCCATTTTTCCACGTTCGTTCCACTGGCTTCACAAAAGCAAAGAACTTCCCTCACTGTCTCTTCCACCAACTTCTTCTCCATAGCCGACGACTCCAATGAAACAGATTCACCCTTGACTTTGCCACCATTTTCACCTCCTCCCCTGGCCTCTCTAAGTCCATTTTCGTGTCCTAGGCCACCACACAAGACCCTGACAATGCACTACCATTTACTGAAAGGGGATGTTTGCGACATCGAAGGATAGCATGTTGAAGTCCGGTTATGTGCAATGGAATGATCCGTGTAGGAAGAGATTGAAATTATTTCGTGTTTTAGCTACACTAGATGCGGTGCGGATTACTATGTAGTATGTACTAAATTCCAATAAAGCACAAGGCACCCAGAACAACAAAGGAAAAAAAGAATGCACCATGAATGATAAGGAGAAGCTCTTACTTCATTTTTTCCCTACGCAAATGATAATATTACTGATTAAGGGTACAACCAAACAGAAAGATGTTAAACAATAACATTCTCATCATCTAGTTGTAAATTACAACAAAAATGTCCCCAGGAATTTGGCTCTCCCAATGATGTTAAAGTAAATTCAGTCAAGGTACTTGGCCAGGCTCCGAAGCTAATTTAAGTTTATAGAACAGGCCAGAGCTATCCAGTGAGGAGGGCAAATTTTCGGTGTTGTGTCATGATTTGTAAAACCACATCAACAAGAAGAGTCAGCGCCGACAACTCAACCTCAAAACATTTCAGCAAAACTGCATCAGTAACACTTGGCATCGCCTACGCACAAGTCTGGAATCACCTAGAATAGGAATCTTATTGGTTGTGTACAATATTCTGTATTGAGAAAATCCTCTGTATTCCTCCATAACTCTGTAATCTTGTACCAACACACCGAACACCACCTGCTCACTGAATTGCTGATAATCTCGGGATGACTAGGTAAAACGATTATGCTTGTAATAGTATAAAAGCACTATCTCTGCACAGTGTAAATTTGAGAAATCAAATATACAAACATTTTCTGCTATTCGATTTTGTTTTCATGGTACCAGAGCACCGGAAATGACCCACGTCGCACTAGATGGCTGAAGAAGAATCCGACTCTTCACTCATAGTCTCTCGCAATAACAACACCCCTCAGGCCCTCCTCCTCAATCCAACTCCTCTTCATCCTCCATATCTCTTCTCCCTAACCTCTCGCACTTGGTGCTGTGTAAGTATGTGAGGAGGAAAATTTTTTGGTGGTGTAATGATGGAAGGCACTTTAACTGCTTGTAATCTTGTTAACAAGTCATCATCAGTACCTGGAGGCTGTGAGTGGATTTGTGATTTAACATAAGATAATAAAAGAGAAGCTCGTGCAAATATTCCCATTCAGTTGTGATGTCGATGAGATTTCTAGCTTCAAAGATTTCTTGCATTGAGCAACGGAAATCAATGTAAGGCTCGAGTGAGTACTTCGGCACTTTGACGCTTCCAGTAAATAGTAGTGCGTTGTCAGGGCCTTGTGTGGTGGCCTGGGACTCGAAAGTGGACTTGGAGAGGCCAGGGAAGGAGACGAAGAAAAGCTAGGACTCGAAGATGGTGGCAAAGTTAGGGGGTGAATCTGTTTCGTCGGCTGAGGAGAAGAAGTCGGTGGCGGAGACAGTTGGGGAAATTCTTTGCCTTTGTGAAGCCAGTGGAACGAACATTGAAAAATTGACATGTTCGTGGGTTTCGTTAGAGGGGCTGACGGAATATGGACAGGACAAAATAGTTATAAGGATAATGAATCAGTAACTAGTAAGTAAAAAAAATATTCTTAGTGACTATTTCAAAAGAGAAAAAACCTAGTGGTAAAATATTCAATTTTCCATAATATTTGGGCAAATGAGTTGTATAATTTCAAGAGATAAATACAAAGTTGTCTATGTAGTTTGTGTGAAAATCAAACAAATTCCTAATTTTTATAACCTATAAAATTAGTCCTTAAGGTTTAAAATCCTTCAAGACTTTAATCCTTCGCACACTTTGAATATTAAAGATTCTAAACCTAAGTTATTAATTTCATAGGTTTTAAAATTGTTGAACTTATTTGATTTTCACACAAGCTATGCAATGGGGACGAATTTTATTTATCCCTTATTTTAAATCCTTGTATTTGACACAATGGGCCATTGCGAATATGTTACAAGAATGTTCGTATACCAGCCCACCTTGTTGGGCCTCATCATCTTTTTTGAGAGCCAAGTAGGGACGTTGGGTACCGGTGATCTAAGTGTTGGTTTGGTCAAATAATTGGCCATTGCCGGTGTCGGTTACAGAGTAACCGATCGCCATCGCTTCACAAAAGTTCGCAAAAAAACAAACAAAACAATCACAAATTCACAATGAACCAAAATGAAAATAATCACAAATTATCTTCTCTGGGTAAACAATCACAGATTCTCTAGGTAAAAAAATTCAGATTCACAAAACAATCACAAAATAAATCCACGAAAAAGCTCATCTTTAAAAGCAATGAAGATTGTGAAAACCATCATCAAAATGGCAGCTCAACTGCTCAAGGGATGGGCGGCGAAGACGACGGAGATGGAGGAGAGTGAGGGGCAACGCCCTCAGGGGTGGCTCTTACAAAGAGTAGAAAGAGTATGAGACTCACTGCTCATTGTTAAAGGTTAGGGTTTAATAACCCTAACCCAAACGGCGCTGTTCTCTTTACGTAGAGAGACGGCGCCATTTTTTTTTTTTTTGCTTTATTAAAAAAAAAAAAGCGACGAGGTTAGGGTAAAACCCTAACCCCTCGCAATCAAGGCGCCATTCTCTGGCGCCGCTTTGTTTTTCTATTTTATTAAAAAAAATAAAAGCGATGGTGTTATGGTAAAACCCTAACCCCATCACGAGCAAGGCACCGTTCTCTTTAAGAGAACGGTGCCATTATATTTGATTTTTTTTTTAAAAAAAAAAAAGCCACTGGTGACGGTTTACCATCGAAAATTCCGATAGTAAATGTCACCAGTAATATTACTGAAAAATGGCGAGTTTTACTGCCGTCACTGGTATCGAAAACCGTCGATGCCGATTTTTCGGCACAAAATCGGCACCGACGGTTGAAATGAGTAGCCCTAGAGTCAAGTAAGCAAGAGATTGAAATTAACCCCAAAGAAGAATTATAAAAAAATTGAAACTATATTTTGTATTCTCAAAGGTTAGAGTCCTAACAATTTACACTCTACAAAAAAAAAAAAAAAGGCCTACAATAGCTGTCTTTTTAGCAATTGTCATTGAAAGCGCCACTATAGCTCCCCTTTAACGATGTTTGTCTCTTATCGCAGCACAAAGACACTATAGCAGCACTTTTTTAAAAACATTGCCAAAAATTTGATTTTTTAGAGGCGCGCACTGCCAAAGGAAGTGAGTGAATGAAGAGCCTGAATTGCCGAAGAGGAGTTGGATTGAGGAGGAGGGCCTGAGGAGTGTTGTTATTGGGAGAGGCCATGAATGAAGAGTCGAATTCTTATTCAGCCATCTAGTGAGACGTGGGTCATTTCTGATGCTCCGGTACCATGAAAACTAAATCGAATAGCAGAAAATATTTGTATATTTGATTTTCAAATTTACACTGTGCATAGATAATGCTTTTATACTATTACAAGCATAATCATTTGGCCTAGTCATCCCGACATGCTCGGCAATTCAGTAAGCAGGTGGTGTGCGGTGTGTTGGTACAAGATTACAGAGTGATGGAGGAATACAGAGGATTTCCTCAATACATAATATTGTACAAAACCAACAAGATTCCTATTCTAGGTGATTCCAGACTTGTGCGTAGGCGATGCCAAGTGTTACTGATTCGGTTTTGTTGAAATGTTTTGAGGTTGAATTGTCGGCGCTGACTCTTCTTGTTGATGTGGTTTTACACATCATGACACAACACCGAAAATTTGCCCTCCTCACTGGATAGCTCTCGCCTGTTCTATGAACTTAAATTAGCTTCGGAGCCTGGCCAAGTACCTTGACTGAATTTAATTTAACATCATTGGGAGAGCCAAATTCACGGCTAGATGATGAGAATGTTATTGTTTAACATCTTTCTGTTTGGTTGTACCCTTAATCAGTAATATTATCATTTGTGTAGAGAAAAAATTGAAGTAAGAGCTACTCCTTATCATTCATGGTGCATTCTTTTTTTCCTTTGTTGTTCTGGGTGCCTTGTGCTTTATTGGAATTTAGTACATACTACATAGTAATCCGCACTGCATCTAGTGTAGCTAAAACACAAAATAATTTCAATCTCTTCCTACACGGATCATTCCATTGCACATAACCGGACTTCAACATACTATCCGCCGATCTCACAAACATCCCCTTTCAGTAAATGGTAGTGTGTTGTCAGGGTCTTGTGTGGTGGGCTGGGACACAAGAGGATGCTGACATGTTCGTGGGTTTGTTAGAAGAGCTGACGGAATATGAACGAAAGGACCAAATAGTTATAAGAATAATGACGGGTAAGTAAAAAAAATATTCCTAGTGACTATTTTATCAAAAGGAACAAAACCTAGCGTCTAAATATTCAATTTCTCAAAATAATATTTGGACAGATGAGTCGTCTCTGTACTTTACGTGAAAATCAAACAAGTTCCTAATTTTTAAAACCTATCAAGTTAGTGCTTAAGGATTAAAATCCTTCAAGACTTTAATCCCTCCGCACACTTCGAATATTAAAGATTTTAAACCTAAACTATTAATTTCATAGGTTTTAAAATTGTGAAACTTATTTGATTTTCGCACAAGCTATGCGATGGGATGAATTTTATATTTGTCCCTTATTTCAAATCCTTCTATTTGACACAATGGGCCGATGTGATTGTGTTACAAGAATGATTCATATAACAGCCCCCATTATCGGGCCTCGTCATCTTTTTAGAGAGTCAAGTCAGCAAATATTGAAATTAACCCCAAAGAAGAATTATAAAAAAACTGAAACTATATTTTGTATTCTCGAAGGTTAAAGTCCTAACAATTTACACTTAATGCCAAAAAAAAAAAAACAAAGGCCTACAGCATCTATCTTTTTAGATACGGTCACTGAAAACGCCACTGCAGCTCTCCTTTAGTGGTGTTTGTCTATGATAGCCGCTAAAAGACACTCTGTAGCAGCACTTTAATTTTTAAAAACGTTGCCAAAATTTTGATTTTCAGCGGCGCTTTTTAAAATACACTGCCAAAAGAAAGCGCTTTGTAAAAAAACGTTGCTGCAAGAATGTAAGTTTTAGCATTAGAGAAAGCTCCGCTAAAATTCAAACTTTTGGCAAAGCTTTTCGCTAAAACACCAACTAGTTACAGTTTTTATCCCAGGGTTGGGTTACAAGCAAACTTGATAGTTAGATTTTCTTTTATCCTCCAGATTCCCATCATCTGATTATATCCATAGTTATGGTACCATTTAGTCAAGCTGGTACTGATTGGAGGTTTGAGTTGAGGTGTTTTTTTTTCTAAGTGAATTTAGGTGCTTTTGACGACTGAAGAAAGTGCACTTCTTTTGGTTTCTGATTTTCCAATAGCCAATGCCATGGGTAAGGATTCCCTACTAAAGAGGGACTTTCGAAGGTGTTTAAGGATGGATTTCGTTTCATCTAAAAAATTTGACAGTTTTAATTAATCCACTTCATTTAATGAGTTGAGGCTAATTTGAATACACCTGTACAAGCCATATTATTCATTAAGTGAGATGGGTTAATTGAGATGGTTAGATTTTTTAGATGAAACACGGTCCATCTCTTAGGACACCTTCGAAAATCCCTCATTCGGAGGTAATCTGTTCCCAATGTGTTAGTGTTGGCAAGGTTTTAGTCGAAACACGTATTTTTTTTTTGGGGGGGGGGGGGGGGGAAGCCGCTCTATAGCAGCTTTTGTGTGAAAAACGCTACTAAGAAATGATTACATGATTTATATTATTCTAAAAGTTATTTAAGGTTAATAATTGTTTTATATATTATTATATGTTATATAACATATTATATTGTATGGTAATGTATTTGAAAAAATTAATTCTAAAGGATCCACTTAATAAAATATGAAATTAGAGGGAGTGTTATGAAAATTGAAGTTGTTATAATATATAACTTGGTGACTATGTTGTTGTTATTTTTATATATTTTGTTGTATAATGTGCTATATATTATTGGAAAACATCACTTTGAACCTTCTAATTACCAATGCAATTTCAAATAAGAATCTAAACTACAACTTTTGACACATAGAACCTACGAACTACCAAATTTCATAATTTTGCGCCTTTAAAAAAGATCCAACGATCAAACTTGTGCCACGTGTATTGTGAATGAGCCATGTGGCACGATTTTTATCCTTTATTTCAGGGCACAATTTGATTAATTGTGAAAGTTAGAGGGCTCATGTGTCAAGAAGGGTAGTTTAGACCTCTATTTGAAATTGCATTGGTTGTTAGAGGGCTCAAAGTGAGTTTTCACCTATAATATTATATCACCATACATTATGTGATATCTTCTAGTATGGATGTATGCCATGTTTAATATTATGTGTATAGTATAGTATTTGTACATCTTAAGATTTAATATTTTATCGCTCAACTATATGTATAGTATTTCTACATATATATTAAGATTGAATATTTTATATACTATATTTCTTGTGATATATATGAGTATATATATATATATATATATATATATATGCAAATAATGTATTGTGACTACAATATTTTATAAGTATACATTTAAGATTGAATATTTTGTCACTCATCTATAGGTATATAGTATTTGTACCTAATATGTCACTCATCTAGGTGTAAAGTATTTGTACCTAATATATCACTTGGTTTTATGTGATATATATGAGTATATATATGCATACTATATGTATAGTATAATGTAGTAAATTTTTAAATGTTATATAAGAAAAAAATTGAATACATAAGAAAAACAAATTTGGTTTAAATGAGTTTTGATCGACAAAAAAAATTCTTGGTGAAATTTTTTTTGTTGAAAGTAGTGTAAAGTTTACTGTGCTTGGTGACATTGTTGTTGGAGTTTGAAAAAAAGGCATTGAAGTTTGTAAAAATGTATGAGATTTTGTGAAAAAATGATCTTGAAAAATGTTTTACAAATTTTTTTGTACATCTGTGTTTGGATGGACAAAAACATTTTCTTGTGAACTTTTTTTTGTTGGAGGTAGTGTAGATTTTCTTGGGATTGGTAAAAAGGTTGTTGAAGTTTGTAAAAAAGTATTGGAGTTTGTAAATGTAGTTGGAGTTTGTAAAAACATATTGTAGTTGGTGAAATAAATGTGAAAATATTTTTATAAAAAAAATTTTGCAATCCAAAAATAGGCTTTAAGAAAAAAAAATTGGAACTCAGCTTAACAAGAAAATTTTCTATGTAATCATTGGCCTCAATTTTTGTGAAAAAAAAACACAAAAATAAAAAATACAGAAATCCATGAAACTCCTTTCACAAAAACTTGCTATCTAAACATATTTCTTTTTACTCTCACATTCTCCAAGAGAATAAATCATTGAATCTTTTTATCTTGTTGTTCATCCTTTACTTTGTTTTTCATCTTTTGAAAATTTGAAAGTTGCATGGAAGTTTCTCTCCAGAAAATTTGACCGATTTTCTGTGGAAGTTTCTATGTGGAAAATAAAAGTTGCAATGGTCTGATATGGGGAGCATTCTGAACAGATTATTTGGTGTTGTTTTTGTTTTTTTGTTTTTGTTGCCTTTCTTGGTTTTAGTAATGGTAGATGATCTAGGAATACTAATAAAAATAATAAATGCTAGTTCTTTTTTCCGGGGATATGATAATCTCATCAAGATTTTGGAAGTGGTGAAATTTTTTTGAATCTCATGTCCTTGGCAAAATGTTTCCAGCTGTGTCATGACTGTGTTTGCTTCAATATTGATAGGGGAACCATTTGAAGTATAGAGGCAAATTCTCTTATTTAGAAGTGTAAAAAGCAGATGTTGAATGAAGAACCGGACATGAATGGAAACACCAAATGTTTGGGTAACTTACCCGAGGTGGTTCTTTGCCGCATCCTTTTCTTCCTTCTCCCAAAAGATGCTGTAAGAACTAGTGTACTTTCTGGAAGGTGGCAATACTTATGGACCTCTATTCCCAATCTAAAGTTCGAGCAAGCATTGTGCTTAGGTAACTTACCCGAGGTGATTCTATGCCACATCCTTTCCTTCCTTCCCAAAAAATATGAAGTAAGAACTAGCGTACTTTCTAAATGGTGGGAATACCTATGGACCTCTATTCCCAATCTACGTTTTGAAGAAGCATTCTTTCATATTGCTAGTCAGCCATGCATGAAATTTGTAGATAGAGTGCTTTGTCTTCATGGCACTGATGTAAAATAGTTCACTCTCTCTTGTCATCTTCCATGCGATGCATCTCGTGTCAGTGCATGACTATCTGCTGCGGTGAATAAAAGGGATACTTTCATTGCCTCGTTGCTTATTTTCTTGTGAGATATTGGTAGACTTAACTCTCCATTTTCTATATCTTGGAAAACTTCCCCATACAATTTATTTCTCGAATTTAAAGACGTTGAATATCGGATCAGTTACATTTTCGGATGAGTGCGCTACCCAGCAGCTCTTTTTTGGTCTTCCAGTCCTTGAGAAATTTACTACAGTAGTGTATGAAGGCTTTTAGTATCTGTTCTCCCAACCTTAATTCTCTGAAAATAATGGACAATAATGGGAAAGACTCGAGCTATTTGGTGAATTGTGAGGTTATGATTTTTGGGGATAATCTCAAAGTATTTGAGTTTCAAGGTGAATTCATTAAGTATTTCAAACAAAACGCTGTCTCACCGGAGCAAATTGTGTATTATCCCAAGCTTGGTAAGGGTTCAAAACAATATGCTTATCGCTTATATAAGCTTTTTATCGAGGTCTTCAATGTAAAATATCTGACCCTTTACTACGAGACAGTTGAGGTACAGGTGATGTTTATTTTCCTAATATTTTGGGGCGTGAAAATTTCCAGTAATATAAACACGCTCCAAAAATTTAATTTTTACACGTACACACTCTACATTTCATAAAACTCCAATAAATCTCAATAAAGTAAAGATTTTGATATGACACTCAGTGTGTCGATATCTTAAAATAGCATGTCGAACTTTTACCGAACCAAATCTTAAAAGAGCGATCGTTATGTTCCTCATGAGGGCAGCATATATAAAGGCCACTGAGTTGGAGTTCTTCGAACAAAACTTTAGATATATATGTTTGGTTTGGTTTGGTTTTGAAAATGTCTTTTTTGTAATGATTAATAAATTTTTTTGAAATATATTTTTTAGGGTGTCGGTGAGAATGGTAAGGTCAACAGAAATCATAAAGTTTTTAAAATTTATTCTCTTGGTGAATGTGAAAGTTAAAAAATATGTTTGAATGAAAAATTTTGTGAGAGGAGTTTTTATATTTATTTTTGTGTTGTCTTTTTTTATAGAAATTGAGGTATAAAATCTTTTTTGTGTGAAAAAATCATGTACGAATTGAAAAATATTTTTAAAAATCAATAACAAAACACGGCCAAAAGATTTCTAGTTCCAAACCAATTTCAAAAAACTTCAAAATTCCACCCAAAATTTTGGCCTGAATAAAATAACTACAAAAAAATTCTCTTTCTCTCTCAATCAAATTATCCATTTTCACTACAAATAAATATAAAAGATTCATTGAAATCATTTCTCTTCACTTTCTTATCAGTAACTCCAACACCTCAAAATTTAACACTCAAAATATTTTTAAAATCATTAACAAAACATGGCTGGCCAAAATATTTCTAGTTCCAATGCATTTTTGGATAACCTGGCCTATTGGCCGTGAGCGACAAAATTCAGAAAACTCGCAGATGTCACTCTACAGCATTTAAAATGTTGATACGACAATCAGGACAATGATCAACAACATAAAGGTGTAATGTGTAGCATTCCAATCTCACTTCTCATAGATACAAGCATTTCTCACGAAAGAAGTTTGATGAGAAATCACTTTGGAAGAGTAGAATTGAGGTATGATGAATTTGGGTCCATTATCAATTCTAAGAGTTTTGCTTTTGGATCCAAATTGAGTTTCAGCAAAATTAATGAAAGAGATAAATGTATTTCGTGCATCTAATTTGTGTTTAAGCAAGAAAATCCAAGTGCATTTGGAGAAATCATCCACAAGAGTTAAAAAATACTGAGAACCATCTAATGACTTTGTGGAAAAAGGACTCCAAATGTCAACATGAAGGAGATCAAAAGCAGAATTTGAACAAGTGGAACTGAGAGGAAAAGGAAGACAAGTTTGCTTAGCATAATGACATGAAATGCAATGTCCTTTATTAACAGTAATGAAAGGAAATTCTTTATTCAAAAGCTGAAGACGATTGGAAGAGAGATGACCTAATTGGCAATGCCATAGGTCAATCTTTAAATTTTCAAGAAAACTAGAATTAACAAAGCTAGAATCAACTTTGCAAACATTATGAATATCTGAGAATGAAGAAGGATTATGAAATTGTAATACAATCCTTTTCCTTGTTCACACAGCCCAATCATCTTCAATGAATACCAGTCCTAAATAAGACAGTAATTTGAGATCATCATAAGGCAATATGCATTTGATTTGGTTAGCTGGCTAATTGAAACAAGGTTGAAATGAAATGTAGGTACACATAACACATTTGTGAGAAGTAGTGATGGTGTGAGCTAAACAGATCCAACATGAGTTACCGAAACTAAAATTCCATTTGGTAGTCGAATTGTTGAATCAATGGCTAATGAAACAACCAAAGTTGAAGAAGAACACACTATGTGGTCTGTTGCTCCAGAGTCTAAAATCCAGGGAGTAGAATCGTAGTGCACATTAGACACAAAGGCTTGAGAACAGATGGAAGAGATACATGTTGCTGTTATGTGTGATTCTGCAGGATTTGAAGTCAGTGAGGCTGCATTTGCTTGATGTGAAGCTGAGTAATTATTGTGAGATTGAAGCAAATGGATCAATTGATCATACTGCTCTCTTCTGAAGGGAAAGGAGTTTGATGCAGAAGGCTCATCACAATTAATCACATATTCATCAGAAGAAACTCTAGTAGCTAGGTTAGCCAAATAACCAGAGTTAGAATTGGAATTATAAAGATTTGTCTTATATCCGGGAGGATAACCGTGTAGCTTGTAACACTGGTCCACCACATGGCCTGTCATGCCGCAATGACTGCATGTGGGCCTATCTTTTCTTTGAAAACCTTGTTTGCCACAGAAAGGAACAAAAAATTTGATTTGATGCAGTAGAGCAATTACATCATTTTCTGCATCAAAAGATGTAGTAGAAATTTCCTTTTGCCTTTCTTGACTAAGCACCATAGCATAAACCTTGTTAAGAAGAGGCAAAGGAACAATCAGCAAGATCTATTCTCGAGTAGTAGTAAATGAATCATTTAGTCCATTCAAGAATTGCATAATCTGTTCTTGTTGATAATACTCCATTAAAGTCTTCATTACTCCACAATGATAAGCTGGATCACACTTGCATATTGATTGTGGCTTGAAGTTCATGAGTTTGTCCCAATAGCTTTCCAGGTAAGTGAAATAAGCACTTACAGTCATCTAACCTTGAATCAATGAAGAAATATATCTTTGGATTTGGAAAATTTAAGGACCGTTACTTTCAGCATAACATTCTCCCAGTTCATCCAACATTTCTTTGCACAAATCAATATATAAGACACTATTAGCTATTTTGTTGGATAAGGAATTAACTAACTAAGAAAGCACCATCAGATTGCACCGATTCTAGCGCCTAGACATATGAGTGGAAGGCTGCAGTCTATGTAAGTCCTAGATTAAGGCAACCCAAGAGGAAAGGTGAATTGGGTTTCCAAACTTTTTCGCTTTTAACCTCTAAAGTCGTGTTTGTAAAGTAAAGACTAATTTAGCACAAGTGTATTAAAGCAACGAGTAAATGAGTGCTAAATGTAAAGAGTAGTGATAGAGAAGCAAATACTTGATTTTTAAGTGGTTCGGCAAACCTGCCTACATCCACCCTTCAAGCTCCTTCACCGAGCCTTGAGGTTTTCCCACTATCTTCAAATAGCATACACTCTAGCTTTTGGGTGCTAGAGAACCGTACAAGTGTTTTCCCGGGCTCAACACTTAAACCACCCAAGTGATTTTTCGGACTCACCACTCACAACCTAACAAGCTTGAGATATACCATCTCTAAGCTTCTTCTTTAGTAAATAACCTCACTAAAGGAATCACATCTTTTGGATAGAAGATTACAAGAATAAACTCTCTCAAAGAGTAAATATGAAATTGGAAGGTTTTATCTCTTGATTCACACAAAGACAAGAATATGAATGTGTGTTTTGTGTGAATGATATGAAAAATATAAAATATGAAGGTTTAGAATATTTCTCAAGTGATCTAAATGATATGTGTCGTTGTGTGTCTATTTCAAACGTTATGAATGTGTATTTATAAGCCATATATGAAAACTAGCCATTTATAGCCGTTGGGAGTTGTCTGTCAAAACGAGCTGGTCGACCGCTTCAAGTTACTATTACCCAACGGTCATATTGTTAGAAGCTCAACGGATCTATTTCAAAATGAACTGGTCGACCGCTATACCAAGTGGTCGATGGCCGGTCGACCGCTTCACCAGCCAGTCGACCTCCTCAACTTAAGCACATGATCCGGTTCAATTAAAACCATGTTTTTTACCACTTTTAAACACCCAATTTTAAAGACTTACTTCCCATAAGTATATGAAAGGTTTGAGGATTTAATTGATGTGTTTTGAAACCTTAAAAATATTTTAATCTTTCAAACAAAAGGTAAAACGGTTTATGCATGTTTTGAAAGATATGCAAGTGTGATTCATAATCCTTGTCAAAAGTGAAACAAGAGTTACAAGATTATACCCTATGGTCTTGAATCTTCACTTTTTAGCTTCTTGCATCTTCTTGATCTTCTTTCTTCAAGTCTTTGGCTCTTTCATCAAAACGTCTTTGTCTTTGAAGATGTCTGTTTTATAAACTTGATCCATTTATTGAAATCATTAAAATCTCGATTGTGCGCAAAAGCCAACAGTCTATTCATCGAACCATTGATAAAACCGAGCTTGTTCTTCTCATTAAGAGTGATCATCATCGATCGTTTCCAAGCATTGTAATTTTCACTACCAGTGAGTGGTTGTGAAACCAGAATACTAAATAGACCATCACTATGATGTGAATAATAAGGATTCGTAGGATCATCAAGAACTCTAGTATTTGACATGTTAAGAATTGGATCTGGAAATGGATCTCGCACAGAAGAAGCTATATGTGCTCTAATACCATGTTAAGAAAAGAAATGAAGTAGAAGAGTTTATGTTTGCCAAGAGAGTAGAGCAAAATGAATTACTCTCCGTTCTGATTTTATTTACCTAAGTCTGCAACTATTTATAGAAGAAAAATACAAGCAACTGCAATGTGGTCTTCACCAACTCACTTTCGAACCAACTAACAGAAATCTAACTAATACAAAATGACTTTGTTTTGGTTACATTATTATATTCATCACCCTTTCCATTGATAATGCTTCTTGATAGTTTTCAGAGCCTAAGCCTTCGAAAGCCATTACTCTCATATACTCTCTATAAACTTTTCTTAGTTTTCTCTGTATGAACTAAAGTTGTACCAGAAAGTTTGTATATACCCTATCTTTATTTCTTTGTTCAGAGATTTGATCATCGAAAGTTTACCAAATGAATCTAAGGGTTGTACCACAGTTGTTGGTAACCTAGAAGGTCTGGACAGCCCTGTTTGTGAGGCACTTGGTGTGAAGTTTTACAGTGAAGACCAATTGCAAGAACAAAATGGTGAAGGTTCTAGTTTGATTGAACGGAAGAGACTGGGTCTCGTTCCCTGCAAGTTGCAAATCTGGATTGAAGGAGTAAGTGTGTTAGGTTAGCAATGGGTTTGCGTAATGCTATAAATCACTTGTACTCCGAGTTCAAATTCTAGTGAAATCTTTCCCTAGCCATATCAGGCCTGTAGAGATTTTCTTCTTGAAGTGTGTCTTCACTCTTCAAGAGGTTTCTCTTTGTGACTATTCTTGGTGTTCTCTTTGTGTGATTGTTCAATTACGTTTGTTAATTGTAGATTGATTGTTCGTAAGTTCATTAAATTATTTGTTAAAGGCTAATTGCTGTATTCATTCTTCATTTTATGCAGTGGCAGTCGGCCTCCAATTTCTTTCAATGGGTGGATACACGGCCCCGACCTGTTCATTCCTCAAGAATCATTTTAGTATTGGCTTGTCCAACGTACGAACGATCAACCACAAGTTTAATATTCTGGCATATTTCCTTTCCCGACATTGGTTTTTCTTTTGTATTAATTTCTCACGTTCTTCTTGCTACCCCATGAGCTGGTCGGCTGGTCAGAAAACGCCGAAGTCCGCATTGGAATATATATATGCCAGGGGGTCCAGTACTTCAATGCCACGTGGCCTACCTCAGAAGCAATCGTCCCATTGAAGCTCGAGAGACGCATCTGGCCGTGCTAATCTCGCCGGTACGAGGTTGACTGCGTGCCTTTGAAAGTCTTCCGATGTCGGCCTCCCCGAAAAGATAAAAGAAAGAGTTCGGCACAAATATCATCTATTTAGAGTATTTGAGTCGATCACAAGTGAGTAGATATATGATTTAAATGAATTTTTTATATTTATTATAGTAAAAATAGATGATTGGATAAAAATAGAGATTATTTTGTAGTTTTTTTATTAGAGGTAGGCAAAATTTTAGCACTCAACGGCCACCACCCTTAATCCCTAACCAATACTCAAGGTTTGTTTGCATTGAGTATCTACGTGGCACTCAGATAATTGACTAAACATTTTGGCTAACTTAATGGCGAAGAATGTAAAAACTTTTATTTTGAGTCCCTTATTTGTGGAAATTCCAAATAATTGAAAATTATTTTTATAACATTCATTATTTCTCCATCTTATAATTTAGAGTTTTCCGTAATTAAGAGTATTTTCTCAAGATTCTCTAGCCTATTAATTACGAAAAAAAAATTAAGCCAACCGAATTAATCTTTGGATAACTAGTGGGTCTTTATGCACCGACCTACGACAGATTTAGTATAGCTGACTCCATGCTCAAGTATGATTAAAGGCAAAAACATGCTTACAGCGAAACAAAATAAATAAATTGCTTGTTCTGAATCGTGTTCACTTTTAGGTTCATAGCTCAGGCATTCAAATGTAGGAAAAACTTTGCGGTTTTGTTATAATCCTGTTGTAAAAATCTGTTTAAAACTTACAAGGAAAGAAAAGAATTTAGTACAGGGCCATCTCTCTAATTACCCATATAAGTCGGTTTGAAAAATCCACCGATCGTGATTATGTTCCTTTCCCATCTCTAATTTCCTCCTGCCAAATATAGTGTGAACACACAGTAGATCATGATTGGATTTACATAGCAAAATAACTATATCCGTCTCTTACACGATTATGCGCATAATAGAGGCCAGACCCATCGAACACAACTAGTTATCTTCATCTTGAGCTGAGCTGATGTTTGTTAACTTCAGGTTTGGATTCTGTTTCTGGAAAAACGCTTTTGAGCTATTGCTTGCTTCTGTTTCTCAAACGGCCGGCGTCTAGCTTAATTTGCAAGCAAGCTCAATGTTCCAATAACCATCAGTGAAAAGCGCATATTCTATTCCCATTTCGATTCTATTTTTAAATCTTCATTATTTTGACAAAGCGCGTATGCTATTCCCATTTCCATCCTTTTTCTGTACACCTTCCGTTCTTAAAGCTATTTCCATTTCATTTGAGGAAGAAAAGAAGATTCGGATTTCACAAAACCAAAAGTTGCCGGGGTAGATATATATAGATCAGGTAGAGAGAGAGATCCTTGTACAATGGCGGACCTGGAGGACATCAAGCCACTGAGGGATTTATCGGAGGCTTTCAAGGAGCTCGCCGCCACTGTTGATTCCCCAACTGCAGACTTGGAGCTCGCGCAATTCGCCCGCGCGTCCTCTCTCATCTTGCCTCTCATTCGCAGCTTGGGCATCGCCTTCAAGTTCGCTGAGATGGCCTACGCCGGCACGGTAAACCTTGCCCATCTTGGCTAGTAATGGTGGCATGAGAAAGAAACAAGAACTGCCATGACGAGAATTAATTCCTTTTGTTTGTTCATTACTTGTGAGTCAAAATGACAAGAACGTCTGCCATTAATGGCAACGTCTAGTGGAGTCAAAATGACCACTCGAGTTTTTTCTCTGTCATCTTGGCAATCAGATGAAGTGCAGTCACCCTTACTTGTGAATAGGAATCAGTACTGGGCTTTTTTATTGCAGACTGCTATATCTTAATTCTCGACGACCCATAATGTCAAATACTGTGCTGTGTTCATGCCATTTGAATCTGATATTATTTGATATTAATTTGTGTATCACTTTGATTCTTTTGGTATTAATTGATTTGCTGCTCGATGAGTAATGCAGGTCAATGATCTTACAAAGGCATCAGAGTCTATTGGGACCTTGCAGGTTTTGGTTGATGGAGACATAGAAGCGAACACTGCAAGAAAAGATACTAGTAATACCAAAAATCTCTTGAGAGTGAAACGCACGCTTGAAGTGGTCAGGGCGATGTTTGAGCACACACTTGCTACTGAGTATGTATATATATCACTAGCTTCTTTCTTTAGCTTCTGTCTTATTTCTATCGTGTGTGGTTAGAGGCATTTACTGTTGAATTACGGGAAGATATCACTAAAGTGATGTAGTGAAATTGGAATCGTCAGATGCTGTGCATCTAGCTATCAAACTTTCTTCATTTGTAAAAGGATCAATTCTTTGGGTCTATCTTGACTAATCATGCCCAATATCAGGAGACCATTTCATACATTGAAAAATTTGTCAAATGAATCATTATGTAAGAATTCAACCCCCATACCATAGCACAAAAAATAAAAAGAATAAATATATTTTTCACTCCTGAACTTTGGGGCTTTTCATAGATATATAATTCACACCTAAATTACCCACTTTGAGACATTTTACTCTCAAGTAATCAATTATTGATACTTTTGCAGCTACTATATTTGATTTTCGTTACATGAACAGAAAGTTAGGGCAAAAACAAACCATAATTGTATATGCGTTGTTTTTTGACGTACGTAGAAGTTACAAAATTAAACCTTTGGATTATGCGAAAAAACAAAAACGTGAAAAAAAAATAATCGAAAAAAAAAAACTAGAGAACACAATTCGAGAGAGAGAAAAAAAATAATTCCAACATTTTATGTTTAAAGAAGGTATCTACAACGTGCATGTGGGTTATTTTCGGTCCAATTTTTGTGTTTATTTTAATGTTATATATGAAAGTGTAAAGTATGAGTAATTGATAACTTGAGAGTGAAACGTTACGGAGTTGGTTGTTGTGAAACGTGTATTTTATTCAAAATAAAAATCTGATTTACACCTGTTCCCTAGGATCAATAAAGGAAAGAGAAAAAGAAAACAATTTACGCAGTGTGTAAATCGTAACGGTTACCGTGCATTGTTCCTCTATGGTAGAATCAAATAAAAGAGGCCTCAATCTGTCAAGATTAAAGAGCCTTGTTGAGTTATACTTGACGGAGGAACTTTAGGATTAGCTACCAGTCTCATGAATACTAATATATATATATATGAGATGTAATATTGTAAACCCGGAGTAGATTGTACGAAAGAATCGTGAATAAGAAATATTAATACTAGTGTGTCCTTTTAAAATAGATTGGATATTAAAATGAGATTTGGAAAATTAGTAAAATAAAATTTTAACATCAAAGGGTCTATAAGTATGAGATCAAAATAGTTTAACCAGCATGCATGCAACTAATTGGTCTAAATCAATAAGAACTTACATTTAGTACAGGAATACCTTGTTTGTACAGGAGGCCAGGGAAATAGAAACACTTTCAAGATTCCATGAGTTTGCCCAATAGAACAGAATGAACTCTTAATTCTGGATTGCTAATGCGGTAGTTCTTGAAAATATATCCTGTCAATCCAGTAGGCATATTAGATACAAAATATATTAGCGTACCCAGAAATTTAGAATAGATATATTCCTTTTGTTGAGTAGAAAGTCACATGATTAAAGGCTTTGATGTTGAGATGATGTTATGTGCTTGTTTGATCAGTTAGTTTTAACAGTTCCTGACAATAATTAATTATATGGCAGTGGGACTTCCTTAAGGGATCCAGCACACAAGGCCTATACACAGGTCTTAGCTCCCCATCATGGAACGGCTGTCAGGAAAACTGTAGCTGCAGGGACGTATGCCCTTCCTACAAAGGCACAGATGCTGAAGAAGCTCAACGAAGACGACGGTGAGTTCACGAAGCCATTCGTACAGTTTTATGCTTAAATGTCTCAATAAAGTAATCCCAGTGCTTTTCCCATTAATTTGCCTTTGTATTTATACAGCTTTTTTAATTGCATTGGATAAGTAGTGCATGATGCGTCGGTTGCTTTTAACTCATACCCATTTTGCTTATTTGGCATTAATTACTCTAAGACCTTAGCTAGGGGCTATATATGGGTGTTTAATTCCCTCTTTGCCAATTAGAGAGTAATTAAGGATGTGGGCTTATTAACTCAAATCAAATTGTACTTAATTTTTAGTTTTTGCATTTGTTTATATTTACGGCAGCACTAATTATGACATATTGTTGCTTTCAGAGGCATCGGCAAAGGTTCGTATGCAGAGTTATATTGATGCATCAGCTCCTGTACTACAGTACATTGAAAGACTCTTCCATTCAAGAGATTTGTTTCATGTGATCAGCTACGGGTAGAACAAATTAATTAATTAAGAGTTGTTTCATGTAACCAATTAATTTCCACGAAAGTTATTGTGTGTATTAATGATAGTCAATGTTTCCCATTTGATGGAAGCATGTACTTGTATGATCTCTTGTGATGCTTTCTCTGAGAATTAATGTATTGTGATCAATATTCTTATTAATATTTGGACATACATATAAATATTGTTGATCGAGCACAGGTTTCAAGAAATAATTATTTTACACTTTTAAAATTTGTGTTCAATGTCATGATTTTGTATTGATCGAGATTATCAAGTTCATCACATTGAACTTTTAAAATACTAAAATTAACTCACACACTTGACCGCTTCCTTGTTAGGGCCATTTTGCCGTGGGCATGCACGTGTACACATGTATATATTAGGTTCGTACAAACTGAAAATCTGCATGAGTCCCTATAATTGTATCAATAAAAATGGTAAGGTGTGCAATTCCATTAGAGCCAAGCTTGCACTATTTTGTGACAGGAACATCTCTTTTTTTTTCTCTGAGTAAATGATTAAGAAACCTCAACTGGGAGCAGAGTCAATCTCGACAATACAGGCAGGATTGGAATCAAAGCTAATAAAACCAAAAGAAGAAACAGAATCAGACCATGAAGCAAGCTTGTGTGCCAATTTGTTTCGACAACGAGGAATCCAGGTAAGAGAATGCTCAGAAGTGGGCTGGAAGAACTCTCTGATGACAGCTATCCAAGCTTCCCTTTGCCAGCCAACCGGAGCAGCAGAACAATTAAGAACATCCCCTGAACGTCAAGACAAGGCAGTCACTCTCGAAGAAACTCGAGGCAGCGGTCCCTGATCAAACAAACGAATTGCAGCCAGAAGCGCTGCAGTCTCTCCAAAAGATTAAATCTGAGACCGCTTTAATATTTGAAGAAATTGAAAAGCATTAGTATAACTAGTAGAGTTATAGCCCACTATGGCTGATATTGTTCAAAAAGTAAACCAAGAGGAGATCTAAATTGGGTTATGCTCCTCTTGTGTACGCAGTTAACATACTTATGAGAGTACGGGTGAAAGTCTCGTTAAGAATAAGAAGCTTGTGACGACTTATGTGTTTATGATGAGACAACAGAACATTCTCTCATCTTTGTCTCACATTAGTTTTCTTGTCTCATAAAGAAAAAGTACTTATAAATGGGTATTCTCTCGCACTGATATTCTATAATATTAGCTCTTATACTAGAAAGTATGGTGAGTTACCTTCCAGGCCTAGGTAAGTTCTAATTTTAAAATATATAGATCAACATACTCCTATATAGTGTGTTCTATACCAAATCAAGACAAGACTAAATAAAATAATTGGGGAAGAAAACAGATATCTAAAATCCTTAGCTCTCTCAAGGTATATTAATTTAGCACACTCAAAACTTATGAGTGACAACGATTTCGATATAAATATTTCGTCTGATATTCTTTTGTTTAAAAAAAATTAGCTACAAATATATTTTTATATAGACTAAAATTGCTAGCATTTAATAGTGATAACTCTTTCGACGAGGTGTTTTGATACTTAACTAGAGTGGACAGAATTAAAATGACAACTTAAAGCACTTTGTTTAAGACAATTATAGATAGATCCTTAGTGATAAAAAGTGATTTGTAAATTGAAGAGGGGAAAAAGAAGCATATAGGCATTAATGGAAGAGTTATTGACCAAAATATAAATTCAAAATATTTTGATTTGGTGTGACTTGTAAAATTAGTAAAACTCTTAGCTGATCTTTAATATTGTATGAAATTGACTTCTAGCCATATAGAAAACTGGCAAGAGAGTTGAACAACCAACTAATTAGCCGAAAACATTAAATAATGGCCACCATACTCATTAAATAGAATATTTTGTGGAACACTCTCAAAGGTGGACCATAGTAACAAAGAAAAAGAAGCATTGAGATTAATGGAAGACTTATATAGTGAGACCAAGCAAGAAAAATATAAATTATCATATATATTTTTATAGCTGATTTGGTTGTTTAAAGTTTAGACGATTACAGATTTTCGTTAATATCTAGATATGATGACATTGATGATGCAGATACGGTTAAATTAAGGTATAACCTTCTGTTAGTGTTATAGACCAATTCTCTAAACGAAAATTGCCGCATATTTTACTATCTACAATGTAAATTCGTACCTCTTTTTAACAATTTTACATGATACTTCCCTTTATATATATGTGACCTTGAAATAGTATGATATGCTAGTAGATTAATGCTAAGTTTTTATATTAATTTTGACAATAATATATCTCAAATTTCTGATATTAAACAAGTTAGAAGACCACACCTTACAATTATTATCTTAAATAGATGAAAACGTAAACACATAAACTATAGCTAAAGAGTCTATTATCACGTCAACGCGAATTAAAATTAAGGATCTGTTTCTCTCTCTCAATTAAAGGAACAGAAGCAAACCAAAGTGAGAGCTTGTAACCAGATTTCACAAACCATAATATTGACGAAAAAGAAGCAATTAGATTATGAGACAAAAGACTTATAAGTACACATTATTACAATTCATCCCCTCTTTTCTGAGTTGAAATTTCTCAAGAAAATTAGACCGGCTAATATGTAGAGTAATTGATGGCGATTTCAGTAAAATATAACAATTCATGGCTCTAGCAGTTATAACCCCTCTGTAAACGAGAGTATATGATATGACCAATAAATAATCCATAACGTGTGTCAACATTCTCTTTGTTTAACAGATAGCACTCCATAAGAGACTCCGATTATTTAGTGGAAAAAAAGAAGCTTATATAGAACTTCAATGAGTGAAGATGTATCGGACCCGAAAGAATACACATTCGTCTCACATATTTACCATTAGATTTTCTGTCTCTAAGGACGACTAAAATACCCCGAGTCCTCAGTTACTTGAAAATGATTGAGTAATATAAGCCTACACTAAGACAGCAGTTCACTACTACACCACAGTTTCTATCAACATCATACAACAAAGCGCCACTCAACACTAGACCTAATGTTCTATAAACTCAATCACAGACCATAAATATGCGGAGAAAAGAATGAGCACACAGTAAAGATAAGAAGATTTAATGGGAGAGAACTAAATAGATCACAATAGAGCACCTCTTCAAAATTTTCTGAATTTGTTTGTTTAAAATTAGACCACATAATATAGAAGAAACTGAAGCAAATAGCCAAACACATTCGTAGCAAGCAACAGCATTTTGGAGAACGAGCCTCGTGCGTATTCTTAAAGCATCACCCTCGGCATTTTAAAAATGACCATATCGTTAAATATGCAGACTTTGTGATGCCCCCTATACGCGCCCATCTTGTATAATTGAAGACCTAATAAACCAGCCTAGATATAGTATTAATGGAAGACTGTTGATAGGACCGAAGCATAGAGATCAAATTGGATCCAGATGGCCAAATTATTCTTGGTTAATACACAAAGTTACTAGCGCCATATATCACTCTCTGAATGACTGATGATATTTGCTAGACATAGAAGAGTGTATACACACAGTATCAATTAAAAAAAGAGCCCAAGCACTAAATATAGTAGCTCTCTCTCCAACATTTCACCGACCATAATATGGAGAAAACGACATGCAATTAGCCCAGTTAAGTTTTAGGTACTAATTCAGTAGACTAAAATCGATTAAATTTCAAAAAAACTCCATTCATGAATTTCGTTTGTTTATACAACATCCTAGGACCACATAATATAGATGGAATATTAGCATAGAAACTATAAGTTTGACACCACTTGTTGCGAATTAAAAATGACCATACGGTAAAATTGTTTGACTAATTTTAGAAGACAAATAGAATGAACCCAAAAACGAAGCTATTAGATTAATTGGAAGACCTCAGTAATAGACTAATATACATCTCGAGAATTATGTGATCCCTCCCTGAATTGGTTGTTTAAAAATAATTAGACCTACTTAATATTGAAAAAATGTCGAAGCATATAATAAACTTAGTAGAGTTATAGACCCTATCGAATTCAAAAAAGACCAAATAGCAATAGATCTAAGGTGTGCTTTAACAATTATAGACCTTAATAATGAAGAAAAAAGAAGCTATTAGATTAATGGAAGAAATATAGACCGAAACATAAAGTGATAATATTCTAAATTTTCTTATTTAAAAGTAATACCCCATAATATTCTTGAAAATGATGTAAATAGCTAACTAGAAGAGTTACACACCACAGTATCAATAAAAAAGACCAACATAAATAAGTTTAACAATCACCTACACACATTAAATATGGGAGAAAAAGATATATACAGCAATAAATTGGCAAGTTAATGATGAAAGACTTAGTAATTTAGGAGCCATGAAAGAATATAAAATTCAAAATTATGTCCTGAATTTGTCTCTGTTTAAAATTTAGACCGACATTTCTAGAATACCTCGAGAGAGAATTGAAGCAAATAAGAAGCGTGAGAAGAGTTGAACACAACTTTCCTTCGCGAATATAATTAACTCATGACCCCACTTTAGAATTGTTTGACCTAGAGATGTTAGTCACCATAGTTAATTGAAGTGAAAAAACAAAAAACGGAAGCCTATAACTAGAGAGCATTAATGGAAGAAGCTTATAACGCCAAAAACTTTATAACACTAATTAACAGAGACCTCCAATTTTTGATGCATTCTCCAAGATAGTTACAGAGGAGCCACTACACCAAGTTTTGGTCAAAACACATAGTCTTGAATTTGGTTGTTTAGGAAAAATTAGACGCTTAATATATCTCGAATTGAATGAGTATCAACAGACCAATAAATGCAAGAAAGCTGGCAAGAGAGATATAAGTATACTCCTACTGTCGCTTTTCATTTAGAAGAACCTCCCATCCAAGCGATTTTAATATGTTTTGTTATACCAATCTAGCTGAGTTCAACAATTGCAACAAAGAACAACAAGATAAACAAACGAAAAAAAGATCTGCAAGTTATAGTAGATTAATGGAGACTTATGACCAAATATAAATTTAAATATTGCGTGAGTGTTGGTGTTTAATATATTAAGAGTTAGAACCACGAGAAGACTGTAGTAATTGAGGAAAATTATTGAGAGAGAGTAGTCGCACACTTCTCAGTATAAGCCTAGCTTTCGAGTTATAGACATCGCCGATACCGTAATTCTCCAAATACTAGGCAAATAAAAATAAGCGTTAGTTTAACAATTAGAGCCATAATAATGTAGAAAAAGAAGCTATTAGATTAAAGGAAGACTTATTATATGACAGATATAACCTATGACGAATATTTATTAAAATGCTTATAAATGTAAAGACACACTCTACATAGTCGTTCGTTAAATATAATGATATGTGTGATACTAAATTAACTAGTGAAAAGTAGTGTATATCACCACACGCCATAGTGAATATAAAATTAACTAATACGTAGAAAAGGGTAACACATAAGTTCTAACAATCACAAACCATTTAATACGGAAGAAAAGTGATGAAGGGCATATGAATAGCTACGTTAATGGAAGACTTTAGACCAATTAGAAATATAAGTTCCATTCAATGTATGTTCCTGAATTCTGTGTCTGTGGTACTTGGAGAAATCGTGTAAGGAACAGACCAAATCTCCCTGCTGTAATATCTGAAGCTAATCCTGTAGATATATTATCAGCAAAACTGGAAGAGTTGTCTGAACACCCAACTCGTCGCCTACTAACTATATTTATTTATTTTTGTGATGTATACCCCATTTTCCTGGTTCTCTGGACGAGTTAGAGACCACAGTACCAACAAAGACAAAAGATGGGGAGCATTAGATTAATGGAATATAGAGGCTCAAATTGTAATGCTAATTTAAAATATTCTGGGAATTTGGTTGTTCTATATCGCTCTCTTAAATTATTCTGACAGTCATAAGCATTCGATTTAGTAGATAAAACTTATTTAGTAACGGATCATAAGGAATCCTATACGTAATATCAAAAGAGACTCTCAATTAACAATAGGGAAAATTCTCAAATCTTTGTTCTCAAACCCTAGAGACGCCAATATAATACAAACAGAATTTTGCAGAAAGCAGATACAACCTAGTAGATTAATGGAAGACGTCTCATATAGATTTGAAAGATAAAGATTGACCAATATTTTTAAATTTTTCTTGTTTAAAAGTAGAGAGGACCACATTAAATATTCTATAGGAGAATGAAGTTAAAAAGCTAACTGGAATGTCACGAACATTTGAACTAGGAAGATTTTAAATTAAAAAGAGCCCGAAAATAAATAGTTTAACAAGTCACAACCATGAAGTACGGGAGTACTGAATATAATGATTAGTCGATAATTTTTGATAAGACGAAACTGGCGGCTTGTAAATAACGTCGGAGAATATAACCAATCTCTTTTTATTATGGATGTTTTTAAAAATTTAGACCGCTTTAATATTGATCGAATTGTATTTAGAGCATGTACTCAGATTCCCTGTAAGTTATAGACCCCCTGTTTTCCCGATATCAAAAAGAAAGACCAAAATAAAATAGTTTTACAATTAGAGACCATAATACTCGCATAGTCATGAGAGAGATTGAATCGCCCTCATTTTGATTAATGGAAGTACGTTCATTAGACCGGCAAGAAAAGACTTACTAGATTGACAAATTTACACAAAATTCTCTTGTTTAAAAGAAAATACATGCCCATAACTCATTGCTTGATAAATGATATGTAAATAGTTGACTAAGGAATAGTTATTAATCACCCTTTCACATAGTCTATCGATTTATGATTAATATCTACTCGTAGACGCGCAACTATATCAATGACTTATTATAGCTCTCTCAACAATCACAGACCATACTATGGAGAGAAGGACAAAGATTAGAATCGACTTCTTGTAAGTTATGCCTCGTTGTAGTAGACCACAACATTCTCCAAAATAATCACAATAGTATTCTGAATGAGTGTATCGTTTTTGTCTCTAAAAATATATATTAGACCACATTGTGCAACCTTCAGGATTAATGAATCTTTGAGAGAGTCTATCGCATAGGCAGTAAACTAGAAGAGCTTGCACACACTGTCTGTTCTGAAATAATAAAGGATGGGACCTAACGTAAAAATTGGTCTTGGTTGGGACATTATGCGCGCCTCCTATATAGTGATCTCAGATGAAGAAAACAACAAGCTATTTATCTAATGGAAGACGCTCTTCAATGCTCCGCGCTCTCTCGCTATGCTCTCCTCTTTCAAAAATTTTGTGCTTGTTATATTAAAATACCCATAACTATCTTTCTTGAAAAGTTTGAATAGTAAATAGGGTAGAGGGCGTAAGAAGAAGTTATACCACCACCACATAAGTATCAATTAATAAATCGAAGCAAGACCAGACATTATAAATGACAAAGTGATTTACCACTCAAAGACACATATAGTTCATACCAAGAGAAAGAAAAAAAGAGAGCCAATTATGGGTAAAATGGAGACATACATAAGACGCAAAACATAAATTCCTAAAATTATTCCTGCTACCTTAGTTCCTACCCTATAATTTCTGATGTTGTTGTGTACTGCATGCTTGAGTTTAATAAGAATTTGTTTTATTGTATAATATTAGCCGAAAGTGAATATAGTGGAAGTAAATTGTACAGAGCAAGAATATATTGCACAAACTAGAAGAGAGTTGAACAACACACTATAGTGCGATATTCCAAAAGATAGACACGTAATGCTCTGCATCGTGTAGAAGACCAATTGCAGGTATATGAAGAAGAATACAAGAAGCTATTCGTCAGATTAAGTGGTATGACCATTATATAGACCTCTCAAATCTTTAAATCTGCAGAAATTCTGATCTTTGGTTGCTATATCACAATAACTTAGGACCGCTTAATATTCGCTAGTATAGAGTTTCGATATAGTCATTATAGCAATAGTACCTAGTGGTTTATATAAGGCTTACTCGCGATATAACGTTATACTTCAAAAAGACCAAAATTAACAAGTAAGCACTTTATTAACAAGTGTTATGAGATCCCCATTCTTTATAAATGTTAATTCCTCAAGAAAAGCTTTCTGTAGTTGTACTATAATATGGTATAGTACGCGGTAATAGGACTAGCAACATAATTTGACAATATCTCAAAATATCTCTACTCCTCTGATATATATCAGTAGTATACACATCCTATTCAAATATTCTTAAATGAAGTAATGGTACAGTGTATTACATTGAGACAAGAGTTATACACCACTAATGCCTTCTACATACTCACATATATAAAGGATTGCAAAAATACAACTTAAGTGTGTATAACCACAAATCACAACAGACACATAAAATACGTGAAGAATTAGAAGAAGCAATTGTAGTTGATTTTGAAGAACATTGTGAGAGACTAAGTTAAATATCATATGTCATATTAAAAATATTTGTGGATCTTAAAGGACATTGTTTTAAATATAATGAAAATAGACATCCGCATTCTTATCATACTTTGCAAAGAAATTAGCCAAGCATATGATAATGTAGAGTCTTAATAGACCCACTTGTACAGATCCAAATCTTAAAAAGAGGCAAATAAAATAGTATTTCACAATTAGAGACCATTAATAATGTAAAGTAAATATAATATAGTAATTCACTATTAAGAATATTAGATGAAGGAAGACTTATAGACCAAAATATAAATTCAAAAATATTCTGAATTTGTTTGTATAAAAATTAGACCCCTTAATATTTGTGCAGAAATTCGTAAGAGCATTATAGAAAACTGGATAGACCGCAGAGTTCTCCTTCGGAGGGATATGTCTTTCCAACTGTGTCGAATTAAAAACTAGACCACACTATTGTTATACAATAGTTTGATCAATTAGAGGCCAACCTTATAGTGTTATCTCAAAGAAAAAGACGATAGGCAATTGTGATTAATGGAAGACTAAATACTAGACCCCAAATGAACATAATATACATTTTAAATCTTCTCTGTGACTGAATTTGGTTGTTTCAAAAATTAGACCCCTTAATATTTAAGAAATTGAATTTAGTCATAATATAGATTAAGACTTAGAGTATGTGTTATAGACCCCTCGTTCACGCTCCTTCAAAAGACTATAAATAGAAGAAATAGACTAATGTTTTATTAGTTAGAGACTCGACTGAAAAATGAAGAAAAAGAAGTGCTATTTAGGTTAATGGAAGACGTGATATGAGACAAACCGACAAAACTTTATAATATTGACATCTATTTACTAGAATATTTTACTTGTGTGTGAAAGTCATAACAGATATTGACTCGCGATCTAAGAAACCGCTTACTTCCTCTCAGAATAGGAATGTAAAAATAGTCGCTACTCAAGAAGCTTTGATTACCACACCAAAAGTGTCATTAAAAAGACCAAAATAAAATAGTATGTGTTAACTATTCATCTGACCTACTCAGTATGAGGTCCGTGTGAGTAAAAAGAGACCAGCAAATTCGCGCTAAATGAAGAAAACTAGACTTAATATTAGATACCTAAAAATATCAATATTCCTCAACTAATAATTATTTAATCTCTTTGTGATTTGTTTATAAAAATTGCCCATCCATTAATAGTTCAATTCATAGACAGCATATGAAGCACACTATAGGTTACCAAACTAGTTGAGCTCTCTTTCGTGTATTACACTATAGCCACAAATCTCAAAAAAAGTGAAAACACCACTCTCAAATTAGATTTTATGAAGCACATTATAGGACAACGGTAGCTCATGACGAAAACTAGAAGCTATTAGATTATGGTGAGAGCACTTTATAGACTCCACAAAAGTATTCTCGATTATTTCTCAAATATTTTGTATAATATAGTTGTATTTTGTTCTCAAGAAATGTAGATCGAGCGGTTAATATTGTATGATAGTATATTATTGTTTAGCTCATATAGAAAACTGGAAAGTTGTTGGAACTGAACAGCGACTGATAAACTGTGCGCATAAATTAAAAAATGGTATACCTAACGGTTTTTAGAAGTATGTGACTAATTCTATTTTTGATATCAGCCCATTAACCTAGTACAATATGATAAAGAATAGAAGAACTAATGTGAAGATCTCTCCCCCATGGCTCTTCACAAATTAATGAAGATTATAAAGTGGACCAAGAATATTAATTTTAAATATATTCCTCGTGACTTGTATTGAAAGTTAGTTACTCTACTATCAATCTTAGACCCCTGGACCTATAACACTCAATCTGAGACGAGAGACTTGCCTTCCTTGCTAAGTGCCATCGGCGTATACTTTTTAGGCTAGATTACTAGATCCCCTTGTACGAATTCCAAAAATCAGCACTAAATAAAATATCACGTTATAAGAGCAAATTACCATAAATAAATATGAAAAGCCCCCACACAAAACCCCTAAGAAAGTCTCCTCTAGGTTTAATGGAAGCGTGAAAGTCAATCTCTTCCCTAATTAATTTTGATTTCCTTATAGACATTTAAAATCAGATTTTTAGATGATTATATTTCACAATATTCTAAAATTTTCTTGTTTGAAATGTAATACCCTCTACTCTTCATTCTTGAAAAAGATCATAGTTGAAGAAAAGATAAGCTGTAATCTTCAGTATATGTAGTTGCATGTAACTACCACGAGATGGTCAATTAAAAAGAAAAGCAACCAAAATAACCAGTAAGTTCACCTAACAATTCACATGCCACCATAAAATGACTGGGAGGATACCTGACTAAGACACACTGTGGTTAATGGAAGACCTAAAGACCAAAATATAAATTGAAAACATTCTGAATTTGTTTGTTTAAAAATTAGAACACATAATATAGAAGAAATTGAAGCAAATAGAAAACTAGAAGAGTTGAACACAATTGTGCGAATTAAAAATGACCAAAATAAATTAGTTTAACAATTTGAGACCATAATATTGAAGAAAAGGAAGCTATTAGATTAATGGAAGACTTTTATAGACCAAAATATAAATTCGTAATATTCTGAATTTGGTTGGTATGTAAATTTAAACATAACTAAGTCTTCATAAAAATAGGTATGACGTGATACCCTCATATATGATAAGAATATTGAAAGCATCTTTTAGAAAACTGGAAGAGTTGACACCACTGTGCGATTTAACCTGACAGATGTGACCAATGTCGTTAAATAGTTCTCGCCAAATTAGCACGCACCACTACTATCCACGCTAACTGAAAATGCCGACCTATGAAAGCGACGGTCCATTGCATTTCAAAGCCAAGACAACCCATAATAATTAAGAATCTATACTATAAATTTAAAATAATTCTTTTCTTCTGGTTGTTTTAAAAAGTTTTAGACCATTTTAACTCTTTTGAAGAATCTGAAGTCGTATGGGATAACAGTACCGCTCGCGTTTATTTCCAGAACCCCATATTAAGTCTCGTTTATATCTCACCATAAAGAGATGAACACACTAATAAAAATAAGATCTTACAATTATGAAGACTCATCTAAATTTGAAATAAAAAGCTAGTTAGTATTATTTGGAAAGACTGTTTGATTAGTGTGAGCATGAAAGTGAATTTAATTTATTGACCTTTTATTAATTTTGTCATTAGATTTCTCAACAAGTTTGAAGACAATCATTACATATTCTCGCTTCTGCAAAAAAAATGAAGTAAAAATAGCTAACCTAGTAGCAGTTATACAACCTATCAGTATAATAAAAAAGAGCATAAATCACAAATTTTAGAGTGATTTGAACCAATCAGCAAACATAGTTCATATAACGGATTTACGATATTACGTTAAGCAATTAAGGGACGAGTATAATGGTGAGACTTATAGTACCAAAATTAATTTCATAATATTCTGATTTGGTGTATAATTAATTCATTAACCAAAAAAAGATTAGATTTAAAATGAATTAGAACCCGCGTTAATTACAATATAACTAAAAAGAAATTTGTTTAGCATGTTTCGTACGATAACTGTAGAGAGTATATAGTGAATAAAGACACTCCACTATAGATAACGAGTAGTTTAAATATAAAAATAGACCAAAATAAAATTAGTGTTTTTATATAATCCTTACATATTAGAGTGTATCACAACAGATTTAAATTAAAGAAAAAGAAAAATAGATAGCTATTAGAATTTACAATAGCATGTAAGACGTATCTATTTCACTGAAATGCATAGAATATGACCTTAAAAATATATTTTTTTATTAATAATATAGTCCTTTTTTAAAAGAAGATAAATACCTCCTAACATTATCGTCTTGTGTATATTGACTTGTCAATTAGCTAACTGAAGCAGAGCTATAATAACATCCAAACAAGAGTGATCACTAATATAATAAAAGAGCTCTAACCATAAAATACTAGTTTTAACATCAATGCCATCAGCACGAAATTATGACTGATTAGCCAGCAGTGAAAATATGATAAAGAGCATCACCTCTATGGCTTTCCATGGTTAATGGTCATCTAGATAGACCAAAATCACTAATAGATTACACTATCTGAGGTCTTATTTTCTCTTGACTATATCTCGATTTAGATTTTAAGACAATGTTGCTAAGAACACATGTATATAGATGACAATTGATATGCAATATAGGAAAACTTACTACAAGCGTGGTTGCACTTTGGTAACACCGATATACTGATAGCAAAAATTAGGACAAAATTTGTTTCACTTCCAATCGTAACATTTTTTTCTTTCTCGAGACCAATATGGCTAATAATATGAATGATAGATCAATAACGAGAGCCATAGTGTTTACAAGTTCTCAAATGGAGGCAAGCCCATGTTTCGAAGAAGCATAAGTTTCTGTGATTTAGATGACCGAAAACATAAAACAACTATTTTCGAACAATTTATATGGCTTTACTTTCCTTTTGTATATGACATATTTCATTTCCCTATGATTGTAAAAGTAAAGTTACCTGGCCCATTTCTATTCTTTGACCTACGCTGTGATTTTTTTCTTCATCCTGTACTAAAAGAATAGGTGAGACTTCACCATTCTTTTTACGTTATCACCTTGCAAAGTATCAATTTAAAAAAGACCAAAATAAATAAGTTTAAAAATCACAAACCATAATACGGAAAAAAAGAAGCATAGCCAATTGAGATGTTAATAGTGTGCGTCACGAGATTAATAAGAACCAAAAACATAACAGTGTCCAAAATACTCGAATTTGGTGTTTCGTTTTTCAGACAATTAGACCACATAACGTTAATAAGAGACTGAAATATGAAGCGGAGTAAAAGAAACCTCTGAGTTGAACCCACTTGTAGCTCGCCATCTCATATCACTGATGACCAACGTGAAAATTAGATGTTGAAGCGAGGAATAGAGACAACATGAGTAATAGAATAGCGAAAAAAAGAAAGCGTATTACTGTTATTTTAATGGCATATACTTGTTTTATTTCCCCTCTTCTCAAAAGGATAAAATTGAAGACATATGGTCATTCGCAAATTTTCATGTCTGTTTACATTTGCCGCTTACCTTTATAAATCTTCTTCGTAAAAAATGACTGATAATTATATGGCTAAATGCCTGTATACAGTGATTTGAATAATCCACGTTTCCATAGTGCATATTATAAAATAGACTCGATAACGGATTTAACAATCCTTACAGACACAAGTACTATGGGAGACAGAAGAAAGATCTCACGCTCTAAGCGCAAGTTGTAATTAGTGTGGCAACGTCTATCATAGAGCGCCAAAAAACATAAAATGTACCTCAAAGTGTATCACATGCCAATTTTAGTAATTGTTTAGGAGACATTTGGATTGAGATCAACTATACAAAATTAATATGACAAAGACTCTCAGGTATACGCCACTAGAAACTAACTGAGCTGTTAATTTCTTTAATTTCCGTTGCAACACCACTGGTGGTGGAAAAGTTGGCCCAGAAGGAATATAAAAACATTTGCACACAACGGTTAAAAGTTGTGGTGTGACAATTAGAGACCACTCCAGTGCTGATAGGGAAAAAGCAGAAATGCTCTTAAGACCTTTCAATCGGGAAGACCAGGAATTCAATAAGATACGATACTGAGAATTAAATGAGTCTTGACGAGAATTATTCCGAAATGTTTGTGTGCTTCTTCAGATTTCTCGATTACCCCATAATATTCTTTCAAAATGATGTAAAATAGCGTGACATCTAGAAGAGTTACGGTGACATCGACCTAAAAACTTTATGCTTTTGGTTATCTTGATCAGTGGCTTTACAAGTGTTCCTATTAAATACTCCAAAAGTTACCGAAACTATAGAGTGATTTGTGTTTAATCTCAACCATCAACAAGACGCACAAACAGAATAAATATGGCGAGAAAGAAGAAAATGAGGCAATTTTCTGGAGCTCGATTTAGTCGTTTTAATAGTCCTGGTGTTTTCTTTTAGAAGTGACTTAATTGACCTTTAACACCCATTCATAATTTCAAAATATTTTAGTGAATTTGTTTCGTTTTTAAAAGATTTTTGAGACCACATTGAATATAGAAGAGTAGACATGTTTGTGAAGCAAATAGATAGTCAACATCGTGATTTTAAAAAGTGTTTTAGCATATACACATACATGCATCGTTTCGATACAAATTGTATTCAAAATGAAACCAAACGGTAGAAATGATTCTTGTGGACTAATATGTTGCATTCCTCAATTTGCACAAGTAAACAATGAATTGCTCATTGTAGAATTTATGGAAAGACGTATAAATAAAGACCTAAAGTATTCATATTAAATGTGTGCAACAACATATTCTTGTAAGTGTGTGGATTGTGTTTA